>PVKP010000044.1:0-324439 GCA_004027715.1 Plecturocebus donacophilus | reverse complement strand
TTCAGACAGACAGACATCGTCCCCAAAAAGGGATACCCAGGCTGGTGGTGTTCAGCCCATTTAGCAGCTGAGAAGGAAAACCATGCACAACAGTGGGAAGGGGTCTTGTAGCCATTTTAAGGCAAGACAGACTGAATGCAGGAGCTGGAGATTCTCCTGAACTTGAGGCTGCCTTGGCAGGGCGTGCTGCTCCAGTAGCAGGGGCACAGCAGCCCTCAAGAACCCCCAGTTGTCTCAAGGTCCAAAGGAAGTCATGACCCTTCCCATCCTGGTAACTTCAGGGAAGAAGATAGTTAACAACGTCTTTCAACAAATGATTACTTCATTGTTTCCTGTGGCTTCTTGTCTGTCTGAGTCATCCAATACACAGACTCACTGGATTATAGAAAATTCACACTGCCTTGTTAATCTAATAAATACAATTACATTGTATTGTACCTTGGCAATACAGAGATAAAAGATCAACCTTTATCCTAAAGAGGTCCCCGGTCACTGGAGACACAAAAACATATGAAGATGAGTCTAAGGCAGTGTGAGAAGTAATATCACAGAAGTAAAGACCAACTGCCAGTGGGAATACAGAAACTAGACCCAGACTGGCGGTCATCAGAAAAAATCCTAGTCCTGGAGGGGTAGCAAAGAACTAAAAATAAAGGTAGTATGGTTGAAGAGTTTGTTGACATCCCTTAGAGTCAGTGTTACTGAGCCCAAGTGCAGTACTCTATTCATGGGTAAGCTCCTTGATGTCAAGAACCATTTATACTACAAAGCTGTCCAACACTGGCCACTTGGCATATAGTGGGTTTTCAGTGTATAAATGGCGTCAGCATTCCGTTAATACTGTATAATGACTCCTCCAGTGGAAAATGTACTAAGAGAAGTAGTTTGTTTCAAATTGACTCCTAAAACAGTGCCAGAGGAAAAGAGCTATTAATCACCACAAATCTGGTTCAAATTTAGAAGAGCAAATTTTGAAGGGAAAAAAACTAAATCCTATTATCAACTCCATGAACTCGCTACTTCCTCATAATCAGTAGTTGTTTCACTTTACTGAAAATCAACCATATTTGGTATCTAATTATTTACAGGTGAACAAAGTTATCATCTGTGGAAGTAGACAATGAGGGCCAGGTGCAGTGACTTACCCCTGTAATTTCAGCACTTTAGGAGGCCAAGGCAGGCAGATCACCTAGGGCAGGAGTTACAGACCAGTTTTTCCAACATGGCAAAAACCCATCTCTACTAAAAATACAAAAATGAGTCTAGCATGGTGGCGATGTCTACAATCCCTGCTACTCAGGAGGCTGAGGCAGCTGATTTGCTTGAACCTGAGAGGCAGAGGTTACAGTGAGCTGTGATTGCACCACTGCACTCCAGCCTGAAGAACAGAGTGAGGCTCCGTCTCCAGAAAAAAACGAAAAGTAGACAAGGTTCTTGGAATTTCTTTTTGACAACACAACTGCAGGCAGCAAGGTACTTGTTCACAGTGATTTTTTGTTATGCAAATAGTTTGATGCAATTTGCTTTTGAAAAATTACTTTGACATTCACAGCTAACATTTGCCCTGGTGAAATGAAATGAGTATTAACTTGTTTAGCCCAAATATTCAAAAATAAGAGTAAATAGCCCTTTTCATGAATTCCAAATGAAAACGATGTCAATTTTCCTTAATTTGTGGCAATATGCCAACATTTATTCTTAATAGTACTTTGCTGCTTTAATTAAGATCAGATAAAAAAACAAATTGCGATAATTTGCTCACCAACATTTTGGTAACCCTTTTTTCCTTCTCTTTGGTTTTGGGGCTCCCTAATTTATATGTATTTCTTTCTAATTTTCTTTTCTCTTTTTGTCAGTGAATAAGGTAGAAGATTGTATATTTTTTCCTTTTAACAAGTAGACAAAAGTCTTCCTTCTATGCCTAGATTATTTTAAGAGGTGGACTAGAGAAGTAACTAGAGAAAAGAAATAGCAGCTATGATGTAGGCAAATCAAAAGGCAGTGAAATAGATAGAAAGCTTTATCTTCTTTTCTAAGATTTTTATGATACCTATTGATATGGTTAGGTTTTGTGTCCCCACCCAAATCTCATCTGAATTATAATTCCCACATGTCAAGGGAGAGAAGAAATGGAGTTAACTGGATCATGGGGGTGGCTTCCCCTATGCTGTTCTCGTGATACTGTTTGAGTTCTCAGGTGATCTGATGGTTTTATAAGTGTTTGATAGTTCCTTCTGCATTCATTCTCCCTCCTGCTGCCTTATGAAGAACTTGCCTTGCTTCCCCTTGCCGTCCGCCATGATTGTACATTTCTTGAGGCCTCCCCAGCCATGTGGAACTGTGAGTCAATTAAGCCTCTTTCCTTTATAAATTACCCAGTCTGTCAGTTCCCTACAGCAGTGTGAAAATGGACTAATACAGCTATCATGTTATTACCTCACTTTTAGATTACAACTTTCCCTTTGATTGGTAAAGAAACATCTTCATTTGTGAACAAGTCATGTTTCAAAAGTCTGTAAGCCAGTTTTTTTAAATTTGGAATGCTTTCCTCCCAGAAATATGTTATAAATGGTAAAGTATACTAGTCCACATAAGCATATTTCATTCATAACTTATCTATTGTACTAAAATATAGGAACACACAATAAGAGCTCATAAATTACAAGTAAAACAGAGATTTTGAATGAAAAACTCTAATATTCCAACCTCAAGACACTTGAGGAAAAGCAGGCTTAGTTAGAGGCCAAGGGGGAGGATGAAACTTTTGCTAAAGATGATGAATTCCAATTGGTACTATTCTTACTTTAGTACCTAACATTTGCCCTTATTTATAACATTATGTCAAAACATATAACAGGTGCAGCACTAAGTATCCTTTATGCTCATTAGATATGGTTAGTGTTGAACTTTAGCTTGTAAATAGAGAAATAAAAAGTCCCCTCACTGGAGTGGCAGTGGTGCTAACTAAACCACTTGAATCATCCATTTGTAGCCCTTCTCACATTCGCTTTTCTTTGTTTGATCATTTGATAAATGACTTCTTCATTGGCCCAAAGATCCAGGAGTGTAGATATCTCATCAGTTTTTGCTAACCATTACATCCCCAGGAGTTAACAGACAGCCAAGTACACAGCTGCTCAAAAATAATTTTTGCATAAATGAATGGATGAGTGAATTAACAAGTGAATAAGAAAGAGAAAAAGGAGTGGCCTATAAAACATAGAATTATAGATGTGTTGAAAATGAGGCTCTGACATTACGTTGATTATTCTCTGTGTGGCCAAAGAGAAGAAAGCGCAGTCGCCAAAACAGGGGCATAGAAGGAGTTTCACAAAGGATCAAGACAGTTAATAGGACGATTTACTTGCTGAAAATGGAGTAGTGCAGTGTGACCAAGTTTGGTTTGGTTGCTGTTCCAAAATAAGAGGGATTGGGATTGATCAGCCTTAGGATAGTTGAGTGGCAAAGAAGGCCACCTGCAAGTACAATTAGTGGTGTACCAAGGGTGGGCCAGTAGGAGAGAGCCAAAAGGGTGGGTGGCAGCACTATCTAGAGAATTTAAAAAGAAAATCAGTCTGTTTTTTTAGTATTACTTTATAGCTTCAATTCTAAAAAATGTCAGTGATAAAATATTCCTCTGTAACAAGATCATTTTTGGTCTGAGTTCTAAAAAATTCCTGTAGTTACTGTTTTAAGTTTTAATTACATATATGTAAATTCCAAATTAGCATATTTTAATTACTTACTCTTTAATAAATCTTGCAGTCTAAATTGGAATTAATTCAGAAAACTTCTAGTTGTATAACGGGGTCCCCAACACAGGTGGCCTTTGCTACACATTTGTTTAAAAGTAATATCCTCATAGGGCAGTTGGAAAAATCATTTGTTTGTTCTTTGACGTAAGTATTTAGGATTGGTCGTAGGTGTTTTAGCCTGGGATTGCCAGAAAATAGAGCATGATACAAGGACTTGCTGAAAATATTTTATTGGGAAGTGTGATCCCAGGAAGCATGTGAGGAACAGATGGAGAGAACCAGGGAGCCAGGCGCGGTGGCTCACGCCTATAATCCCAGCACTTTGGGAGGCCGAGGCGGGTGGATCACGAGGTCAAGAGATCAAGGCCATCCTGGTCAACATGGTGAAACCCTGTCTCTACTAAAAATACAAAAATTAGCTGGGCATGGTAGCACATGCCTGTAGTCCCAGCTACTCGGGAGGCTGAGGCAGGAGAATTGCTTGAACCCAGGAGGCAGAGGTGGCGGTGAGCCAAGATCGCGCTATTACACTCCAACCTGGGTAACAAGAGCGAAACTCCGTCTCAAAAAAAGAAAACAGATAAAGAGAACCAGGGAAGGATGGAGAGCCAATACCAGGATGTGTTATCGAGCTGGACACTGCTTCGGGAGAATGGCTGCTTTGTTTAGCAAAGACCACTTGAGAAGCTCCATGGAGCACATTTCTGAATCCTTTCCTTGAAGATGGAGAGAGGACTATTTATCCATGGGCTCCCACCATAGGCTGTTTAATCTCTCACGCTTCTAGGTTTTAGTTCACATTGTAACTTCAACCAAAAAGCCCTGGGTGGGGCTGAGAAACAAGGGGAGCCTAGAGCAAAGCACTTTCAGATTGTACCTGTGTGAAGCTGGCCGGAGCCCACTTAGAACTGGTTGTTCCTGCAGTGGCTAAAAGTAACAGATAAGGTCCAGATGATTTGAAGTGATGTATGGAGGCTGTGATATATGACAAGTTATATGATTTTATTACAGATTTGCAATTTTTTATTTTATAGGTTCCTTTCCCATGAGGACTTCAGTGTCATACATATTATAATCATTGGGTCTGATAGAAGATTCTCAAGTTTTCACCATTTGTTAATCCTCTGAATATTTACTGAATATCTACTAATATTTATTGAGAGTGCCAGGGTTTGTGCAGGGCTAGAAATGTAAATATGACAGATTCTTGACTCATAAAGCTCTCATAAACCTTTATCAACTCTGTGCCTTCCACTGCACTAGCACAGAGTACCACGACTTCCTCTCTCCCTCCCCACCCCGCCTTTTTTTTTTTTTTTAAAGCAAGAGTCTATCATCCAGGCTAGAGTGTAATGGGACAATTGTATCTGACTGTAACATGAAACTTCTGGGCTCAAGTGATCCTTCTGCTTCAGCCTCCCAAGTAGCTGAGACTATAGGCATGAGCCACTACAGCTGCCTAATTTTATTTTTATTTTTTTGTAGCGATGGAGTCTTGCTATCTTGCCTAGACTGGTCTTGAACTCCCGGCCTCACATGGTCATCCAGCCTTGGTTTCCCAAAGTGCTAGGATTCCAGGCATGAGCCACTGTGTCTGGCCAGCACTTAGGAAAAAAAAAAAAAAAAAATATATATATATATATATATATATATATATATATATGTGTGTGTGTGTGTGTGTGTGTGTGTGTATATATATATATAATCTTCTTATACAATCAGAATTATTAGCACAATGAATAGTAAATGCTATGCGACTCTGAAATGACCAGAGCAGCGTCCTATTAGATAAACTACTCCACCATTTTTGCAGGAAGTCTCTTACCCACCAGGCTGTAATGGCTTATGTCAGCCCTGGGAGTAGAGACTGTTTATTATGTACGTACTGCCTAGGGATGGGGAGGCTGAAATTTAGACAGATTTCTGTACTTATCTGTAAGGCACCTCTGAGGCATAAAAACATTTGGAGAAGCTGAAATCGAGGAGCAACATCAGCAGCAGGAGTGGCCACTCCTCCACTCACCTGGCAGTCTTCCCAGGCAGAAGGTAGAAGATGCCTGGCCTCCCTGCCAGCACTTCTTCCTTGAGCGTCCCAGTGGCCAACCACCAGCAGTCTCTAACCAAAGTGCCTGGTTGCAGGAGCCAGCTCGTTTCAGCACGTCCGTCCCTAGAAGCACTCAGGTGGGAAATACATTGATTCATTAAAACTTTTGATGCAAAGTTAGCTGCATTCTGTCTGTCACAAGGAACATGCCATGTCAGGGACATATTTATATGACAATAAACTTTTTAGTGCCTTAGAAAGCTGCCGAATAAAACTAAAATCAGAATAAAATTAATCAGATACTAACATTTTGGAGAGCCGTAAGTTTTCCTAGCCCTGTTAGTGGTTTCCTTTACTGCAGACCTATCTTCTGGTCTTCCGTGACGATGAAGCCCTTGGTAACATCATGCTTATTGCCCACGAATTAGCTGATGTATGAGGAGCTGTCACTGTTCCTTAGTATTCACATTAAACTCTCAGGGCGGAATGACCAGAGCATGCTGGGTGCTTTATGTGGCAGTCAAGGCGGCGAGGCTGCTGGAGGCTTTCAAGGGGAACTTTCCACCCGTGGGACGTGCGGGGCCTTTGTGTAGCTGTGAACAGGGCAGAGGTCCCAGGCTGGGAGCCGGAAGGCCAGAAAGGTAAACTCAATCGGCTTTTTAAAGCGCTTGCTCTAGTGATTGAGCACATAGCCCTCTAGAAGCAGCTCTACTTCGCTCTCCAAAGAAAATTTCGTGTTTCAAAAAAAGTAACAGTGTCCTCTGGGGAAGAGATCTGCAGTCCTGAGGTGCCTTTCCTTTGGTGCCAATGGTAGAGTTGGGAAGAAAGTGCCTGGTAGGGAGCATTTGAGGAAATACAGCAGCTGTGCTTGCCTTAGAGACAGATGTGAGTTGCTGTGTGTGTGTAGCTGGCGAGTGGGGAGGGTTAGGGCTGCTTCTCTGCTGGGAGGAAAAGAAAGGCAGAAGTGTGAGGATACACAGACCAGGGGACGAGTGGAGTCCCTTCTCCACCGCAGCAGAGTGGGAACGGAACGGAGGGAGTGCAGTCAGGGGGTCCTGGGACTTGGGTGGGTGGTGTAGAAGTGACCAGGAGGGCTGACAGGGTGGAGCTGCAATTATCAAGCCACAGAGCAATCATCCACCCCTTCAGAGTCCCTCTCCTCCATGAAAATAAAAAATGTTTAAAACATACTGGGGGCAGAGGAGTGAAGAGAATGCACCACGTTAGCTCTTTAGTCTAATTTCCTCCTCCACAAGGTACTCGGATGACCCCAGGATCTCAATGTTTTGGAAAGTCGTAGGAGCCCTCACTGGGAGGCACACTTTTAGTCCAGAGGCACAGCATTTGATGGTTTAATCTTCACACTAAAAGTAGCCTTGGGACGTTAAGTAAACCATGTTAACCTCGATGTGCCTCAGTTCCCTCTCTGTCCCAGGAGAGTAACCCGTTCGCTCTCTGCAAGGGGCTGTGGTGCGGGTGAGACTGAACGCAGAATGCCAGCGTTCTCCAAGCCAGCACCACGCTCTCCCCGCGGCAGGAGAGCACGTTGGCGTGATCTCGAGCCCCAGAGGGCTGAGGGAAGACTCGAGCTCTAAAATGAGCCCCGCTTCCAGGCCCGGCGCCGGGAATGCCCTTCAGCTGGCCGCGCCTCCCCCGCCGCTCCCGCGCGCCACGCTCTGAGATCGCTCGTCATCCCCGACGCCAAGGCTCCTCTCCCCCTCGCTCGCCCTTTTAGCTCGCGGTTTGGGAGGAGGAGACTGCGAGAGAAAAGCGCGAGGGGGAGACGGGAGAGGGGCTCGGCCGTGCGTCGGCGTCGGCCTTGATGGGGAGCCCGGAGCAGCCAGGCGGCGAGCAGTAGCGGCAGCGGCTGCAGCTAGGAGCAGACCCGGGAGCCGGCGCTCCTCCCGGCAGGCTGCGCTGTGATCTGGGCTGCGGATTGGGATCTCGCGCCCCCGTCCCTCTCCTCCCGCTGCTGTTCTCCTCCCCGCGGCTCCCCTCCGCCTGCGAACCCCCGGCGGCGGCGGCGGCGGCGTGGTCCCGAGCGCAGAGCGCTTCTGCTCGCGGCCTCAGTCCCGGCTAGCGCGCGGTGGGCACTGCGGCGGCGGCGGCCGGAGCGCCGAGCACCGGGTAAGGAAGACCACGGGGGAAGCGCCGCGGAAAGCCGTGAATGGCCGGCCGAGGCGAGGGTGCGTGGGGATTTCCAGCGTGATGATTTGGCTGCCTGGTGCACCGGCTGGAGCGCGCCGCGGGAGTACAGCCCCAGCCGCTGGGTGCAAATGGGCTGCGAGGTGGGCTCGGGAGGCGAGAGCCGGCGGAGCGCGTGGGGGAAACTTTTCCCCTTGTAAAGTTCCAGCCTCCGCGCAGCCCCCGAGCAGCCGTCTCTGCCGCTGCAAGCAGGAGAGGGTGGCTCGGCCCTGCGGCGGGAGCCGGGAGGTTTACACCGAGAGTTGGCCAAGTTTGGGGCTGAGGATTTGGGGAGGACTCGCGAGGGGTTTGCAGATCGGTGCAAGCATCCCCGGATCCCAGCCGCCCGCTGCAGGTGGACGAGAAGGTTCAGGTGGCGAGCCTGCTTGGCAGCCGGTGTCTCTCGGGCGCAGTGGGGGATGTTCAGATGCTGATGGATGCACTTAGGGCACCCGGAGGTGCAAGTTGGGTCATCGCTAGGCGAGGCGCGGCGCAGAGCAGGGAGCCCAGGCTCCACTTTCGCTAGGAGGGGAAAAATGTTACCGGTCTGCGGGTCCGTTCCCCACGCCTGACTCGGGCTTGCGGGGCTTGTGGGCCGGGTAAGATGCACTGAACGACGGCGGCGGCGGCTCTTCGACTGGGGGCGACATCCTTTACAAAGTGGCTGGGGGCAGAGACTATCCCTGCTATCTTGACAAGGAGAGGGGACCGGAATGCTTTGCGAGAGTGCATGATTTTTGGCGGGCGTGTGGGAAGGCTGCTTGTCTTTGAAAAGAAAGCAGCGCGGGTCTGACCGTCCCGGGAGTGTGGAGGGGCTGTCTCCGGGTTGGGGGCCAGAACACCAGGGGCACCCGCTCCGCGCTCAGGCCCCACTCCTGGGCTGTGCAGGGTCAATCCCTCGACCAGGCCAGTGTGTGTGCAGGGCCGGGATGGGGGGTTGAGGGGCGCTGGCTGGGAGGCAGTGGAGGTGGCCTGGACCATCTTGGCGCGGCGCGCGGTGACTGCGAGGATTCCGCCAGTGGGAGTCGCTGAGCTAAAGTGTATCTGGCCCCCCGGCTTGCGCGCTGGCGAGCCCGGGTATTTTTAGCTGTGCTGTGGTCTCAATTCTCTCTCCCCTCACTCGTTGACTTTTGTCGCGTGTCGTGCTTTCCGAGATGGTTGAACACTGACCACGATTACGCTTTGCGGAAAGCAACTTTTATTCACTTTTAGTCGTTGTCTTGTGGGCAGGGCGCGGGGGCTGTGCTTGGGGCGGCGGGAATTTGCCTGCGAGCTAAGAAAGCCGCTCGGTTTGCCCGGTAGGAGAGGAACGGGGACGCTCCTGGAGTGTGGGTGTGCTGGCGGTGATATCCTGAGGCTGCAGCTCACTGCAATCATGGGCTCAAACCAGGAGATGAAGACGGGGCCCTGAAATGCACGTCGGGGGCGGGAAAGCTGCAGGGACCCTGCGAGGTCTCCGAGAAGGACTAGGAGAGGCTACCGGGAGGCAGTGACGCCTGCGGCCCGGAACGTGGGCGGCCGGTGGCTCTAGCCCGCGGAGTCCGGTGCACCGGCTCCTAGCGCCTCGGCCCGGGGCTCCAGCCACATCCCGCCGCCGCCGCGCGCCCACTGGGACTCCGCTTAGGGTTTGGGCGAAGCTGCTGCAGCAGAGCTGGGAGGGAGGGACGCTGAGACCGCGCTAATGACTGAAGTCGTTTCTCTCCCTCTCCCCTCCTCCCGCTCCTCTCCGCCCCCAGACTTCGGCGCGTTTGTTTTCCAAGTTGGATCCCACTTCCATTTACGAGTGTCAGACAAACCCGCGAGAACCTTACCCCACCCGCCCCGGCCGCAGCCAGACGAGGGAGGGCGCGCGGGGGAGCGCAGCGCCTGGGGAGGTGCGACGCGCCCATCCCGGGCTCGACGGGTTGGGGCTTTATAAAAGACGCACATAACCAGCAACACGAGCCAAACCACTCCTGGCTACTTGTGTCCCACCGCTTTCCTCCGAGATACTAATTTTCTGGCCCCGATGCTGGTCTTTTCAAAGGCGAGTCCGGGGTAGTGGGAGGAAGGGGCGGGGAGCGGCCGACCAGTTCATCACGGCGGATTTGTGCTCCCGGCTTTGTTGCTGGGATTAGATTCTCTGATTGCGCCCCGCCGGACTTAAAATAAAAGCAGAGAGACGGAGAGGCGGCCAGACAGACTGCAGCCGACTTTGCCCGGGTCCAGGCGGCAAACTCAGGTGGTGGAAAGGGGAAGCCCGCCGTCCAGGAATTGAGGACCGAGGTGCCCACATCTCGGTATCGATCAAACAGAGCCCAGATTTCTTCTCCACCAGCAGGCACCGAACTTCTCTTAAGGTTTTTTGAACGTTTGAGTGATGTTCTGCTGTGACGTGGAGATTTGAATCTGAGAAGGAAAGGAAGGGGGGACGGAGGAGAGAAGAGATTTGAGAGACTGAGATTCTTCAGAATCCTAGAAATTGCATAAAGCCAACTGCTTCTGCTTTCTTCTTTTTCTTTTTTTTTTTTTTAAGTCTTTATTCCTAAATTGGAGCAGTTGAATAGTGAGAGAAGGAACAGACAAGAAAACCAGGGCTCCAAGGGACAAAGAAAAAAATGCATAACTTTAGCACTTTGATGTGCTTTTTATTTAATAGGATTGGAATGGGGAAAGGTTTATTTTTTTCTTAGCATTTTACAAGGATAAAAGTTGTCTGTTAGAATTAAACCGAATGTTAATATTCAATCTGGAATCTGTTGTTGCCTTTTTGGAACTTGAACAATGAGTGTTGCTGGGGCCAGTTTCTGTGCACAGTACACTGGGATGAGAAAGTTCCCGGGACTGTCCAGTTATAATGTCTTCACATCTGAATCACACAGAGAACTCCACGTGAAAGGCAGCTGGCTCGGAGATCAGAAATCAGTCAGCTGCTGGGCTGGCTCCATCCCTTGGCACTGCAGGATTTTCACAGCCAGTGTTTGTTGACCAGTGACTGGCTCTCAAGCCTTCTAAAAATCTTTCTTTCAAATTTTATTTATTCTGGTCCCTGGCGGAGTCATTTTGGGGATTTTTTAATAGGACCCAGTCTGTCTGTTAACTAGCAATTACTGTTGTGCTGAGCTACTCAAAAATGAAATTAGTAGCAATAAACAGTGAATGCCCACTGACCTGTATGCTATATGGTTATTTTGCTAGCCCACAGCTTTTTGTAAAGCTATGGCTCTCCAGGCTGCTCATAGAAGAACATTTTGATGTGTCAGGTTATGTTATCATCCCTGCTTTCTTCATACGATCCTAAATGACCTGCATTAATCTGGCTGATGAATTATGTCAGATAGAAAGAAGGCAATTACCAGGCAGGAGAGGGTATTTAGTCATTACCAGCAGGTCTGAGGAGTGCTCCTGGTGGCTGTGTGTTGTTGTGCTATATTGATAGCTCACAAAGCAAAAAGGACGATTGTGGCTTTATTTTACCAGTTGTGGAGTTTGAGTATGGCATTCCTTCATAGCCCACATCTGTCCAGTTGCCTGGTGGGTTGGCTTTTTCCTCTAGGGCAAGAAGGAAAATGATAATAATGAGGATATTAGATTTTTTTCTGTCGTGGGGTCATGCCCAGGTTTTTTCCTTCTGCAGAAGCCTTAAGTAAGAATCACCTGATGGGAGCAGGTGGGCCTGTCCATTTGCATTGATTTCCTTTGATTGCTGAAGGACTATTGATGAACCACTTCTTTGCTGATTGTGGCAAACATGAGAGTTGGAATGGAAATCTAAAAGAAAGGGATCTGACAGACTTAGAGTGAGGGATTTGTATTCTACCCAATTCCTTTCTGCAGATAGCAGAGCCTCTGATATGCATGGTCTTAAAAATATTAAAGGAAGCACAATTTCTGTGTATGTAGTTTTACTTATTGGTGAAATTTTCTGCAGTACTTTTTTGATCTCCAGTTGTTGAATAGGTCAATGTCAGCATCTTTCTAGCCAAATTGTGAGGATTGGCTCTTTGTTTTATAACATATCCTGACCTCTCTTGACCTCTTGAGGATCACCGCAGTGTGACAGTTTCCTCTGGGAAGACTAGGAGATTTAATATCTTTTCTATGTTTTGGTCAATTTAATTCTACAGGCTTCTCAAACTTACTGAGTTTTCTGTCAATTGCAGAGTATCTACTCCTTTAATAAGCTTTGTTTACGTTGCTTCCCTTTCCTCAAATTTCTAAGAATAATTTTCAGGAAAGCTTGCCTTTCTTTGAAAAAGAAATTCAGCTTAATGACACAGACTGAATTTATTGAGAACATATTTGACACTTGTCTAGTGACTTCAAGCCAGTTTCTGGCCTACCAAAATAGGCTATCAGTTACATGTAATAGTGACAAATGACCCATTCTAGCAGTTCTGAATTGGAATGGCATTTTCAGGTTAGTCTTAATTTTAGCGTATTCTAGGACTTAGACTTCTTTCTTTTTTTTTTTTTTTTTCCTGTGAAGCGGAAGGGATGAAAATTTGAGAATAGATTTACTGGCATGATGATAGAGAATAAAATGCAGATTTCAGAACTTAATGAATCACACTCTTTACATAAAGTGTTACTTCCTTCACTGCATAGATACATATGAATATGGAAAACCTAGAGGACGTGTGAAGAGGGCCACAGGCTGTCCTTCCTTGAATAATGCATTATTGAGGGTGTTACCTCCCCTGGACAGAAAAGTCACACTGGGGATCCTGAGAGGAATCCTTGAGAAGATGTTAGTATTTCAACTTTCTGCTCTTTCGGGGTTCCAAGACTGAATTATAGACTGTTTAATAAAGAAAAGTTGTTTCATTAACTCCTCCCTTTGTACATCTGAAATATATCCCTTTTTAAAATTCTGTAAAGTCACATGGAATTTAAAATAACTTATTTTTTCTTTCTTTAAAAAATGTCTTGCTTTTCTATTTTCCATATTTTGTTTTTGTTATTTATTTATTTAGAGAGAGAGTCTCACTTTGTTTCCCAGACTGCAGTGTAGCCGTATGTTCTTGGCTCACTGTAACCTCTGCCTCCTGGGTTTAAGTGATTCTTGTGACTCAGCCTCCCAAGTAACTGGGATTACAGGCGCATGCCACCATGCCCTGTTAATTTTTATATTTTTAGTAGACAGGGAGTTTCACCATATTGGCCAGGCAGGTCTCGAACTCCTGGCCTCAAGTGATCTGCCCACCTCGGCTTCCCAAATGCTGGGATTATAGGCATGAGCCACCATGCCCAGACTTGTTATTTATTTTTTAAAATTTTCTTTTAGAGTTATTTTCAGCAATGTTTACTGAATCTACCTCTTTTACAAGGCAGTGGACAAGATTCAAAGAATAGCAAAATATATCCATTGTTTCTGTTTCATATTGTTTATTGGAAAGATGAGAGATAGCTGTGTGTACACTACAAGTCACATCTAACAATGTTAATTGACCAAAGAATGTCTATGAGCAGGAGCCTCAAGGAGGAGGGAGAGGTTAATATGAGGTGGAGTAAGTTTTTAAGAGGAGTGTTAGTTATTAAAGTGAATATAATTCCATTTACTAATTCTTACTAAAGCCCTAATGTTGGCAAGGCACTACAACATTAATTAATTCCTTCATTCGTCAGGGGCAGGCAGGGGCTCTTTTTTGGAAGAACATGTGCATGGGACAGACCAAATGGGCTGTTGGAATGTTTGCTAATATTTTGAGAAGACTTCAGAATTTATTCATGTCCTTTCTCCACTATCTCCCTGTGGTATCTCAATCCCCAGTGTCAAAGGTAACTTTTAGGGTTTTTAATGTGTCTGGGAGCCTACATGCAAACGCACATGGTATATTCTTAGTTCTCTCTTTTCCTATGTTTGAGCTTAGTTACGAATCTCAGGGTTAAGTTTGTCATAGAACACTCTGTCTTTTAGGCATTCATCATTTAGATCTGTTGCTTGCTTTTTAACCTTAAAAAGAGTTGTAAAAAAATGGCATACAAAGTAACATTAGCTTCAAGAATGTGAGTGAAAAGGCTAGAATTTTTACCTTGGACGTTCTCTATGACTTGCTCCTACTTGTACTTTTCAGAGCAGTTGCAAATAATATTTCAGTTAATTCTTTCTTTCTTTTCTTTTTTGAGATGTTGGAGATAAGCCCAGCTGTTGAATGAGGCACAGATATGAAAGGTTAACTGGAAGTTTAATTGTAACTTCAGGACTTCAACTAAATTAAATTCCAAGCAATCTGATAAAAATTGTAACCTTTTCAGTATCGTGGAAGGTCAAAAAGTGAGCACTCTGGAGTAGGGGTTGATGTTTCATATTTTGAAATAAGCACCAAATTATTAATACTGCTAAATATCAGTGAACACTATTTAATACTTGTAAACATCCGAGCATATATGCCAGATGACACAGATTAAATTTAGTGACAAATGTGCTTAATGACAGTATAAATATCAGGATTTCGTTTTTATCAGATAAATTCTATCTGTGTCTGTGTATGTTTTCTTTCAAAGCAGAATGAGGCTATAGCTTGATAGGATCAGCTTGGTCTTTTTTGAAACCTAGAACATTTATCATACATGACATCTTGCTGATTTTTTTAAGTCTAAGTATGTGATGAACATTTTGGATGTCTGAAATCTACTTTTGATTGTGGTTTGAAATTCTCTGTTGGTTCTAAGTGGTGGCTTAATGATGGCAGTTGTAGTTGTGATTGGGTGAGTAGTGTGTTATGTGATTCACGTGGTAGCTTCCTGTGCCGGGGTGGATTTTGCAGTTAGGGTTCCATCAGACTGGCCTGGCTGTGGAGAACTTCACTGCAAAGAAATGTACACATGAAAGTGGGCCAAATTCAGATGACTTTAACATCACCTATGTTATGGAGAGATTCGGGTGTGAATCTTTCCTACACTTTCCACTAAAAAAAAAAAAAAGTTTGCTAATAACAGTTTCAGTCAGATGAATCAGAATTCAGAAGTGTGTGGTAATCTCTCTTGAGATTTTGGTACCTATCGGATAGGGCTGTAAAGGCATTTCAGAATGTCAATTAAATGGAAAAATATGCCTGGAATTGAATATAATTAAGCAATGTTGAAGTCTGGTGTCTACATATTCAGACACTGTATAAGATGGTTTAATTAGTGAACAAGGATTTGGATTTATTGACAGAAGGTCTCTTTCTCATGGCATGTTTCACTCATTAAAAGCTCATAATGTCTTGGATCTTTTTAGCTGTTGGAATTTGACCATTTGTCATTTTGTGCTTCTTGACTTCAGTGATGTGTGCTTTTTATTTTTTTATTTTTTTGACTGTGCAACTGATTAGGATGCTGTTGCTTCTCCCATTGATGATTATTTCCATGGAGAAAATGCATGGTGTCTTGTAAACATTACGAAGCATCACCAAAGCTTTAGGCAAGCTCAGTACCTCTGAAAAACGAGTATTGGGTGGTAGAATTATTATTGTGGAATTATTGGTCTAGCACCTTAGAATTCATTAACTTCCTCTTTATAACTACTGGCTTTATATTATGTTTACCTGATGGCAGAATATACATTTAAATTCACATTTCTCTGCATCCTTTTCAGTTTTTTTTGGTTAATGGCGTAGTGGTTCAAATCCTTTTTATTCCTGATTGTTGGCATGAAACAGTTGTAATCATACAGGAGATTGAAATTCTTTTTTTAATATTCTTGTTGTAGGATATATTTATTTTTGAACTGAATTTGATGATTATAAGTGCCTGAAATTAATGCAGTTAATAAAGAGAACTTGGGAATGTTGACAAGTGAGGTAGGGAGAAACTTGGTTCAGCCAGTCCCTGAGGATTTTTCATGACCTGTTTAGAATTTAGATTTGGACTGTCTCCTATACGGTATTAAAGTGAACAGCTACTTTTATAATATTTTTTAATTCCTCTTCTTCATAGATATGTTCTCTCTAACTTAGAGCTATTTAAAGTAATCTAGCATTCCATCTTTCCTGTAGACATAGCAGATCATTCACAGTCTGGTTGAACAAAGTACACATTACATTGTTAGTCTTTTTGATGGCATGAACTGGGTTCTTCAGGTTCTTGTCGTTGTAGGAAAAGTGTATTAAGAGTGCTCCTATTATCTTGGATTAATTTTTGCAGGGAACATATTAAATGTGATGTCTGACCCTTCAAAAGTTATCTTCCTCAGCTGAGTGATGTTTAGCTAAGTAAGTATAAGTTGTAATGTATGTGTGACCCTAAGTCAGTAAGGTGGTGAACTGAGGTGACATCATCTCCTTGGAAGTTCCTGGGTTAACAATGGGATTTATATTTATATTTGGAAGACAACTGCTATGATGAGGAAATTGGGCAATCTAGGCAATTGAATAATCAAATGGGAAATGTAAGATAAAACATATTATATTGCCAGATCAATTTGCTGGATCTTGTTGAATTATATAATATTTAGATAATCTTCCTTTATTTGGAAGTATACATTTTCTATGTATAATTACTTGTATTAATCACTTTATTTCCAAGTTGTATTCAGCAGTGCACACATGATGTTCAGTTTACATTCTGTATATTTTTGTTAAATAGGTAGTATTAATAACATATTATACCTCATCCCCAAAGAGAAAGAGGGAGATACAGGTATTTTGAGATTTACCACTTTCATACAGCTCATCAGTGGGTATTATAATAAAGTGAATAAATATAGATTGTTCTTATACAATACATATGTTTTTAAACGTTGAGTGTAAATCACATTTTTCAAAACAAATCCCATCTTATATGCATTCAATTAGGGAAAATACACTTTTCATTTAAACAGATGTGGTGGCAAATTATTTTTGTAAAGAACATTTTGTCTCTTACATTTATCTCTTTAAGTTTATATTTTGTATATCAAATTTCTTAACAAGAGGCAAGAGTTTATACATATTGGAAATACATTTTTATTCAAATATATGATAAACTGAAATAATTAGACCTTCTCTCTCAGTACTGCTTTCACAAGATGCGGCATCAGAGGGGAAACTAAAGGGGGAAGATGGAACTGGAATTAGAGAACAGAAATATAATGTTCACCTCATTTATGGAAATGTTTAGGAAGTGTTACAGTTTAAGAATTTCTGGGCCAAGCGCAGTGGCTCACGCCTGTAATCCCAGCACTTTGGGAGGCTGAGGAGAGCAGATCACCTAAGGTCAGCAGTTCAAGACCTGTCTGGCCAACGTGTAGTGAAACCCTGTCTCTACTAAAAAATACAAAAATTAGCTGAGTGTTGGGGCACACACCTGTATTCCCAGCTACTTAGGAAGCTGAGGCAGGAGAATCGCTTGAACCTAGGAGGCAGAGGTTGCAGTGAGCTAAGATCGTGCCACTGCACTCCAGCCTGGTGACAGAGCAAAACTCCATTTCTCTCCAAAAAAAAAAATCTCAGGGTCTCATTTTCTGTAGCCGCTTTGCCTTTTGCTCTCTTTGGTACTTCTTGGCCTTTTTCTCTCTCCACACCTTCCCTAGGTCCTGTAGTCACTGGTTGAAACCCCATGCTGCCCTGTAGATATTGCTTACACCTGACCTCTTACATTGTTTCTTCATATCTCTACACTGAGGTCCCCCCTACACTGTGTGGTAATTGCAGCACTGTTTACATGCCTTGTAATGAAATTACCTCTTTCTCCCAGATAGGCCATCATTCCCTGGGCACAGGTCCCCCATTCTTACTGCTAGATCTTGCTGGTGTTTAATATTTAAAATTGAATGACTATATTTATGTTCAGCTTGGTTAGTGATTATAAAATTTCACAATTGACCATCTGTGACCAAATATTGAAAAATAGATCTTTGAGCTATTAAGACTGTATTATGATTCTGGTACCGCAAAGATGTATTACTTCCGAGGTCCACATTTCATAGTCGAAGGAAAGATCCTCTAGTTATATATGCACATGCCCTTTGCTCTTCATTGGCTGATCTGCTCGAGCTCTGGATCTTTGCTATGTGTTCTAAGCAAGTGTGGATAACACATCAAGAAGGCATGTTGCCTGCATCCAGGTGTCCAGTCGCCTTTTAGTAGCATCACTTTGTTTTCAAAGAATGTGTGCTAAAGGTGTTATGTACCTAATGGTACCGTCTCATGGTGTTTGATGTTCACAGTCAAAGGTAAAATAGACTGAGAGGTAGGAGCGTGTCTCAGTGCTGGGATTTTTGTGTCACAAGATTTAAATTATTCATAAACACCTGTGCTGTAACTGTAGTTAACACCCCTCCTAAGGGATTGAGGAATTCCAGTGTATTCTGAGGCCCAGAGGCTCATGGAGGTACAGGTCACCCCATAGCGGCCACTGTGAGCAAGGAAATCTTTCTTTAAAGGTTGGAGGTATAGTTTCTAGTACATAACAAAGCTTGTCTATGTACAAGCAAATGTATGAACTAACCTGGCAGTTTATAATAGAATAGATAAAAATGCAGGTCTTAAAAAATTTAAATCCCCGTCTTTTTTTTTTTCCAATTACACTGCAGTATATGCATTATTTGAGGGGCAGGATGGTAAAATCAACATGTGAGCAGGTAAGTGTCTTGGCAATGTTCTATTGCAAAAAAAAAGGTCAATAACTATTTCTTGAATGAATGGATGTTGGAAAAAGCTGTGTCTGTCTTTTAGACACTTCATTACTCTGCGAGCTTAACAAACAAAATCTCATTAGCACCAAATCCACAGGAGCATGAGAAATGTGTAATACTCTTAATTTCTTATTAAGTGATTTGTGTTTATTAAAAATTGGCTTGAAAGTACACTGCACATAATTCATAATAGTGGAGTCTAGATCCTTGAATCTTTCTTGTACTTAAAATTTGCTCACAGTTCATTGTTGGAATCGTGAGTGGGAAGGAGGGATATCTTATTTCTGGAGATTTACTGAAATGAGAAGATGACGAGTTAGATTTTGGAGATCCATTTTTCATGCTCCCATGCCTTTTAGTTTTGTGTGATTGTTTCAGTCTTTTATTTCTCCAGGCACACTTTGTACGTGTCTATAAGCAGATGAGAGGGAGCAAGGGCACATAGGGGCTGATAGAGGCACATATAAATCCCGTTTTTTCCCTATTAACTCATGAGGCCTGCTGGGTAGCAGCAGGCATTACCAGACATTTAATTGTGTGCAAGGTAAGGCTGGCACAATTCCAGCATCATCGTGGAGCAAGAATTATACTAATCAGCTGGGATATACTGCATATATTGATTAGAGTTGGATTTTGTTATGCAAAAGAAAAAAATCCTTATAAATAGTGGGAAAGTAATTGAGAGTAATTAAAAAGGCAGAGAGTTAATTCACAGTTCTTTAGATAAAAGGGTATTTTGATCCTTTGCTTCCATGCAGATTTCCGGGCAGGCTGGAGCAGTCTGTGAGTGCTGAGTATAAATGGTATGATCGATGTTACCATTCAACTGGATGGTAAACAGGCAGGCTGTGTAGATGACATGCTGGTGACCAAGTTCGAATGGTTTCTAATTGGTGACTCTCTTTTGTTTGGGTCTGGGGCTTTTTTCTTTATTTTTCTTGGACTTTCAGATAACTTTTAATCATTATTACTATCCCTGATGAGAACTGAATTTAGGCTCCAATATCCTAGTGAACACTGGTGAGAAGAGTATACCATGCTAGAGTTAGCTGGAATTCTAGCATGTTTTGATGTTGCTCCCTACTTCTTCTATCTGAGAAGGCTTCGTAGTCATTGGTATCACAGAAGCCCTGTCGTCTGTGAATGGTGACCTGAAATGGTGTATTCACATACACTTTCTTGCCTCTGAGCCCTTTCACTCAAAGACGGTGCCTGCCAGGAAAAGACTCAGTGAATACTTGTTCAATGAATGAATGAATGAGATATTTTAAATTTTGGATGGTAGAATAATTTAGCATCTTGAAGAGAAATTATAGGTGGTATTTGGTGGAGTTCCAAGTATGATTATCTGAGATCCTAAATAACATGTAGGAAAAGGGGAACATGGGGTAAGGAAAGAAGAAAATAGGTAGGATTTATTGAGCATCTACTTTATCATGCTCTTTGCATATACACTTTTGTTCTGGCATCACCCGTGTCATATGAAGTAGATATTAATACCATCATTTCATAGGTGACGGAGATATGTTTAGGAGCAGAAACGAGCTCATAGGCCTTAATTGGCAGGGTTGGGATTTGAATCTAAAGATCTTATTGATAATGACAACATCACAAGTAAATAGCAATCCCCATACTAGGAAAGGAGGATGGCCTTATATTCTCAGAATTTGGGTATGAGTTCAAAGATAGGCCATGAGCATCGGGTGGATTTTTTTGAGGGCTATTTTTCTTCAAAAATTAGGCTAATTGTACAGTCTGTTCCATAATATATTTGTTTAAATGTGAAACTTATATTAACTTACTTAGTTATCGGAGCACTTAAATTTGCTTCCCTAAATCTTTAAGTAAAATTGACGACCCAAAAGTTGCTCCCGGCATATACTCAGAGACACCTCTGGAATGTCCACATAGCGAATCGGAGGGGACAATCTGGTTGGAAGAGGAAGTGAGGGTATCTTGAAATTTGTTTTTTCATAACAAGCTGGTTTTTGTTTGTTTTTTGCTTAGATTGCATGCTTACTTAGGGTGGCCTGGGGTTTGTTAGAGATGGGGAAAGGACTCATGCTCCAGATTTCATCTTTGTTTACCTAGGAACTTGAAGAATCGTTATTGTAACTGTTGTCAATTTAAGTTTGAGAAGCCTGCACAGAACTATACTGCCCTAAATTATTTGAATAATAGTAATAAGAAAAACAAATACTATGCATGTGGTTATTTATGAAGGACTGTTTCTGTTATCTTACTTTTACCATAGGGATGATAAAGTTTATGTGGGAAACTTGAGAAAAAAAGCTGGATAAAGGATCCTGAAAACAATAGACTACTTCTAAACTTCCTGCTGGTTAGTTGGTATTGAATTGATTAAGTAGACTATCAAAAGGGAATTCTTGACAATATTAATAACAGTAACTTGCATTTGTTTAGAACTTTGCCATTTGTAACTTTCATTTTTGCATTTGTTAATAACAACTAACATTGATGAGAGCTTTACATGTGTTATCTCATTTATCCCCCAACAAGTGTATGAGGCAAATACTATTATTATCTCTACCTTATAAGTGAAGAAATTGAGGCATAGAGGTGATAAATGACTCGCCCAAAGTAACACTGTTCAGGAGGTGTCAGAATGGGATCCTAACTCTACAACCTGTGCTCTCTACCCCTCTGCCTAAAAGAGGCCCCCCACTGGGCCAAGTGCTGTTTATTTTCTGACTGGATTCTGGGTTTCTGGCCTGTCCTCAGTCTTACTCATAGAGATCCTATAGGCATCCTGGAGAATCATCCAGCTTCCCCAGGTTGTAGTACCCCTTCACACACCTGCCCGAGCATGGCAAATATGGTTTGAGTTTCTAAAATTTGAATGTGCACCCAGAAAGCAAGAAGCAAAGAGAGCGCTCCTGAGTCGACAGTACAGATGCTCCCTCCTGAAAATGACTTTTCCTTTCCAGGCTGTCTGACTCCACAAAAGGAAGTGGAAAAGCTAACCAGTGCCCAATAAATGTGGGTTATTGCCCTCTGCCTGAGTAATTTATCACTTGCTGGAACTAACTTCAGAATTGTTCTGAGTCTATGTCATGTTACTCCTGGGAATGGGCTATTATAAGATTCTGAATGCTGTCATGCAGTTCCCCATGGCTGTGCTTGCACAGAAGAGGTTGAATTAGAAAGTTGGAAATCTACTGTTTTCTGATTTTGGCTTATCAGCTGAATGTAAATAAAAAGATGGAAGATAAAATTTAGAAAACTACATTAACTTGATTAGGGGTCTTATTTGCATAAAAGAGTCTTTGAATCACAATTACCCTCTGGCTTTGGACCCAGCTTTTCTTGCCTTTCCTATTATCTGGTCCAAGGTCATTACTAAAAGGCTTCCTGTTTCGTGAATAGGACTTACTGAAATATTAATTTCATTGCCTGAAGTAGATTCATAATGTCTGGTGAATAACCTGAGGTTCTATCAAAATCACTAAGGGAAGAGTTATTTTTTATGCCTTTCGAAAGATGGTTCAGGAATTTGAGTAATAGGCAGCTAAAAGTTCAGTTTCATTTTACCTGTCTTTATGACAGAAATGAGCAGGTATCTTTATGTTCTTTGGTAATTACTGCAGTGAAACAACTGTAACTGGATAAGCTGCATGCTCAGGGAGGTTTTTTAGTTTTTAAATTTTTTTCATTCAATTGTACTGTGACTAAGTTTGAATTTGATGTATAAGACTAGGAAAGAAGTGAACTTGTGACATTTAGAGCTTGGAAACATTTTCCTTTTCTTCTCTTTTTTTTTTTTTAAATTATAGATAGAGCTTGAATATTCAAGATTTTCTTGAATGTCTTTTCAGTTTGTAACTGCCTATAACACAAAAGCTTGACTTACAGTGCTGTTTTTTCTTGTTCTTTTGTAGCCATAGTTGTATGTGTAATTTAATCCAGTGTATTTAAAACAAGTTGCATTATTCAATGGTAGAGGTAAAAGCCCCAACTATACCTTAGTAGTAACTAATAGCAATACTTGCAAGCACAATTACTTGAAACAAAATAAGACCAAAAAAAAAGAAAACCCAAACTGTAATTGAAGGTTTTTGCATCAATGTAGACAACAATCTGTACAGCCTAAGGTTGTAACAGATACATTTTGAAAGAGTTTGGCTCATTTTATTGACATATTGTTTTGTCTGTTGTGAGTAGACGTGCATTATTCTTGGCTCAAATAATATATATCCATTGATAAAAGCCAGCAACTTACTTACCTGGTCTCATTTTTGGAAATACCCTGAAAAGTTATTATTTTATTGTTCTTTTCAGCTGGTTTTGCTCAGTGACTCAGTAGCTTTTTGCAGAACTGTTTTCCAGTCTATTTTATAATCCACATCCTTGTAGAACGTCCCCCATGCCCCTCCTTCTGCCACATTGCTGGAATCATTTCTGTTTTTACTTTGTAAAGCAGTTTGCTTAATGTCACAACAAAATAAAGCATGGATTAGAAACAGCATTGCAGTTTCAGACTTAATGCCTTTGTGACATCTCATTGCTATGCAAATGAGATTCAAGGAGGTCATCCCTTTAGCAGTTGCTCTAGCCCTGGTATCTACTTGATATTCGTTGGCCAAACTTACTAAGCATTCATTACTGAGCTAGCCCGGGTGTTTTAACTCTTTGTTGGCTTTCGACCTGCTATCTGAGGCTGCTGAGCTTAACAGCTCCTTCTTGGGAACAACTTCTTATGAGTAAGGCTTTTCATTTCAGGGATCTCCTTGCAATTCTCTTTTGCTTCTTAGCATTGCTGGTACCTCAGGAAATGGAGTACTCATATTTAAAAGGTAAACTTGATTATATGCCAAGACAGTATTGCAAAAGCTCATTTGCAATGTGTTTCTTTGCTGTTTCAAGTATTTTTATGATTGTGAAATACTCTATTTTTAGATAGATACTTTATTTACTTGCATCTGTGATGAGTTCTTAAAGGTATTTCATGGAAAATGTGGGCCTGTGCTGGTAAATGTTCATGTAATACATATTTTAAAATTAAATTTTCTGTGATTCAAATTTGATTTCATCTGATTGAGCAGATGTGTTATGAGCAGATGTGTTAATAGTTACAGAAGGTGGAGGGGTCCGATTTTAATTCAGTAAGAAACAACTACCTTTAATGAATACAGAATATTGCTGGTGTTTCCTTTGCTTAAAGGGTGTTATTTATTTATCAGTCATTAGTCTGACAGATGTTTTTCTTTTAAAAAAATGCATGTAAAAGTACAAATTTTTTAAAATTCCAGCTTGAATGAGCCTTTTGCAGTTTGAGAAACCGGTCATGTTGTAAATGGTTAACTAATTAAGTAATTATTCCCTTCATATTATTTTGGTACAGTAGAGCTATTTTTACACACCTGCAGATACGAATCTGTCAAGACACTGAGTTTGCACTCAGAGTTTGGCTAAAATAACTGCTAACTCAAGGAAAACAAATGTTCCAGTCTTAAACTTGATATAATAAAGCTTAGGAACTGGGAAGAAGGACATTCATCTTACATCATGGTCTCCTATGCATTAAGAAATAGAATGATGACACTGATGGCAAAGGTGATTTGAGCAACTATTGTGTTTAACACTGAGAACTCTAGGATGAGGATTTGACTCTTTAAGGATTAAGAACACCTCTCTGGATTAAGATATTGAATCAAACACAAAATTCTTAAAAGATGCTACCTTAGCCTTTTATAAACCAATACCTTTGCAAAGTGTCTTATCTGTCTACTGATGGTGAGGGACTGCTCAGACATCTGATAAAGACAGGTTATCTTGAATTCTGCTGAGAGAGACATTACTCCTTCATGACCCCTTCATCAAGGACAACAGAAAACTACTAGTGGTTAAAATTGTGGAACAATATTTGAATGGTAACTTAAGTGCAATTTTTAAAGTAAAAGCTTAGAACCACCTTTTTTTTGGTAGGATCTTTCACCTCCTATGTTATTCTTCACTGACTCATAAATGTTCACAGGAGCCCATTATACTATGGCAGCTTGCTGGGTGCTAGGAGGTCAAGGAGATAAATAAATCACTGTTCTTGACCTCAGGGAACTTAAGGTCTGTGAATGAAATAAGACCTATAGGTAATTATCAAGAAGGAAAGAGTGGTATTGCTGTAGTTCATGTATTCTGCTTGTTTGCACACAAAAGTGTGTTTCTGAACTACCACGGAATTGGCTTCAGATCTGAATCTTATGGTCACCTCTGCAAATAGGACTTATATTCAGTGCTGGCACACTGAGATATAGGAGCTGAGCATGGCTTATTATTCAGTAACTACTACTTAAATTGTCAGAGTTCTGAGCTTTTGATGCTCCTGATCTATCCTGACAATTCCTATTTATCCAAGAAACAATTAGAAAGAAATGTTCTTTTACTTAGTGGATGTGTTCTAGGAGAAAAAATAGTGTGTAATTTTCAGAGGAGTTTTTTTTTTTTTTTAACTGTGGTAAAATCTTTCACTTAAACTTTAGAAGTCATTTTTTTGTAAAGAAACAAATAATTTATGAGTCATAAATTTGGGGTTATGGAACAATGCTAGAAATGTAAAATCAGGTAGTATTTGTATTCAATTTGTAGATTATTGTAGTGCCTGGCACCTACCTGTTTCTTTCTTTTTCCACCTAAACCAGATGTTGTTGAGTACAAGAGTCATTGGATTGAAATCAACCAATATTGATTAAAATGAAAAGGGGAGACAAAGTTAAAAAGTATGTATTAGCTAAATTGAGATAAAATCTGAATTTCATTTGTCTCTGCTGTCATTGTTTCCGTTACCACAGATGATTCAATTGAATGTGTTCAGGAGTTGGTGAATTATAATAGCAGTTAAGTTTTCTTTTGGGCTGTTGGGAAAAATTTTAAAAATTAATTTGCTAAGAGTTAGATGGAAATGTTTTTTGTTGGAAGCCTTGATGTTAAAAAAACAAATGCCTTGCTTTATGTTTTAGAAAATTGTCTTTTTCTTGAATAGGAAACTTAAAAAAATTAATAGGCTAAACATTTTGCATCCTACCAAATTCATTGTTTTAGCAATCTGCTTTCTTGTTACAAAGGATGCTGGTTAATAGAATGCTTCACACTGACTCTTGTCATTAGTGTTTGCAAATGAAATGTTAGAGTTCTTCCTGGATCCTTGTCCTGATAATGGGATAAAATGCTACCAGATGAGCCACAGTCCTTTGGTCTGTAGTCTGGAGTTTGAACTATAAGTCAAGGACTTTAGTTTTAGATCCAGATTCCAAACCATAAAATTTTCATTTGGATATAATTTATAAATAATAGAACTGATCTTTATTAATATGTTTTAAAATAGAAAGCTTCCAATATGTTATTGCTCCTTGGATGTAATAATTGAAAAAAGATCAAAATGTAAGGAAAATAGTATCCAAATAAATTTAATATCTTTATTATGATCCATATTCCAGTCCATTTCTTATATGCACACCTGAATAGAATGTTACTCTCTGCCTTACCACTCTTTCCTCAACTCCAGAGTGAGAATCTCTTTTTTGTGTGGATATTTAGAAGAGAACCTTGAAGTAGCCTAACTCACAAAGACCTTGCAGCTGTTAAATAACATCAGAACAGGGAGGAAAATTTTTGAAAGGTGAGATTTTGAGATTATCATGTTTTCTTTTACTGTGTTTATATCATTGGTTCCCTGGCTGAACTTTGTGCAGCTTTTGGGCAGAAACCCTTTCAGTGCCCCTTTTATAACTCCTTTATGGGATTACTAGATTGAGTACATAAAAATACAGACTCCCAGTTAAATTTGGAAAACAACAACTAATTCTTTAGCACAAGCATGTCCCAAATATTGCACAAGATATATTTTTATCTGGCAACTCAGCTCCTGCATAGATCACAACTTATCCTATAAAATGTGTTGAAAAAGGTTTTGTTGAATGGCTAAAAGCGCTTTCAGGTGGAAATATCTGGTAGTTAGTTGTAAATACTAATTTATAGCACAGTAGAGCTTTACTAAGGAGTCACTAGTCACATGTCACATGAGTAGTACCTGAAGTCCTGGGGATGGTCCCAGATGATATAGACCAGCAATTCTCAAACTTTAATGAGCATCAGAACCACTTGAAGCATTTGTTAAAACATAGATTCCTATATCTAGTCCCACAATTTCTGATTTAGTAGGCTTACAGTGGGGCTTAAAATGTGAATATCACACAAATTCCTAGATCATGTCAATGCTGCTGGTCTGGGACCACCCTTTAGGAGCCCTTATGCAAGTTCTCTCGAGAGGCATTGTCCGGCGTTTTCTGTAAAGGACCAGACAGTAAATATTTTAGCCTTTGTGGGCCAAATTGTCTTTATCACAACTATTCAACTCTGCTTTTGTAGCTTGAAAGAAGCCCTAAACAATATATGAAAGAATGAAGGGGCATGGTTATGTTTGAATAAAACTTTATTTGCAGAAACTGGCTACTGGCTGGATTTGGCCAGTGAGCTGCAGTTTCCAACCCCGGCTTTGGAGTGAGAAAAGATGAGAGTGGAGGACAAAACTTGAACATTTAGGTTTAAGAAATGGGCGGAGGAAAAGGAACCAGAGAAAGAACAATCTGCAGAATGGGAAATGACCCAGCGGAGGAGAGGGTCATGGAAGCCAAATAATCAGATTTTCAAGAATGAAAGCATGCGTCACTCTCATCTACTGTCAGAAGGGTGATTAAGGATGAGGAAGTGGATGAACGCTGAAAGAGGCCTTTGGACTTGGCAGTTAGGATGCCATGACTGACTGTTGACTGAGCAATTTGAATGGATGTGGGGAGGGACCTCTGCCAGATGGCAGTGGATGGAGTGAAAGAGGAGGAGGCAGCTAGTGTTGAATACTCTTTTAAGAAGTCTGGCAGTAAAGGAAAGAGGAAGGGGTTGAAGCTAAAGCTTAAGGAGAAACTTGGGCCCAGGAAGGTTTTTATGAGGCTAAAAGGAAAACAAGTATGTTTGTAGGCAGAGAGAAGAGGGCTGGTAGAAACAGGAGCCTGAGCTTCAGATGCATTGTCTCCTGAGTGGTGTCCCGTGAGTTGTGCAGCATGTACTGAAAAGGGAGCAGACGAAAATGTAGGAGAGGAGGGATAATTAAAGGAGAAAAATTCTTCAAAGAAACAGGATGGGAAAAAGATTAAGACGGCATGCAGCTGGTGTACCTTGGACTGGAGAAGGGGAACTATGTGTTCTAAGACAAAGCGGGGTAAGGATCATTTCAGTAGTGGGAGGAGAAGCAGAAGAAGGAAGATGGTGAGGGACTTTCCAACTGATGAAGTAGGGAGCTAGGCTAGACTGCAGTGATTGTGGAAAACGTGGAGATTCTAAGGAAATTGATGAAGGTTTGGAGTAGGCAGTGTGGCAGCAAGTACACTGAATATAAGTACCGACTTCACTAGGCAGCATCAGGGACTGTGTTGGGGTTAGAGCTCATGTATTAGAACATGTACATCACACTGTTATATGGAATTTCCTGCAGTCCACAACAACCTGGGTACTGTACAAAATAAAACATAGGAGTTACTGAGAGTTGCCAGTTGTCAAGAGATGTGGGTCAGAAGAACATGAAATAATGTAATTTAAGATGCTCAAGAATGGGGTTATTAAGGAAAACTAGGTGGAGAAAGAAATGAAACTAAGACTGATACATTTGTCACCAGTGAAAGGACTAGAACTCTTGGTGAAAGTAAACCGGTTTAGAGGGAGCTTTAAGGGAGTTGGAGAGGTAGAAGGATTGGAAATTAGAGAGGTTGGGATGTCCCAGTGATTCCAGAGATGTGGCCGTTCCAAGGAATGACAAAGGTCTGGGGAATTAGGCTCCTATCCTGGAGCTGAAGTCAGTGTTGTCAGGAATTTAGGTGAGTGTGTTGGGTAGGTTAGCAGGGTGGACCTTGAACTCACGGTGGCGAAATAAAGAAGGTTCTTGCCTTACCTGATCCTGTATCTGCCTTAGCCTTGGGAACATGGCTGAGCCTTGAAACCCTGTCTTCTTTTTTATTTTTGTAGGGCTCCCAAATCCCTGCTCTTTTTTGTCCTCTTTTGCCCTTGCTGGGTGTGATGTGCCTCTTCTGCAACTGCTGAAGCAATTCACCGCACATTTTCACTCTTTCCTCATTTTTTCCACCTGGCAGAAGCATGAAGAAAGATTACAGACACATGGGATACCTCTGTGTTGGGAACTTAAACTTCTGTGACTATCCTTTCCAAATCAGAAGGGAGTCATTTTTCAATTTCCTCTGTAAAAGAGAGAGCAAGTCTGTGTTCCTACCAAGCATTACCAGTTGTTAGGCATTGATGAACATTTGCTGGCAAACGCAGCCCTGTATTATGGCTGACTTCTTTGAGGAAATCTGCCTGTTGTAAGATGTTTCGGTTCACCTGTTTTTTTTTATATTCAAGCTTCTGATTTCAAGTTTCAGATTACCTCCTGAAACTGAACCAGATCCCTTTCCATTTAAAAAGGCAGGTTCTTAGGGCACTGTGGCATGAGCCTGTTGTCCCAGCTACTCAGTAGGCTGACGATAGACACTCTCTTGAGTCCAGGAGTTGGAGGCTGTTGTGTGCTGTGCTCACATCTGTGAATGGCTACTGTACTCTAGCCTGGGTAACACAGCAAGACCCTGTCTCAAAGCAAGTTCATGTAGATAATAACTTCAAAATTAAATAAGAATAAGATTTAAATGAACATTCAAGGAGGATGTGAAAGAAATGATTAAAATGGTTTTCCCATAGAGAATTAATCTTTCAAAAGGAATTATCTTCCTGTTGCTCTAATCTTTCCTTTTTCCCTCGTTCTTACTATACAATCATTTTCTTTCACCCACAGAAAAGAGAGCTATGTTTTAAATTCATCTTTGAAGCCTTTTTTTCCCCCTCAGGAATGGCTGCATTTATATTTCATATTCTCATGTATCAGTTGGAAAAATCAGAGAAAATAAGTTGGAAGAGTATATCATTTTTAGTATTTGAATCAACACATCCCACACTAGTTTCATGTCTCATACAGATGGCATTACCCTCTGCATATTTTTCCTCTGGTTTGGAATTGCCAAAGGAAAGATGTAAATATGAAAGGTAATGGATGTTGAAGAAACATTATTAGAATAGCTGTCAGATGTCATAAATACCATATCTGTATTGTGAGAATGTATAAAAGTTTACCCTTTGACTAAATCTGTGCAGAAAAATTTACCACCCATCAACACTTTGAGATGCAAAAATTAAGAAAAAAATTTAAAATTTGTTTTAAAACTACCCCCAAATTTCTTTGTTTATATTGTCACTGTGGAAAATAATAGATATTGGAAAAAGAGACAGAAACAACTGATGGGAACAGTACTTGGAATTCAAACATGAGATCTCAGAACTTCATATATCAAAATGACACACTCACACATATTTTAGTAAGGCATAAAGCTTTCTGTTAAAATTACCTGGCCCATACAGACAATTCCCAAGGGACAGAATAAATTCCAAACACAGAGCTACATTAATGATCTGATGAGAGGTAAGAATCATGGAACTTTAGGGCTGGAAGAAACTTGAGAGTGAATTTGGTTTAATCTTTTCTTACAGATAGATTGAGGTTTGGAGAGGGTGAATGGATTACCTAGGATCATGTAACTGAGTAGGGGTAGAATCCAATATTCTAACATCTGAATTCTGTGGTCCATCACAAATTGGCCGTCTAAATTTCATCATTTTAACATTTATACATTTAAGGCTAAATTTTAAAGTTGAGTTGGCCATTTTAAAACACTTATTTATGACTTAAAAGTAAGTTAAAGTACCTGCATTTTGTTCATGAAATAGAACATTCTGACAGCTGCATCACTCTGGAAACAGACATGATTACCTCAGATGAACTTGCAAGGACTAATTGAGATGAAAATGATGATCAGAAGGGGAGTGGGAGATTGTGATAAGGCAGCCTGTGTTTGTGTGTAGGGACCCACCACCTGTGACTTCGCAGAAGGAAAATGCAAAGGCATGTACAATCTGAAATGTGTCTCTCATTCATCAATCAGTGTTTATCAGAATTGGAGGTCTTAGCAAGTGAACTGAATGCTTTCAATCCAGGCATGTCAGTGATTGCCTTCGACCAAACGTTCTGTCACACCTGCCTGCTTTTCTTTCTTTTTCTCTTTACTTCATTACATATTGATTGACTTGGGTTTTACAAGTTCATAAATCACCTTCGTTTAAGAGGCTTCTTGGCTTTTGTGTGTGTAGACTTGAGAGTACTGGGAAAGATTGATACTCGAATCACAGTAACAAAGAACTTCATATTCCCTCCTTCAGCTTCATTTGCAAGAGTGAAGCATCAAAAGACAGTGTCATTATGAAGAAATAGATTTAAAGGCAGTGCAAACACCTTATAAAAAGCTGAGGTGCCTGCAGCAAACCCTCTTCCATCTGATGGAAGCTCTTGCGTTGCACCCATGAAGTCATTGGAGGGAGCTTGACAGACTTTACAATCAAGAAGAGGATTTAATATAAATTACATAATGAGATACCACTCTTGTAAATAATTGCAGATATTATTACCTGATTGTAAATCTATAATTCTGGTGCAAGAGAGAATAGACTTTCGTCTGTCATGAAGGACTTGCCTGTGGTAGAATAATAAATGAGGTGATATGTATGATTTCTTTTGCTCCTACAGTTTTCTGGTTGTATAGATCTTAGGAGTTGAAGTCTTACTATTACTATTTTTATTTAAAAAGACTAATTGCTCTCTGCTCCAGACATTTTAAATTATTCTATAGATGAATCCTATAACATTTGTTTCTTATTGTTTACAGATAAGAAGTGCTACATAAATTCTGCAAGGATATTTTTCTATTTTTAGCATCTAAGTTTTATAATATAAACCATTTTCTATGACATTTTAAATCTTGTTTGATAGGTGGATCTTAAAACATTCATTTCTTGCTATTTACAGATATAAACTGATATATGAACACTAAAGGGAGAGTTTTCTGTTTTTAACATCTAAGCATTTTTATTGTAATATAAACCAGTAATAGAGTTTCTATTTCTTATGGAAGGCCTATGCAGTTGTACAATATTAATGCCCAGGATCCTCTTAAATAACAAGTCAGTCAACTTTGTAGGTTGGTGGTCCAGTATTGGCAACAAAAAAATTATATTCCAAGCAGTGTTTAACAGCTGTGATTTAACTTGGAGTTATTTGGTTATTCCTTTCTGAATTAATTTCTGACAGCCAGTTTAATACATCAGAAGGGAAAAAGAAAGCGGAACTGCGTTTAAGAATGTCTAATTAATAGAGCTGACTTCTGAAGAACTGCTAAACTCTTACATGTGAGAAGTGGCTTATTCTGAACGGACACTACTTCGAAAGACAAAAACAATTGAGGCTTGAGAAGGAGGTCTCTGAACCATTTTCTGCTTTAGTACTTCAGAACCATTGCTTGTGTTTTCTATGTAAGGGTAAGGCAGGAAGGGGACAAAAAATGTTCTGGGTATAGCTGTTGTTTCTTAGTGGAGTTTGCAAACAGAATTTACAGGCATAAGTTTGCACCAGTTTAGTAAAATGACATCCATTCTCTCAATGTTGCTACAGAAAGTCAAATCAGTGGAGTGATGTGATAAAGATAGTCATATTTATTGTGGATCAGTCAAATTCTATGGTACATGTGGTGTTTTCTCAATATACTTTTAGTAAATATACAGATTCAGACATACTCCCTTTAAACCAGAATAAAAGCATTCAAGTCCTTCAGCAATGATAAGCATTGCTATTAATTAAAAGCTGACTATGCCCCAGATACTGTGCTAGGTACTGTCTAGATAGTCTCATCAGCTTCATCGCTTCTAAAGTAGGTTCTCTCATTCATTTTTATAGATGAAGCCCCTGAGCCTGTGGGAGGTACCTCACTAGTTGGTAGGCTCACACAAGTAATAGGACCTACGTGTGTTTGAGATCATCGTCTTCCTTAAAAACTATGGTATAAGTAATGTTACATATAATACATCCAATTATTTCCCTTAATTTCTTTAGAACCATTTAGAATGTGACAGGCAAAACAGCAGGTACTTAATTCTTAAAACATTTGAAAATAATTGATAAAGTTGTTGAAATAAAATTGCCTCATGATGATCTGATTGTCAATTTTTCCACAACCAGTTATTCCTGTTGTAGTTTTCTTTCATTTCTCCAGTAATATGCTTAAAAACTTCAAATTTATTTTAGCTATAGTTTAAAAATAATAAATTTACTGGGAAGAGACCCGTGAGTTATATTTTATAATTATCAATGACTTTTTCATTGATTGACTAAATAAGAAATTTGAGTGCCTACTTCCAGCTGGGCTTTCTCAAGCCCCAGGGATATATGAAGAACAAGACAGATAAGGTCCCACCCTTACGAAGGAAAGAGATAGTAAATGAGTAAGTAAGATCTTACTTACTTTTGTCTATTATTTTAAGTTACTCACGATCCAGAAAGGCTCTATCAACAAACTGAGTGTATGTTCAAAGTGCTATTAGTATGCTTGGGAAACCGTATCTTTTCTTCTATTTTGTTTTAACAGGCCTGAAAGTTCTACACTAGCAAACTTTTGGTTACTCTTAGAGATGTTTAGGTTATCTGGGCCTCTGTGTTACCATTTGCAACAGTTACCACTTAATAACTTAGCAAGGCCTGGAATGTCTTGAACTGTTAAGAAATGTGTGAGGAATGGAAGCTGCTTAGCGTGATGGAGCTTCTGCAGAGAAGACTCCCTGGGGAATTAAAACCCACACACCAGAAAAGAATGAAGTGTTAGAGGGGAAAAATGCAGAAAACTAACTTAGCAACTTTGCTTAATACCAGCTTTTTGCCCAGTCCTTGGAATTGAGAGCTCTTTCTACTAAGTTGTGTATCTGCATGAAGCAAGGTCAGTGGAAAGGAATGAAAGGTGAAATCCCTTGGGTTCAACTGACTTGTTGGTCAGCATCTGAACCACACTAACTAACCATACTGGTTAGTGTGACCAGTATGACATGGTTATACCGACATGGTTAAACAGCTGTAGAGCTCTAGGACCATTATCAGCATTTCATGGGAATCCTATGCTTACGGTTCTTCTGTGAGGTGACATTCAGGAGAAAACAGTCTTTCTCTAAATCATGTTAACAGAACTGACACAAGAACAGAAAATCAAACACCGCATGTTCTCACTCATAGGCGGGTGTTGAACAATGAGAACACATGGACACAGGGAGGGGAGCACTACACACTGGGGTCCATTAGGGGGAAATAGGGGAGGGACAGCAGGCGGTGGGGAGTTGGGGAAGATAGCATGGGGAGAAATGCCAGATATAGGTGAAGGGGAGGAAGGCAGCAAATCACACTGCCACGTGTGTACCTATGCAACAATCTTGCATGTTCTTCACATTTACCCCAAAACCTGAAATGCAATAAAAAAAAAAAAAAAGAATTTACTTGGCTGCAGGCAGTGTACTGGCACTATGTATCCTTTCCTTGTGCTTTCTTTTGTTTCCTTTCATTTCTTTTCTTTCTACTGTTGTGCCTTGGCCCTGTCCACAGTCACTTGCTGGTGTGAAAGCTGTTTCCTAACACATAGTTCGCAATGCTGACTGTGCATCAGAATCAGGGGACCTCTAAAAGATATTCACAAATCCCACTGACTTAAGCTACTTAGCTTGGCAAAGAACAAGCAAGTAACTGCAGCTAAACCTTCCTCCAGTAGCAATATGACGAATTATGTTTCTATGAACCCCCACCAGCAAAACTTCTGGAAAGGCATCTCTTTGTCAGCCCCTGTCCTCCCCTCCTGCCCTCTAGAACTTTGGGTAAGGAGGGATACGTTGCAGATACTCCATTTTGCTTTTCCTGGGCAGCTTGACTATCACGCTGAGACCATTAGTCAAGCTTGGGTACCTCCCGCTCCTTTTACAATGATTGCCACCCTTTACTTTTAGTGCTTCCTTTTGCTTGAATCAGGCAGTATTTTGCAGGCTCACTTGCCTCTCTCTCACTGCCCAGGGAGCAGCCTTGTAGTGTGCTTTTTCTTTGCTTTGGGCAGTGATAGGAGGCCCTGGGCAGTACCCTCACAAGTCCATCCAAGTTTCTTGCTGTAATGCTGAAGCTGGTTCTCTCTTTTCCCTGTGGCTGAGTGGAGCTAAGATATGCATCTGCTCACAGGGAGCAAAACAAGTTCATCACACTATGTTGTACCCAATCTTCCACTCTTCCATCTCTGGGATGCCTTCTGCTCCCCTTGCTCTTATCAGTGCACTTTCGATTTGAGCCCCCCTCTTTTGCGGGGGTTCTCTTCAGTTGATCTATACTCCACGGTATAGTTAGCCATGTAAACCACTAACTTCCTAGTGGTCAGCATTGCCCTTTGTTCTTAATACCATTTGCATATTTCCTGGGTTTCTGCTCTGAGCTTTTCCTCTCTGGAATGAGCCTTGGTGATCTCACTTGCCAAGAGCACCTAGGACATATTTATTGGCTCTTTGAAAAGGAAACCAACTGGAAAGCTTAAGTATGTGGGATTTATAGAGAGCCTTTCTTCACAGTGACTCATGTTTCTTTTAATACGAAACAATACTATTTTTAGTCAAAATTGTAACCGTGTTTTAGTCATATATTTTCTACCCAGTACTTTTTTAAGAGGTGAGTTTTAAGAAAGTCCGACATTGTGAGGAATTTGTTTACCGCAGAAACATCCAAGGTAAATGGTCCAGGATGAGAGCAGGTTCACTGAGTCACATAGACTCTTCAGCTGGAAAATACTGCATTGCAAATTCCTAGATTTCTTGGATATTTGATTCACTTGAATGTGGACCCTTACTAATTTAAATCAGTTGTCAGTAGTTTTCTAAACTTGTAAAGAAATGGCATCATTTCTTTGCATTGAAATCCTCCATAGAAGCCCCAAGTTTGGAGCAGACAAAAGCAGAACTTCTCTGGTTGCAGGGGAAGGAAGCACCACACTCCGATGGGCTCAGGGTTAAGAGTTCTTGCATCATCCTCCTGTCCTTTCCACCTAGTACGCTGTGCTACCTGGAAGGTAGAGGCAGCAGAGATGCCCAGCAACGCTGCCTTATGTCATCCATTAAAGTTGTACACCGTCTTTCACACCCAGGCTGTGTTCTCCACACCCAGATATGGACAGTGAGACAAGATTTAAGAAATGTTGATATCCTGGGAAATCTTGCAGAAGGATCCAAGATTCTGAATTAATCAGTGATAAGTTTTATTTTATTCACTAGACTCTTACAAAGATAAAAAGCTTGTATTAATTCATCTTAGAAAAATTTTAAAGGGTAAAGTGTGTAAAGAAGTTTCAAACAGTTTAACATCCTGCTGGCTGGACATATTAACCCTCTCCACTGAGCGTTTGAGAAAACTAGGACATTTTTATATATTAAAACTTTCTTTTCTAATGATCTCATTAGGCAGAGGGGAGCCTTAGGTAAATTCCAAACTAATTTTTTTATGTTAGGCTAGAAAGTAGAGAACTACTTATGGCATGTTACCCAATTGAAATTTTACTCCTAGAAGCCACAGAGAGCCAGGGTGAGGTGAGGGGAGGGTTGGTAGCCATCTTTCATTGTTGTTATTATTTTTTTGAGATGGAGTTTCACTCTTGTCACCCAGGCTGGAGTGCAATGGCGTTATCTCGGCTCACTACAACCGCCACCTTCCAGGTTCAAGTGTTTTTCCTGCCTCAGCCACCTGAGTAGCTGGAACTACAGGCGCTCACCACCACGCCCAGCTAATTTTTGTATTTTTAGTAAAGATGGAGTTTCACCATGTTGGCCAGGCTGAAATCAAACTCCTGACTTCAGATGATCAGCCTGCCTCAGCCTCCCAAAGTGCTGGGATTACAGGTGTGAGCCACAGCATCTGGCCACGCATTGTTACTTTTTAAAATCAGCAATTGGCTGAACAATTCTACTGGCCAAGAAACATATCCAAAATTTATAGCAGCAAATATAGTTGCTACTTTGCCCTTGCAGAAGCTACAGGTAAAGTTAACTCTGGCTAATGTCCCTATGAGGAGCATGAGAGATCTGTACGCTGACCCTTCAGACCCAAGTGGTTACCTCTGCTGTATTCCCTCACAGGCCCTTCCCTGGGCTTGTAGCAGTGATCCTGATTTTATTTAATACTTGTATACTTTTAACTTTAGTTAAAAAAAATTTTTAGTTAGATAATTTTTCATTTTAGGGTTTCAAAAAAAAACTGTCAGTAGCTTACAGACACCTTGTGGGCAGATACATTGTCTTCCTCATTATTGAATACTCACTCCTTAGCACAGTCCTTGCCATATAGTATGGACTCACTAAATAAAAGTGTATTGAATCTATGAATGAGTGATTGAATGAATCACTGGAGAAACAATTGGATTTCTACATTTTTACCAGTGGAGAGGAGCCATTAAGGGCACTTTGAATGTTAAGGAGGCATTCTAATAGAGTAGTTTAGAAGGTACTCTTCTGAACGGGGTCTTTCTGTGCCACTCTTCAGCTGCTGTGAGGTTGGTATTTTCCTAACCTTTCTGTGCCTCAGTGTCCTCTGTAAGGAGGGGAGAAGAGTAACACTGCCCTATAGAATTTCATGGCAATGAAACTGAGTCTGGCACAAGTGCTCAGCATTTGAGGGAATGGGTCTATATGAATGAACCTGCTTTATAACTAAGTAATGAAAAAATTCCATGTCATTCCTATTTCACACTGCCACCAATTAGTAACAGGGCCTTTGCTATGACAAAGATGTCAGGAGTGGGTGAAACTAGACACAGCACTCATTGCCTAAGTTGTTGAAATGTAGAGGTTACATCTACCCCATAAAACAGAGAAAATTAAGTAAAATTAGGATGTTGCACTCTGCTGCAAATATCTTTAGCTTTTTGTGAAAAACTGTCTTAAGAATGATAAATTTTTATGCTTTTAATCAATATACTGAAGTTTGATAATAGATAAAGGCTTCTTGTTGAGTCTAAATAACACTGAGTATCTTTGGCTGTTTTTTTCAGCTCTTTTTATTATTTCTCTTTAATTTAGGCACAGTAAATAGGTCCTTTACGGAATAGGGCATAGAGGTCCAGGAGGGAAATGGGCGTCCAGAAGAGACCACCCTTCAACGAATGCACATGACTTAATCTGCACACACTATTAAATGCTCATGAGTTCCCTCAGCAACAGAGGGAATGCTTTAAATGTTGGGAATTTAAATTTCAGGAATTTCCAAGTGAACACAATTGTTAAATATATATAGATATAGATATGAAAAAATGTGACTCATTTATAGAGTTGATAAAACACGGTGGATCATAAGATAAAACTAGGGTTATTAATATCATGAACAAATAAGGAGATAAAAAGGAGAGAATTAGAAAACCAAAGTGCAAAACCAAAAGAAAATCCATGCATCATTTGGCACGTGTAAACCAAGCCCTTTCTAAATGCAAGGTGCTGAGATTCTGTGAAGCTTAATAGTAATTTAAAGGTTTGTATTACATTAATATTTATTATGGATTTACTCTGTGCCGTAGGATGTTTTGTGCAAAGCATTATGCCTGTGTTATGTTAAGCTCACCACAATTCTATGAGGTAGGTATTGTTATGTTCATTTTTAAATTGAGAAAATAGGTTTAGAGACCTTACGTAATTTGTCTGAGATTATATAGCTAATAAGTTGTGCAGCCAGGATATGAATCCAGATCTTCCTAATCCCAGTGCTGTGTACTCTTGACCACAATGAGGCTGTCAATCATATAATCTCAGCCCTTGGGAAGCTTGGATTCCTTGTAACACTAGCAACATGTCTTAGGTTGATGAACAAACTTTGCTCCTCTTCTTTACTGAATTTTTGAGGGTTTTAGAACTCTGTAACCTGCTTTTGACCTTTCTGGTGTCAGCTTAGAAAAAATATCCAAATAAAAGTCTTGTCCCTACCTCAGAGATAGTCACTTCTTTTGAGAATGATAGACCAAGAAGTAAATTCCCATGTGCTGAGACTTGGTGGGAGAACAGTTATGGTGAGGCTCATAAATGCATAAAAGCCTGATGTGATCTTTTCCATTTGTGCCTAAGATTGTCTTGTCTCTTTGCATAAAACAGAGATCCTGGTTTTAATGGCTGTTTGCAATTTCAGCTCAGGTCTTGTTATAAAGTTTACATTTAAAGCTTTGCAATGGTACCAGGTTTAGGATAAATTTGAAAGTAGCTGTGGGGGAGAAGACTTTAACATTTCCCAGGGGAAGTGGACTGGAAAATTGCTGGAGAGTGAACTATAGGGAACGATCTTGAACTGGTCTCTTGGGTTGGACATAATTACCTAATGGATTTTCCATCTTTCAAAATTTTAGGCAGGAAAAAATTGCCTCAAAAATATCAACAAAATGTGAAGCGTACAACGTGTTCCAGTTCTCTTCAGCACTGTAAACTCCTGGCCTTCTCTGGAGCCTTTGCAGAATGGGTGTGTAGTGGAGTAAAGGCAGGCCAAGGGGAAGACATGTGGAAGACAAGACATTAGACTGATGCATGATTGAAAACTCAGAAATTACATAATTCAATTTCTCCCTTTTAAGTCATTACTAAATGCTGATTCATCTCCATTCATGAAATGTTTTGGATGTAGTTAGAACTACATTTTAATGAACAATATAACCTAATTATGCTTGAGCATTTTATTTTTCCATGGACTGTAAAGGTATTTGTTGAGTGGCTTAGAGGTTTGCATACCAGAGTTTCCTGGTCAAAGGGGCACATTATGCAATAAGTTTTTACCCCAAACATTCACATATGTATTCCCTTATATTGCTTGGATACTTTATTGGAATCAAGAACATTAAGCCTCTTTTTTCTTGTGCCCCCAGCTATATCCCAATACATTTTCCATTTTAATGTGATTTATTATTACTCAGATTGCTTCAGGGATGACAAAATATCTACTTGTTCTCAAATTTTTTTACTGGCTGATCTGTATCAGACTAGACTTGGCTCTGTATATACATATACTCCAATAAAGGGACCCAGCTTCCAAGATCCCTAATACATTCATTGGAACAATAAGTGCGAGTGCTTGCTATGTGCCTAGTGTGTTACAGCTGAGGTGTACCCACAAATGAAACAGACACTGCTATGTTGCTTTCTGAGTGGGAGAAGTAAGTCATTTACAGGAGAAACTAAAACTCTAGGTATACAATGGCAAGAGCTCCAAGGGATCAAAGTGCTGTCATATTCAGACAAGGGATTTGCCTTGCAGGATCGTGGGAGAGGGCATTTGCACTAGTTGCAGTCTTGATTGTGCCAAGAAGGAGATGTTCCAACTGGGTATAGGAGCAGGAAAGAGGCCCATGGCTGGGGAACACATAGGTGCCCTGGGAGGGAACTGTGGGTGGTTTCATTTGATGGGAGTTTTGGTTGTGTGGAGGACGGTAGTGAGAGAGAAAACAGGGGTCGGATTTTCAAGGTTTTTGAATGTTCGGAAGGAAGCTAGAACTTTGTTTAGGCAGTTGTGCTTCCCAAAAACTGTGAGCATCTTGACATTATTATGAGAACCCTGATTTGTGTAGAGTTACCTGGAGGCAGACAGTGTACACAGAGGCACGTAGGGGTGAGAGAAAGAGATGCAGTAGAGGCTGGTGAGTTAGGATGGGTGGTAATAAGAGGCGGCCCTAGAGCAGGTGGAATGAGCATGTAGAACTAGAGACCAAAGCCTTATGGAAAAAACAACTCTTTACCCACTGATTCTGAGTGGGGTGGGGAAGAAGATGAAGAATTAGGGGTTAGATGGCAAGGAGAAAGATGGCAGCATTAACAGAGTTGGGTGGGAAAGGAGGAATGTGGTGGTGCTGTGTTTGCGGGACAGGGGTGGGAGCTGTTGGACAGGAAAGTGCTATGGCCAGGCTAGTTTTCTTTCCAATCCTGATCTGACATTTCCTTAGCAGTGCAATACCGACTAAGTGCTTGTGCCCCTCTGAGCATGCTCCTGCATCTGTAAAATACACCTTTAAATCTTAGGACTCATTATTTCAAATATTATTTAAAAGAATTAGAGAATGGAATGGTTCAAGCGGTTCTCAGAAAGTAAGAGGAGGAAAGAGCAGGAAATAGAATATGGAAATCATCTGAACTTTCTCCTGCTGCATAAGATTTAAACTCTTGACATTTAAAGCGGAAAAACATAATTTAAAGTTTGAAGGATATGTTAATTATTTGTGAAGAGGCAGCAGATTCCTCTTTGACACTTAAAATGGCAATAATTTTGGGCAACCCATACAGTGGCCATGTTTATAATTAAGGCTAATTGTGCAATGAGTAGTAAATAGGAAATGGGTTGAAATTTCCAAAAAAGCCATACAAATGGACTTTAAATGAGCATTACAAGCTAACAACAACAAAAAAAGAGCTATACAAAGCCACAGGAAGAATTCCACCTTGGATTGGTGGTATGGATGTGTTTGTGCTCAGAACTTAGAACTTCAAATGAACAGAAATCCTGCTGTACATCTAACAACTTGTAAATAATTATATGTCTTCTAAGTTACTTGAAATGTTACCGAATTGAAATGAATTGGAAGGGAAGCAGACCTGCCGTTGAAAACCAATGGACTGAACTTTCCCCAATGCTGGAGGGGACCTAAACAAAATCCCCAGCATTTAAAGAAAGAGGTTTGCAGCCTGCTTTCCTCTCCTCTTCCTTTTGGTGTTTTTCCGATAAGGGATGGAGAGCAGAAGATGTAGTTGGGGTTTTTAAGATGGAACTGGAGTTTGCCCTCAAGTCTTTCAAAGATAAGACAGTTTTACTTACCAGGGAGAGGATCTATTACACCCTGAGCAGCTGCTATTTTTGAGGCAGGAAAGTGAAGCTGAAGAGCTTTGTACAGCTGTCATGTAGAATTCTAAGCACCCATTTGATAAAACCTGTCAGTGTGACCCGATTTCTTGGGCAGATGCAGCCCTTGGCTGTAGCCTCTTTCCTCTCTTCCCCTCTCTTCACCAATTTTGTTTTTGTTTCCTGTTAGAAATGTTCCAGATTTAGCAGATTAAAGTGGGGTGTGTGTGTGTGTGTGTGTGTGTGTGTGTGTGCACGCACGCACATATATGTGTGAGTGTGCACGTGTGTGTATGTTTTAAGAGTGGTCATTTGTATGCTTGAACTCAGACTCCTATTTTTCTTTCAGAAGTTATATTGAAAAATATTTTACCCAAGGCTCTAGAAATTTTGCCTTATGGGGAAAAGGAAGAGAAGAAATCTTTAATCAACTTTATTTGGTTATAAAAGTGGTAAGACATGAAATTGGAACAGATAGCTTAATAATAGCTGGACTTATATCCCTTTGTTGAATTTTGCTGACAATTTCTTTAAAATCTTTATAAACTCCCACTTTCAGTAGTTCTTTAAAGCCATTAAGGCCCTGTGGGTAAATGCACTAGAGTAACAAATCTTCATCTAGGTATGTCACAGGAAATGGGCCATGAACTAATTCAGGAGTCATGATGCAGACGAGGAAGCTTATGTTATGTATCTGTAACAAATAGATTGTAAAGTTAATATATCACCTCATCCCTTGTCTATCTTGAAGTTTAGACAGTATTGTTACCATGTTAGGTTGTACCTGAGGGGGTATGTGTAGTAGCTGGCCTCTCTTCAATAAGTCAACGTGGACTTTAGAACATCCTTTAATATAAGAGTTGAGACACTTTTGAGAATTGCAAGCTGACTGAGTATGCCAACATGTAGGGCGTCAGACAGACAATAAAATAACTTAAGTGTGGATATCCTATTTGCTTTTTGTCTGCAGATGTTAAGCAGTTTCAGTAGCTGGGAATAATTGTTATTATCTGTGGGTAGTGTGGTGATAGTTTATCATAGGACAGAGTTATTGAAAGCGAAAGAGCTGTATCATTATTCATATTTAAAAATGCTGTGACAGTGTACTACTTCAGATGAGTGTTGTTTCCATAAATCATCCCAGATCCCTGTGCTCAGGGAATTTGTGAAAAGATAGTATTTTCAGAGGCAAAGTTACTTCAGTTTCTTCACAGGAGAAATTTAAGAACATATGAAGGAATTCATCCAAACAAGAAAGGCATCTACGGAGCTTACATCATTAAATAGGAAAGGTAAGGAGGGCCACACTCAGTTTAAAGATACCTTAAAGCTATTGTCTCCAACCTGGGGCCTCAGACCTCTGGGTAATTAGAGTGTGTGACTGACATGCATTGTTTGTAGACTGAACGAGTTAAAACTAGATCCCTCATTATATTTTGGGTAGTAAATGTGCCTCTTATGCAAAGCGATTGGAAACTGTGCTGTAGTGTAACATATTTTAGGAACAATGCTTTAGTTTTCTCTTGTTCTTTTTGTCTTTTAATTTGGCTATTTTCTTATATATAGAATTTCTGTCCAAAAATCTGTGATTTTTTTTAGCTTAGCTCAGAGTAGTGCAACAAAATTACAGCCACTAGTTGTAATTGGACCCAGTTCAGTGTAGCATTCAATCTAAGGGCCCTGTAGGTTCCAAACATTTACATTATTCCAACAACGCCTGGGTAGCATTGTAACATATATTTATTTTTGATTGCTCTAAAAGTTTATTTTAAAAATCAGAATAATAACATAACTAGGTTAAGTGCAATGTACTTTGAAACTCCAAACCAGTAGTTCTTTAACCTATTCATGCTGGTTGGATGACAAAGCATTTTACCACTTTATTTATTAAAACTCCCCATATTTGTGCCTTTTAATTAATTATCTAATTAAATGTATTTTATCTTCTTTTGCCTGCATTCCAAGTTTTCTTATTTTTATGTTGTTTCTCCTTTATTTACTCTCTTATTTTTTAATTCTTAGGTCTCTAGAACAATAAATGGACTCTAGCATTATTTTTCTTCCATGTGACCTAAAAAAACTACCATATTAGAAGAGGCTACCATATTAGATTAGCTTTCACTTAACACAGGCATCCGAAAAGATGGAATGGTGATAGAACCTCCTAAGAAGTAACATTTAATTGGAAATTGGAAATTGGAAATTCTATTGACTGAATCAGGAAATAGAAGGAGACCTCCTCAATTGCCCTTGATCGGTAATTACAGCTCATGGGTTGTTTCTGTAGCCTTCAGAATGCCTCACCTTTACTTCTTATATATTTTCCTGTAAGTAGCATCTTCTTCCAGAAGTTGCTTCAATGGTCCTTTTGAGCACTGGATAGAAAGAGCAAGTGTACAGTCACCTTTACTGACTTCAAAGGAGTCATTTGACATATCAAGCTCTTCCCATCAACTGAAGAAACCTTAGCTCAGAGTTGGCAGACCAAATCCCTGAGCCATTATGAGATACAAGTGATTCTTGGTTTGGCCCCACATGTCAGAACTCTGAAAAGAGCAGCAGATACATCCAGAGTCTCAGGGAATTAGGCAAGTTTATTTCTCTATCCAATGGAGTTTTTGCTAGACCTTTATGAAACAGGGTGGATCATGATATATTTTTGTAATTTAAAGAAATAAAATGGAAACAAGTTTTATTATAATTGTTTGAGATTTTAGTTCACATCACTTGAGAAAACTGGAACGTCCCACATGAAACTATGATAATTAGGAAACATTCCCAGAATATGGGATGGGTTGACAATGCCCATATATCTAAGTCTACATCACCTGTCCAAAATGCAGGTGATTGCAAATGTTCCTGAAGGATGCTTGCCAGTGCTATCATATAAATAAAAAGAATACAGAATCATAGAGGCAATTACTGTGGTCAAGGTGGCTACCGAAATGTAGATATTTCTCTTTGGCCCTGGTTTGCTTATGGTAATCTCTTTTAGTTTTCTCTTCTTCTTTTTTATTCCTCCTTACTTTGTAGCTGGATGCTATATCCCATGTTGTTTATTCTAATAAACGACATGTTGATCTCATCTACCTGGGAATCCTTAGTGGCTTTGTTTCCAGTATTCAGAGCTCAGTGCTGGAGAGTTGACCATTTGTGTAGTTGAATATTTCTCTGTGTTAACCCAGTGAGGGTTGAGTATTGTCAACAATTCCAGGGGTTCCGTCTTTTTTTTTTCTTGATTCACTCAATATGATTTTCCTCCAGGTTTTTGTGTCATAGCAGAGTCTAGAACTTGATACACACACACATATATATACAAACACACACATATATATACACACACACACATATGTATATACTAAATATATATATATATATATATATATATATACACACACACAATATGATATAGTGTTTGCCCTTGTGTTACATTAGACAGTTGTAAATAGAAAATTGCTGTCTTGAAAAGATTTCATATCATCAATGCTATGGGAGCAATACTCATATGATTGCTTCATGAAGACTTTAAGGATTTGTGAAAAACTGTTCTTCCTTCCTCTGAAATTTTCTTTCTCATGCAAAGATTGCACAAGATGTGAAGATTGGATCTTCTGAGTAAAATTCCATGTATTTTTAAATGTTGTGTGATAATTGTGGTATTTGACTATAGGTGTGTGTGTGCATCTCTCTATATATATATGTATATACAAATATATATATATACATATTACAAATATGTAGATATATAGAGAGAGATGTACTATGGTCAAATACCACTTTATATATATATATATATATATATATATATATATATATATATGTATGTATATAGATGCACATATATATTTGCATGCTTATTTTAAGTTTAATTCAACATGATTAAAAGTGAACAAATTATGAAGCATTTTTGCCCAGTGTATTACGTCAGCATTGAGCATGTCCTATTTGGTGTTGCTTTTAATTTTCTTTCTCTCTTTTTTCATCTTGACATCTTTTACTAGACATGTTTCTAGAGAACCCAAGAGCAGGGATCTGCATTTGATACTAGCTCTTAGGGGAAAGAAAGCTGACATATACTGAACAACTACTGGGTTCTAGGCATTATGCTAGTGAAGCAGTGCTCCAAGAAGTGCTATAAAGTAGATGTCATCACCCCCACTTTACAGATTGAGAAATTAAGCTGCCGAGTGGTTAATTTACCTGTAGACATGTGGTCATACTTGAGCTATTGACCAATCACTGCCATCCCCATCATCTCACGTTGACTTTATCAGTATGCCTCTTCTACTTTGTGCATTCTAGGTGTCATTTTGTTGACCTTGGCTAATTTAATAATATAAATGATAAATAATAGAAACCAGAGTAATATAACATTTTCCTTGTCTCATGACAAGCTAAGAAACATGAACACTAGTACTAATATTCACTTCAGATAGGAATCTGGAATACTTTGAGCCTCCAATTCTAAGGCTTTTTTTTTTCTTGTATACATTTCAGGAGAGTAGGGGCTTACTCCATCAATAGTCCACATAAGAAGAGGCACGAAATGGTTATCTATAATGTAAGTGGAATGTGTATTGAAATGGTTAAATTGAAGAAAGCAATCTTGGGTTGTTTTAAGGACACTAAGAGTCATCACTCCCCCTTGCCCTCTAGAGCAAACTATGCATTTAGAGGGAGCTTAACTAGTAATTCAGAATGACCACTATTGCATACCATGCACTTAAGCTGTGGGGGAACCTAGGTTGCTATGACGATGGAAATATTTTTATTTTCTCCATTTTTAGAACATAAACACATGAATCCTGAAAATTGCTTAGGTTTGCACTTTGTATTTGTTTTCTGACTTCTTGTTACAAAGACAAAGAAGTGACAGAGACACTAGCCATGCTTCTTCCCAGTGACGCTGTAGATTATCTCTTTCACTCCAGGATCCTTGTGGAGGTCCTGGAACTTGGCTTGGCAGTACCTAGGCTTCAATGACATCTTTTCTTAGGAGCTGTCAGACAGAGATATCAGACATCTTTCCTACTGTTAATCATTCAAACAATAACACGCATTTATTTCACCTTGGATTTGAAATCTACATCTCCTTGGGTAAAGAGGATTCCAAGTCAGAGATAACCCAACGCCCATCTTTAAGATCATAAGGACTGAATTCTGTGAATATTCTGTTGGGGGCTTTCTTAGCACTTAGTAAAGGGGAAAAAAATGTTGGAAAAAAAAAAAAGTAATTGCTAAGCCAAGAGTCTAGAAATCACCACAGGTTCCCTGGAGTTTTTTATTTCAGAGTATATTTTTCGGGACTCAGTGTGTGAATTAAGACCACTAAAGAGTCGGCTGTAGACAGTTCACTTACTTTTTAGCGATCTGGGCACTGAAACTGTGTATTTGCATGATAGAAAGAAAGCATATTGCCCTCTGCTTGACTAGAAACAAAAATTGTCAAGGAGATTAAAAACAAATGCTTTTATATATCTTTTCCTTCTACTATGCTATGCTGCTTTCTGGTTTTTATCCTCCCTTACTCTTCAGTATTGACTGAGTTCCAGGCATGGCATTGGGAGCTGCAGATAAAATGGTGAATGGGGAAGATATCTTTTTCTGTCTTCACAGAGCCCTAGTCTCATGGGGAAGACAGATGAATAAATGGAAAATTATATTATGATACTAAGCCTCTCTTAGAGGGCAAGGGGAACACTTCTGGTGTGGGGTCAGGGGAACCTGAGAGATTAAGGTTGGGTGTCTTAGATCATTTGGGCTGCTATGTATAACCAAAATACAATAAACTAAGTAGACTATAAATAACAGAAATTTACTTCTCAGTCCTGGAAGCTGGTAAGTCCAAGGTCAAGGCACTGGCAGATTCATTATCTAGCGAGGGCCCATTTCCCAGCTCATGGACAATGTCATCTCCTTGACTCTCCATGTGGTAGAAGGGGCAAGGGAGCTCTCTGGCATCTCTTTTGTAAGGGCGCTAACCCTACTCATGAGACTCTACCCTCAGGACTTAATCACCTCCTAAAGGTCCCACATGTTAGTACCATGTTGGAGTTGGACTTCAACACATACGTTTCTGGGGAACACAGATAGTCAGATCATAGCAGTGGGGAAGGGGCAGGAGGCTCCGGACCTTTTCTCTTCCTTCCTTCTTTTCTTTGTTTTCCTCCAGGCCCTTGCTTCCCTTCTTCCCTTTCTTGGCCTTTTCAAGTCCATTATTTCTTGCTATTTGTTAAACTTAACTTTAACATTTATCCCAGCTAAAATTGTGGTTTAGATAATTACTTTTTATTATTGAACATAGGATACAATTTGTAATATTTTCCTCCAAGATTTTGACATGGAAGGAGATTTATCTCAGGTTCTAAATGCCTCTTTTAAAGGAATACCGACTAGTGTTTCATTAAGGGAAAAAGACATTTCTTTTTGAAATTCATTGAAGTAGCTCTCTGAGCAATTCATGTTGTTTATTTCATTCTGTAGTTTGAGAATCTGTCTTCACTATGAAAAAGTATGTCTAAATACACTCGACAGTGTATTTTCTCTTTAGTGTGGGCAGGAGCTGAAGAAGTGTCTTCAGGACCAAAATGCTATTTATTCTATGTTTGACACGTACAAATCTTCTTTGATAAAATGTCATTAGGGAGGCATATTGAGCTGTGTGGCCTCAGTTGATAGGTACTTTTCAGTTTTTATCACTGTCTGTATTAGAAAATTAAGTGTAATCTAGGGTGCTTTCATTCCTTTTATTAACTCTAGTGGGTACATTTTATATTAGGGAATTTAGTAAAACATTTTGCCTTGGAGAAATACATGTCCCTTTCCACTCTAGCAGCCTCTGCCTTCTCCGTCTGGAGTGTCTGTGGCTGCAAAAGCCGTTTTGCCCACCATCGAGTTGAAAGCTCTCTGCTCAGGAACGGCAGCAATTGTTTTTTCAGAGACTGATTCTTTGTTCTATTTTGTAGAGAGAGAGTATCTTCTGTCCGTTGGGGTGGTGACTTTTTGCCAGAAGTTTTATGGAAATGCCATCAGAAAATCTAGGCATGGTTTTTGGGTGCCTTACCCTGATTTCACCTGATCATCTTCATTCTCTGATTCATGCTCTATAATTCTCAGTTAACTCTGGCATGTCACCCGTGGAGTTACGTTCCATGAGCAAATGGCCTATTAGCATATGTCTGCGTGCTGCCCTGAGCTGATATAAATCTTCTAAAAGAACTTTGGACTTTGCCACTGCTCCAGTCTAGTGTGCAAGGGCGTTCAGAGGCTGCCTGCCTGACAGCGCCTTGCCTGTCATGCGGGTGTAGCTCTCTCAGTTCCCATCCTGCCGACTTTTGCTCTAACTTGCTTATGGAAAATGCTTACTTAAAAAGAAGGCTATTTGGCATTCACGACTTTATCATGTTATTATTCAAGACAAAAAAATGAGGGCAAAGACAAGTTCTTATTTATTTGTATGTGCCTATATTTCTTAAAGATGAACATGGTGTTGAGATTGCTAATTGTGAGCATGTTCCTTCTTGTTCTTAAGTAAATGCTGAAACCTACTCCCAGAAATCTAATTATGTGATTAGTTCTGATTAGCTAACCTTAGGCATAAGAAGAGAAGGATGGATACGTATTGACGAAGGAGAAGGAGACCACAGAACCTGGAGGTCTCCATAGAAATCAGGAAGGAGTATACAGTTTGGCAAAGGGTCCTTGGGCCAAGAGTGGCAGCTTGGGAATAATAGATTTTAGAAAGGAGCCGCTCCAGGGTTTGGAAGCATGGGAAAAAAAACAGTGGTAGTGATGGGAAATGATCCCAAAGAAACAGATCTAGCAGTTAAATGTCTCACCTCCTGTCCATTTTTTATATCCTCTGATTAAAGTTAAGGAAACATAGTTTTATCTAGAAGAATATTAAAGGAAAATAAAAACAAATCTTTAATTCTGTTCCCATCAGAAGCTATTGCTTGCCATTATTTGTTTGCTGATGCTCTTTTCCTAAGCTAATACCCTAAAATTAACTAACTTAAATCTGTGAAAATCTTTTATGGAACTGCATAAGGCTGTGACCTTTACAGGATGACATGTGTGAACACTTATAATATTAGGCTCTGGGGAGTTGGTTCTTCAGATTGAATGAAGTAGCCCTTTCTCTTGTAGGTGCACAAATTACTGAAAATTGAGGTTTTTCTTCCTTCAGTGTACATTATCAGCATTATAGGCTTTTAGAGTATAAAAGGAATTTAAGTTAGCTGCCCTAAGTCCCTCAAAACAAAAACAACAACAACAACAAAACACCTAATCAGTTCCAAGAAGAAAAGGAGAAAGAAAACAAACACTGGTCTCAATTCTGTGCTAATAGCTTTCAGCACATTATCTCTCTGGGCTAACATTAAATGAGATAGCTATTATTCCCATTTAACATGTAGGGAAACTGATATTGGGAGAGGTTGAGGAGCTTGCCTAGAAAAATACAGCAAGAGGCAGAGATGGTTTTTGAATGTAAACCTGTGTGGTGCCAATGCCCATGGCACTACCCCACGTTAAAGCCACTCAGCTACTTACTGATGAAGAGCATGGTCCTAGCTGCCTTAACTTCCCTAAGCAGAAATCTTTTCCATACATTATATGACCTACAAAAGTTCTGAACATGTTTGCCAGTTGTAAAATAAATTAGTATACGTTTCCTTCCTTAATTTTTAAAAGGTAAAACTAATTTTCCTTGAGGCTGTAATTTCAAAGTTCGTCCTCCAATTTTCCCCATCCTTTGGAAAAGTTTGGTTCCTTGCATAGATAGAAGCTAACTGAGCTTTGAGACACATCACTAACTTAATTTTAATCTCTGGCTGCTCTTCTATATTTACTCCTTTTCTGTTCAGATGATAAGTATACAACTGTGGTTACTCTGATTAATGTTTTACATATTTCCCCAGGCATCCATGGAGATTGACTAAAATGTAAGTTACTCTTGGCTTCAGAAAACTTCTGATAGGCATTTAGAAACATGCACAAAACATACCCCTTGGTAAGCAGTGTTCCAACTAACAATTTTCCTCCTTTTAAGGAAAGGGGTAGAAAAAAGAAACATTTTCAAGGGAGATTTTGGTTACAGTAAAGAGAGACTATGGTTTGAAGTCATTATTTCTTTTCATTTCGTCCTTTTACTTTGTATGGGAAAAACTTTTAAAATGGATGTATTCAGGTGTTTTTTACATGATGAGCTGGAATGGAATGCAGAATCAGCTCTTTTTTCTTCCTCATCTCAAAGGAAAAATATCAAGTATCTCAAATTGCCTTGGGTCAGAACACTATTTGTTGAATTATTCAATAGTTTGAACTGGTAGAATTAGAGGATTCATTAGACTGAAGGTCAAAAGTTAAGTTAAAAACATTTCCTCATAGTTATACGACTTGCAATGTTGACTGATTCCAGAAAGGCCATAGGAGCTGAGAGATGTGTAGTCTTTATGAGCGAGAAACATTCTTTTGCCTGGCCATTTAGCTCCCCAGCCACTCAGAAGTGCCCTGCATTCAAATCATTTAGGTCTGTGTTCATACCAGCAAGCGTGTAGTGGGTCAGGTATCCACTGCTTCCTTTCACAAAATGTTTAGATGAAAGTGAATATTATCCTATTGATTTAGTTGTATCTTCCTAGTTTTATCCACTTCTCATGAAAAAGTAAAGCCAGGACATATACTTTGAACAAGCAGAACTTTTTGCTTTTCAACTGATCTTAAGTTATTTGTTCTAAGAGCCTGTGGTCTGAAGTTATAACATGGAAACTCTATTAAGAGGATTTCTCATTAGCAATGATGACAAAAGAAAGGGTAATAATAATACTGTGCATGTCTAGAGTGCCAAGTTCTCCTGGGCAATCCAGTATTTACCTACCTTCTTCTTAATTTATTTTTATATCATGAATACTTAGTGTTGTGTATCAACATATTCGAAATGGAAGGAAATAATTTTCAGAATAAAGTCCCAAGAATTCCATTGTCTTGATAGCAGTGTAGCCACTGTACCCTCCTCCCCTGCCCATTCAGCAGCCCATCTGGAAAGCTGAGCTTTGGGAAGTGTTCTATTCTGCATCTTCTAGTGCCACCCCTAAAATCATTTCTTGCTGTCTGTGGAAGCTCACTTCTTTTTAAATGCATTAAGTTATTAGTATGGGCACTTCAGAAATAATTGATGGTGAGGTATCTGAGGAATCAGAGGTCCACTTACTGCTTTGGCTGTGGCCCCTGTCCTCTCCATTAAGGCGCTCTGACCAGGTGATTGATAACATCTTGTTGATCGGAACTTTAAGATGCTAAGCTGCCAGAGGGGGTGATGTCTCTCAGCAGCGTTTGGTACATGTGACTACTTCCACCTTCTTAAAACACTTTATATGCTGGACTTCAATTATATTACCCTGCCCTGGTTTTCCTCCCACTGGACTGGCCTTTCTTTCTCAGTCTCCTTTATTGATCTTCCTACCAGCTGCTAAATATTGAACTCTGCTCTCCTTCTTTCTTAGTTGACATTGTCCTCTCCCACTAGTGATCTCAACTGGTCTGCTGACTTTAAATGTCATCTACTGGGGCCAGGTGCAGTGCCTCATGCCTGTAATCCCAGCACTTGGGAAGCAGAGGTGGGTGGATCACCTGAGGTCAGGAGTTCAAGACCAGTCTGGCCAACATGGTGAAACCTTGTCTGTACTAGAAACACAAAAAAATTTGCTGAGTGTGGTGGCACGTACCTGTAATTCCAGCTACCCCGGAGGCTGAGGCAGGAGAATTGCTTGAACCCAGGAGGCAGAGGTTGCAGTGAGCTGAGATTGTGCCATTGCACTATAGCCTGGGTGACAAGAGCAAAACTCCATCTCAATCAATGAATCAATCAATCAATAATAAATAAAATCTATTGACTAATTACTCTTAAATTTATATATCCAATTAGACTCCCACTTAGCTGTTTCAGGGATGTCATATACATATGTTTCTTTCTTTTTTTCTTTTTTTTGAAATGGAGTCTCACTCTGTTGTCCAGGCTGGAGTGCAGTGGCATGATCTCAGCTCACTGCAGCCTTGGCCTCCTGGCTTCAAGCAGTTCTCCTGACTCAGCCTTCAGAGTAGCTGGGAGTATAGGTGTACACCCCACACCCAGCTTATTTTTATTTTTTTGTATTTTTAGTAGAAATGGGGTATCACCTAGTTGACCAGGATGGTCTCAATCTCCTGACCTCGTGATCCACCCACCTTGGCCTCCCAAAGTACTGGGATTACAGACATGAGCCATCGCACCCAGCCACATATGTTTGTAAACAGAACTAATGTTATTCCATTACCCCAGTCTTTTCAGTCTCCATAAATGGCATCACCATCCATCCAATTTTGTAGGACCCAAAGTGAGGAGTCACCATCAATTTCTCTTTTTCCCTCATTTTACACATCCAATCCATTAGCAAAGCCTGTCTGTTCGACTTCCAAAGTATATCCCAAAGCAGGCCACTTCTGATCATCTTTGTTATTAAAACCCCTGTTCAAGCCATCAAGATGTCTCCCTTGTGTTCCTGCATCAGCCTCCAAGCCCTGTCTCTCGACTCGCACGCTAAGGTCCATTGTGCATACTAAGCCAGGGTGTTCCTCAAGCTGCTTCACTTCCTTGCCCCATAACACCTTCCAGTGGCTTCCCATGAAGACCAGTGTGACATATAGACTCCTTACGTAAGCCTCAAGATTCCATGCCTGCAAGTCTGCTTTCATCTCTTTTCACTGAATCCCTAGTTCTCTGTGCCACACTGGTCTACCCCTTGGACCTGAATCCACCCCAGTGTCCCTGTAGCATTTCTACTTCCTTGTTCTTCATGTCTTCCCTCAGCTGCTTCTGTCATTTACTCACTCCCCGCAAGCAGCCACTCCTGACCACCTCAGCTAATGCAGTCTTTCCTCTGCCACTCTCTCTCATTTTCTTCACAGCATATTTTAGTACTTGAAATGCCCTGTTTATATGTTCTGTGTCTTCTGCCACACAAACTTATGGTCCTTGAGGGTAGGAAATCTGTCTGTTTGGTTCAGTGCTCTTCCCTGACTGCCTAGAACAGTGCTTGCAACATTACTGATGCAATAAATACTGATTGAGTGACATTTAATACTCTTCCTTTGTCTCTTTGCTTCTGTAGCTGTTTTTTGATGTATCTCTTAAAAAAGAGAGGTAGCAATTTTGTTTGATGTGCTAGGCTTGGTAAATTGGGTTTGCCCCATTCATCTGAAGAAGCTATCCTGCCAGATCCTATTAATCTTTTAAATGTGACTTTGCTTTTTCTGCCTTCTCCTACGTACTGGAAGTTGATGTATTTTATGTTGCAAAACTGTTGTCCCATTTTTTAACCAATATGTGACAACTCTTGGAAGAAGTCTATACTGATTCCCTTCACTTCTTTCTTAGTTTGAGAGTAGTTTGTGTGAGACTATACCTTTTTCATTTTATGGCCATATAAGAATTGAGACCAACTCTCTCAAGCAATCATTGTCCCCCATCTCACTTCTCTGGGTTTGCAGAAGGAAAAATCCCTGGATTATGCATCAAGAAACTCTTTGTTATTGCTGTTACAAAGTTCTGCACACATCACATGGAGAGGTGATAGAAGGAGCAGCAAAGCTGCTGTAAAGCCTTGAAGGGGAAATTGAGGAGCGAGTTTCCAGTGTTCATTGTGCCCTGCTCCTTGGGAGTCACACCTGCATGGAAAGCTCCAAGCAGAGTAGAAATCAAGCATATAATGCTGAGTGGGCTATGCCAATTTCTGGTTAAGGATTGTCTGTTCCACCATAAACTTTGCATTCTCATGACAGAACTAAACTACTGCCCGAGTTCCTAGTAAATGCATGACATACTGTGAATTACTGAGTGGTGGTGGTGATGAGTGAGTTAGAGGACAGAATGAGAAGATAAATGAGACATGGATCCTATTGCTCAAGGAGCTTCTAATGAATAATATAACTGACATAAAAGGGAGAATATGATTTAGGTCAGCAGAAAGAAGGAAGCAAAATGTGATGGATATTTAAAGGGGGGAAAATCACAAGTAGGTTGATGGGAGGGTGGGAGAGCATGAAGAAGCAAAACTGCATGGAAGAAGGGCCATCTAAGGAGGACATGGGGTGTGGGGAGTGACAACCTAAGGAAAATATGCCCCAAATGACTGAAATGTTAAGGAATGGGATCCTCAGACCATCCTTACTTCTGTAGTCCAAGACTTTGAATAGGGCTGTTAAGGGAAGTATTGCCAAGGAAGCCTGCTAGACCTTTTGCAAGATTAAGAACTGTCGAGCCAAATAAAGTATTCATCTGCAAACCTCCTGTCCAGCTGACAGACGGAGCTCTGGCCATGAGCCTTGCTCAGTGTTGTGTCTGTCAACAGGAAAACTGGAAGAGACCTACTCCATGGGCCCTGGAGGACTACGTTTTTCATAAACAGATTTTTCATAAGAGCCCTTTCAACCTGTTTGGGCTTGCTGGGCATCCCCCATACCACTACTTACCTCACATTTTTCTTTAAATCAATCCGCTATTCTACCTGAATAAATCTCATCCTATTCTAAACAATATCTGTGAGATTATGAGTCTGATCCACCAGTTTTATGTTTTCCCCAATGTTATACCCCCTGTCTTCATCTCATGTATTTTATACAAGTGATGCCAAATCTGTTTCTAGGGAACTTGTATCTCTGCCTTTAAAACAGCCTCAGGTTTTGGAGAAAAGTGCTTCTTTAACATCCTTGTAGCAGTCCTATTAAGTCCTTCTCCCTCATCTCCCCCCTCCCTTCTATCCCTGCCCCTGTCTCCATTCTGTAACATTCTGAGCCTGCAGGGATTGTAGAGGACATAATAAAAAAGATCTTGGGTATTTTAGGATTTGAAGTGCAATGAAAGGAAATTACTGACACACTGAATTGCCATTTAATGGGAGATGGTGATATCGATCTGGTAATGTTTCCTGCGGTCCTAGTTGTAATAACTGTATAATATCATACACTTGATCAAAATAATTTAAAAGCTGGCAAATGAAGTTGTTACAGAGCCTCTGAGTAAAATGGGATGAAAGTCAGAGAGTCTAGAAAATGGTGAGGGAGGAAGAAAGCAAAGGGCTACAGGACTAAATTAGAGGAAGACTATAAAGCTCTGTGGCCAGAATAGATTTCTGAGGATTAAGCTAATGTCTGCATGGGACTCTAAGTCTCTCGGATCCTGTTATTCTACAAAGATACAGAATGATGTCCTTAACTTCTCATTTGCTTTAACCATTCGTCTTCTGAGCTTATGTAAGTTCGCATGTAAACTTGCTTGATTTGTAGAATATGATTATGTTTATAAGATATTTCTGGTATAATAAACCAACTTTATGAGGGGTCTGTTATCAGCAGGTTACAAGTTTAATGTGGAGCTTAAAACACTGGTTCTTATAGCCTGTAAATGAAAAGTCTGCTGTTACCAAAAATTTAATGAAAATTTTGATAGTATTCCTCAGCTTCCTTATTAAAAAATTAGGTCCTGATATTTCTGAAACTTTCATTATTACTTTAATCAGTTTGTAGCCTCCATATCCTTTTCTGGCACTAAAGTTCTTGAATTTTCAAATTTTCTTCTGTATTCTTTCTTCACTGTTTTCTTCACATGCGTAATTTTGAATATGACAATAGAGAATTGGTTGAGCATTATGAAGGGAGATTTCTCTTTTTGAATAAATAAACACCTACTTACTACTGAAATGATACATATTGTAAACCTTCTTGATTTGGTCTTCATTAAAAAATTTCTAGTAACTTGAAGAGTCACTGATACTTGATTTTCTATGAATGATAAAAAGGGTGTTTTCTAGGAAATTAAATAGCATAAATATGTTTCAAATAATAGCTTTAAATTTAAAGACCCAGATTTTTTAGAACTTCAGAAGTATTAATTTTCTTGACCATTTCAGGTTTCTTTTCAACTCTTTTGTGAAGACTATATATCAATTTTAAAGCATTTTTAAACTAATTAACCAGTATGGAAACTCTCCTAGAAAATATCTTGGCCAAGAGTATACCTATATTTTTAAACCTTTGAAAATATTTTACATTTAGTTAAAAGCTGTATATTATTATATTTCTGTGTTTTCTTTACTAGTTTAGGGACACAGCTGTAATGTATTGATCTTAAATATCATCCTAACGTTTCATTTTTCGTTTTTTAAAATGGAAAAGAAAAACTCTTGACTTTTCCTATGAGTTTGTGGGCAATTTTCCAGCTTTTCTTATATGTTTATTTTGCTGTGCTGTTTACTTCTACAGATGTTAACATGAAAAGCTTTTCACAGCTTTTGGAAACTTTTAGATACCTATGAAAGCACAGTGACTTTGTAAATGGGGATTGTTAGGAGACAGTTTTAAAAGGTGGCCCCATTTGCACACATACACAATAGTTACTTAGATATTTTACTTATGTTTGTCAGGTGTTGAGTGTGATATGAAAACCATAGCAGCAGTAACAGGGAACTTCTGTTGCATTGTGTGCCATGAACTCCCAGCCTTGATTCTCCAGTGGTCCCAGGTACCACGTTGAAAGCAGGAGCCTCTCCAGACCTTCGTCAGGAGTGTCACAATGCTAGGCCAGACCCTCCTCTCCTTGCCTCATGCTAAATTAGGGATGCAGCCCTCTCTAAGATGTTTATGTCTTTTTTCTTTCTCCCAAGGAATCCATGTTGCCAGGGTAATTTCCCACTTTTAGCTGTTTACAATATTTAATACCCATATCATATGAAATCCAAACTCCTGTGTATGGAATTCCAATACTGCAACAAATGGCTTCAACCTTATTCAACCTCATTTTTTTTCTAAATGCAATCAGGCCTCTTGGCTCACCTCTGGTTCTACTGAGTGGCAAACGTACCACGCTTATTCTTACGTCCATGACTTGATTTATGACACCCCTCTCCCAGCTTTTCTGAAATGTGCTTCCTTTCTTTCATTTTACCCAACACCTATCTGTCCTTCAGATTCCGCCTTCATTGTTAGTGTTCATCATGTTGACAATCTCACTGCTCTTCCTCACTTTGGAAGACTACACTTAAGTCTCTACCAGCATGTGACGTAACCACCAATTGATTTGTTTACTTTTCAGGAACATATGAATTATGTAAACCTCTTAATTTTCATTTGGATGATAATGATTCTTAAATGCACGACTTACATACATTTACACTTGCTTATCTTAACCTTTTTTTTTCTTCGTAATTCCAGTTTTTCAGTAACTTTCCTAAGTTAGAAAATGGAGAAGTTGGATTAGGTGTCTCATCTTTAGAATGTTTTCACCATTAAGATTTGAATAAATTTTAAGAGTGCATAGTGGATCATCTGTTTATGATGTCATATATGTGTGATACATATAAAGAAACAATATTTTTTAAAAATCTCATATCTTATTCAATCAAGTACTGAATATGAAAAAGATGCCACTTTGTTGACACATGATAGAATAATTTTTCTGCCAAATCGTAGTTCTCTGGGCATTGGCAAATAGTCCCAATCCAAAATATTTTCTTTAGCAAAAACTATTTTACAAAACAATGGCTCATACATTATGTACACTCTGAGTCTAAAAGGTCAATCTTTTTTTTTTTTTTTAAGTGTAAACATCAGCAACATAGCAAAACCCCACCTCTACTAAAAAATGCAAAAAAAAAAAAAAAAAAAAGAAAATTAGCTGGGCATGATGGCTCAAGCCCATAGTCCCCGCTACTCAGGATGCTGACTGGTGGGAGAATCACCTGAGCCTGGGAAGTCAAGGTGAGCTATAATTGCACCACGGCAATCCAGCCTGGCTAATAGAGTCTAATCCTGTCTCAAAAAATAAAACACTTGATTTCTAGCCAGGAGAAACATACCTGAGGGGAGAAGAAATGGCTAGGTAAGAGGGCTTGGCCTTTATCAAACAGCTGGTGAATGAGTTTATGGCTATGTATTATGTTAAAGTTACATGTGTAAGGTATACTTTAATCCTTTAATAAACTTTTATGAGTAATCAACTATTAGAGAGTAGCTTTGTTAGGGTTATCTCATTAGAGGTTGCTCCCTCTATAAAATGATGTTGAGACAATCATAAAGAATTTTGACTTTGGTGCAAACATTTTCTTATTTTTTGCTTCACCATGATAGTTCTTTTTATAGATAGGCCTGTATTTGAATATTCTATACCTCTGAGTTTTGCAGGGCCTCTTTGGATTTCCTAAGTGCAATTTTTGGATTGTATATTTGGTTGCTAAATCTAGAAATCTCCTTATGTAATATATAGTAATGGAAGTTGTGTTGTGTAGACAACGATTTATATACTCTATGAAATATATATATTTTTATGAAGTTTATATGTATACATATATATACACACACAATTTTTCTTTATAAGCAAATTATAAGAACCTGTCAAATAGAACAATAAAAAGAAGTTGTGAGTCAATTCTTCAGTTCTTTAGTTTTGAATCCTATTTGCACATAGTTAATTTGGAACATGTAGCAATTCATCTTAGGTTTTCTGTCATTAGTAACGATTAGTAAAGCTCTGGAGCTAGAGTGAGGGATATTTCTCTGGAGACCAGCCCATCTCAGGACACAGCATGTCTGGAGTAGGATATGTTCCATGCTTGTTGATCAAGTGTATCCTATTCACTCTGAGTTTACATCATGAGTGGCTTCCCCTTCTCTGCTGGTGGGTGCTACTGGATTCTAAGGATCACAGGAATGCCAAAAGGAGTTGAGGACATGAAAACAATAATTCTTAAATAGGAAATGGCTGTTACCAGGTGGATGGAATCCCAGCACAAGTGTATAAAGGTGGTCCAAGGAAAAGTAATATTATTTAAAATCACATTACTATACCTTTTATCTAAGACTTTATAAGCCCTGTGTGCTGTGCATATGATGACTTTAGGATAGGTAGTTTTATTTAAATATCCCTCAGGACCCACCTGCTTCTTTCCATGGAGTGATCAACCCCACTGTGTGGCTCAGCCTCTCCCTTCACTGACTGCACTTGGCAGCCTTATGCCGCCCCTCCCTCTTACATGAGAAATTATAGGGGTTCTTTACTGTCTTTGAAATCAATCACTGAATCTCACAGATTCAAGCAGCATAAGTAATAAATGTTATTATATTTAATAATGTAATTATAAAAAATATATTTAATAATATAATTAATTTATTGAACACATAGTATGTATCATTCATTTACTTTTCCAAGCACTTTATATGTATTAACTCAATTATCTCACTTCACACGTGTGTGTGCATGCACACACACACCCCAAAAAGAGGTACTTTGTTCACTGATATGTAATATTTTACATATTTATGGGTCACATGATATTTTGCATGCATAGAATGCATAGTGATCAAGTCAGGGTAGTTGGGACATTCATCACCTTGAGGCTTTATCATTTCTATGTGTTGGGAGCATCTTAAGTTCTTTCTTCTAGGTACTTTGAAATATGCAATATGTTGCTGCTAACGAGTTGCCTTATAGAACAACTATAAGGCAACCTCTTCTGCTATAGAACATTAGAATTCAGACCCTCTGACTATATATTTGTAACCATTGACCAACCTCATAAAGAAGAGGTACTTTTTCAAATCTCCACTAAACAGATAACTGACGTTCGGAATATTTCTCCAAGTCTCGTAGTAGGTTAGTAGTGGAACAAGGATTTGAATCTAGTCAGCCTCGAGCCATGATCTCCATTACCTTGTTCCATTAAATCATTATTAATTGACTTAAGTTTCTCAAGCAAAATGTGTTTTCTAGTAAAAATAAAGTTTTTCAAGTAATCTTTTCTCATGAATCTGGTATAAAATCATAGAGACCTATAGATTACAAAAAAAAAAAAAAAAGGACTATACCGTTGAACTTGAGCTAAAGTGTCCTTCCAAGGAAGAAGGAACATTAGTGACTTGCTCAAGAATTTTCTAAGACGTGAGCTGAGGTTCGTTGACTCCCTGACTAGCTTTTCCATTTTATCATACAGATGAAATATCACAAAGGCGTATTCTTGTAGCAGTTATGAACATTGGGTATAGGGGAGAGAATGCTTTGAGAGGCCTGGATGTAGTGGTATGGAAAAAGTTTTTTTTTAAACGCTCAGATGAATTTGGAATTGATTGAAAATGTATACTCTGACCCTGTGAAGAGACACGTAAAAAATACAGCAGTAACTAATTAGCAGGAATGAAAATGTTGAAAACATATATGTATTCCTTTTTGTGCATTACTAATGTCTTGCTAAAGGTCATTTTTACTTTGCTCCTGGATCATTACAATAACCCTCAAAGGTGTCTTTTCTGCCAGCTGCAGCTATCTCTCATTGCTGTAAGTATTACCTTTGAAAATCACAAACAGATCATAAACCTCTTAAAATATTTCAGAGGTCCGTGTAAGTAGCTCTGTGATCAGTTAGATCTCCATAACTCAGCTCCCAAGGCTGTTCATGCTTTGCTGCCTGTCCATTTCTCCAGCTTCGTCTTTATTAGGCCACTCCCTCACCCAGCACACATACACCCTTTGATCTAGCCTTACCAAATGACTTGAATTCCCTGGAAGTTGTCATGCTGTTTCCTGGGAGACCTTCATACACACAATTCCTTGTGTCAACTCTGTTCTTCCATTTCCTTGCATTTTATTTTTATTTGTTCTTCAAACCTCAAGCCAATTTTTTAAAATCTAGCTTCTCTTTGACTTAATAATTCTGCCTCTTGAGTCAGTTTTAATGAAATATATATTTATGTGCAAATATATTTATTGCTACTACTTATAATAGCAAAAAATACTGTATTTGAAGCAATTAAATATGCAGTAGGAGAATGATTTAATAAATACTGTGCAATATTACATAGCGGTTAGCTTTTTATTGTCACAGATTTTTTTGATAAGATAAAAACCTATAACATTAAGAGTAGGAAACACGAACACATGTATATGTTTTCCCATTTGTACATTAGTGTCTGTAACTATGTTTAGTGAGGAGTGGAAGGGAGATTGCAAAAGATCACTGAAAGGAAATATCTTAAAATTAATAGAAGCTCTTTGGATGATAGGTTTATAGGTGATTTTTAGATCTTCGTGTTTATAATTTATTTTGCAAGTTTCCACAAGTATAGACGTATTTTGTAATCAGGAAAAGAACAATTTAATTAAACACATGCAAATGAGTTCAGGGATCCGCCTGCCTGGGAAGCCTTCCACAAACTCCCTTGCGAATTAGGATGCCGTCTCTTCTGCATTTCCGCAGGGCCTGTGCTTAACTCCAGTTGAGCATCTGTGGCACTGAATGCTAATCACTGACTCATTCATCTCTCCCCAGTCCTAAACTATGATATTCTTAAGGGCAGGCATGAGTCTTAAATGACTTTTCCTCAGAGCCTAGCATAGTAACTGCCAGATGGTGAGTGCTCAATCAAAGATATTGAACCAATAAACAAGAAACGAAGGCTTCTCTAGAGTTAGGCAGCCACTCTAATCACTCGCTGGCCCAGTGTGTGAAAACGTTAGACCTGGAGATCAGTGGGACCTGGGAGAAATGATTGTATGTTTGGATTACTCCTTTTCCTAGTAAATAGGGTTCTCAAATTCAAGGGTTCTACTCTTCAAATCTCCATCCCCACCATATGACTTGCGCAAACGTTGTCCCTTCTTTTTTTTTTTACTACAGAACCTCGCTCTGTCGCCCAGACCTGAGTGCAGTGGCATGATCTCGGCTCACTGTGGCCTCTACCTCCTGGGTTCCAGCAATTCTCATGCCACAGTCTCCTGGGTAGCTAGAATTACAGGCGCGCACCACCATGCCTGACTAATTTTTGTATTTTTAGTAAAGATGAGGTTTTATCACGTTGGCCAGGCTGGTCTTGAGCTCCTGACTTCAGGTGATCTGCCCGCCTCAGCCTCCCAAAGACATTGTCCCTTCTTTAAAGTCTGCTTCAAATGTCAGAAGCTCCTTGAGGAACTTCCTGATGTCCCTAGTCTGATATGAAGATTTTAAATCCCTTTATCAGGACTAATTGTCACCTGCCTTGTATTAGTCATTTTTATCTGCATCTTTTTCCCTTGAGACTTCAGGGATTTCATAATTTCACAGTGTATACATACACCAAAGCATGATGTTGGCCAGGTGCAGTGGCTCATGCCTGTAATCTCAGCACTTCGGGAGGCTGAGGCGGGTGGATAACCTGAGGTCAGGAGTTCGAGACCAGCCTGGCCAACATGGTGAAAACTCATCTCTACTAAAAATGCAAAATTAGCTGGGTATGGTGGAGCACTCCTGTAATCCCAGCTCCTCAGGAGGCTGAGGCAGGAGAATCACTTGAACCCAGGAGGCAGAGAGGTTGCAGTGAGCTGAGATCTTGCCATTGCACTCCAGCCTGGGAAAAAAGAGCGAAACTCTGTCAAAAAAAAAAGCACAATGTTGTAAATCATTATTATTAATATATGAATTTATGTCCATTACAATTAATTTTTAAATGCTTTGAAGATCCTAAGTGTAAAAAACATGTCTTGTTTTGATTTTGGTCCTTAACAATGCCTAATAGTATTTTTGAACATAGCTTGTGCTCTGTAGATGATTTACTTATATTACCAATTCTGATTTAAGAATTTTTTTCACTTGGACCTTCCCTGACCAGGCAACTGAAAATTAAAAAGTTTCTTTGCCCTAGAATGAGGAAAATCTGTGATCCTGTTTTTATTTTATTTTATTTTTCTCTGCAGTAATCATTACGATCAGATATATTAAATTGTTTGCTTATTTACTTATCTACAACCTTGAACAGATAGTAGAGATAACTGTATCTTTTGCTCATGTCTGTATCCTCAAGGCCCATGACTGTGCCCAGCACTTAGGAGGTGTTCTGTGCTCTTTCTACAGCCCAGCCCAATTGTCTTAATACTTGGAAAACTCTTCCTTGATCATCCTGGTTTTATCTTTCCAGAAAAGATGAGACTACTGACCATTTTATTTCCACTAAAACATAATAAAACCTAAGATTTATTAATCAGTGACAAGCTTTGCCCATGAGTGAAGAGACATTCAAGTTTTTTACTTGATATGTAGGTTGGAACATTATAAAGTTCATCAGTCAAAGTTTTTGACATCAAACCGCCACCTTAAGAATTAAGCTTTAATTCATTTTCCAAGACGTCCTGGGTGCTGTGACAGGTAATCTTGGTTCTATCAGTACACTGACTCTGTAACACCTCCTAGATTCTCTGCTCGTTAGTTTTCATGGTTTGGGTTTCAGAGATTTTTGAGCTAGCAGTTCAGTGAATGCCCAGAGTTAAATCCAGTTTCTTTGGCAGCTTTTACAGTTAATGACGGCCTGTTCACTCGAATAGGCTTCTGGTTTCACCTTCAATTCAGGAACAACTAAGCACTAAGTGATGTACCTCTCCTACCCCTTCTCAGTGGGATTGGAATCACATGTCTTCATGTTTTCTGCAAGCATTTGTTAAAGTGGCCTGTGCACAAAGTGAGATCCACGGAGCGAATTTGATATGTCATTCATTCAGTCATGCATTGATTATTTTATTTCACAGTTTATTGTGTTAGTGTACCTTGAGAAGTCTGAACCAGACATTGACCTGCCCTTCAAACACCTTAAAGTTTAGAAGGGGTGATAAGTCCCTCTTCCTGATTCATCCAAGCAAGTGATATTGTGTCTTTTGTGTCTCAAGACATAAAAGAATTCTGGGAACTTTATTAAATCTCTTATCATTTTGTATTGCGTTTCTATATTTATGTTTCTGTGAGTTTTCCGAGGGCTTGAAGCAAATTGTATTCATTTATTTCTACATCCTCAGAACTAAGCACAGATAGGATAAGCCCTCAATAAATGTAGGGTGAATAAATAAGAAAGCTAGGTGCAGAATACAGTGTACCTTTACTGGGATGAGAGCGGAGACCTTTGAGGTGACTTTGATGGCTAGATGTGTAGAAAAGGGAGGGAAAACACTATGGCAATGGATGCAGCATGTCAAAGATAGGAAAGTGTAAAAGAGTCACACCTCTGTTAACTACACAGAGTGTTTCCATTTGGGTGGAGGGTGAGGTTCACAATGGAGAAAAACACAAATTATATTAGCAAAAGGGCTTGGGATCAGATGTAAGTTTTGCAAAGGAGGCAGGGAATACCTAATGCTATTACTCTTCACTGGCCTTTGTTCCAACTCTTAGAACTCCATCTATTAGGTTTTAAGGTTAAAGAAAAGATAACGGGGTCAGAAGGGGAGTATTATGTTATAAGAGATTAGAACCTGAAAAATCCTTCCTGGAACATAGGACTGAGTAGGATTAGGGTGGGAAGATAGTCAGAGCTCTTTAAATGAGCCCCTTCCAGCCTCAGGTTCTTGCGTGTTGAATTCATTTGTCAACCTTGGGGCACAGTGCATTTGAAAAACCCTGTGTTGGATTTGTTTAGATAAACTTTGCAGAGGTTGAGTACAAGAAGACTTTGTCGCTCTTCCTCCTAGCTGTTTGCACTTGCTTCCAACAGAGTACCTCACATAGTGCCCTGGGAGTGTTGGCAGGTCAGTCTTCTCCACAGGACCGCCAGGACTGTAACATGTTTCTTTGTTTCCCAGAGCCAAGTACAGTGCTGGCACATGGAAGATCCTCTATAAATATCTTCTGGGTGAAATTGCATTGCTGAAATATAGCCAAAGATAGTATTACCTCAGGGACATCAGAAGTAGGAGTTTTTGTCTTGATTGGAGTTAGATGCTCATAGCTCATGGGTGATAGAATTTTCTATTAGGAAAATGACATTATAGGTATTATTTTTCTGGTTCCTTTATGCAGTGGGAATGAGAGGTGAGCAGAAACAGGAGAGGGCAGTGGAATGTCATTAAATCAGCAGATATCTCTAGGACATGAATTAGGGAGTGTTCAGAGAAGTTGAGGCTGTATACTGAAGACAGAAGACTGATGTCTTCCTTTTTTAATAGAGAAGGAATGAGAGTGCAGAGTATAAGAGCGTTCTGCAGGCTCTGCTTATGTGCTGCATGTGCACAGCTAAGAATTACAACTTCTGAAAACAGTTTGTTTTTCTAATTAGACATAGACTTGCATGCACATCTGGTTTTGGGTAAGGACAAGCTATTAACTATTGATTTATTATCATTAATATTGTTTTGCTAAATGGTTACTCTTTCTATTGCAGAAAAAACGAACGTGCTGTGCAAGCTTTTGTGTGTGTAGGAATGGGAAAGAGGATACTGGGAGATGTAATGCATATTTCAGATCATTAAGTGCTGAACATGTTCTATTGGGGGGTAGTATCCCATTCTTACAGCACCGTTATTGCGCATTTGAGGGACAGCACAAGTGGCTATTGATCATCTATGTGGTATTTGGGGACAGACAATCAGGTCTCTGTTTCTATGGAATAATCTTGTCCAACTTCGAATGTATTCCCTTTATGCTTAGGGAAAACCAGTTATTTTGGCAGAAGCATCATCTGTCTAGTTCCTTTGCGCATGTCCTGTTTTGTCTCAGAAAAGGTGTTTGTATATTTTTAATTTGGTGCCAAAATTAAGAAAAAGTCTCTGTAGTTCTTATCTATCTGTCTAGATATGTTGAATTAAGGTAGTAGAAGGTAGAAATGGCAATGTGGCTTATTTGGAGGGTTGTATGTTTTGTTTTCTAGAATGTTCCATCTCATTTCCTACTTGTCCTCCAGGATGTGGGGTGTGGCAAGCAGAACAGCAGGCAGTGGGCACACAGCTTGGCAGCAATCTTGAGTGCCACTGCTTGTGTTTGCCCCCAAGATGAGAATGTTGGCAAAAACTGCTGCTTAAAACAGCGTGACTCCCTTTCTCTCCCTGGAGACTGACTGCCTTCCCTTTTCTCTTGACCTGAGGCTTTAGATCACAGACAGTTCCTAATGGGAAACTCTCCCCAGTTTTGGCAGTGGGGATACACATTGCCAGTGATGCTTTGTCATTCTGGCAGTTGATTTATTGCAGAGGTTCAGTATACAGTGTCTGTGGGTTGGACAAATTCAGGGTTCAAGTCTTTTCTATTGACTTCTAGGCAATCACTGCCAGTGATGGGATCAGTCCACGGATTTTTATTAGTTTAAATTTCATGTTGCAGAAGCCTGGATAATCGAGCAGTGAGTAATGGGATGTGAATGCCGAAGTCCTGGAAATAGCTTTGAGAACCTTCTTATGTGCATGGAGGGAATAACTCCAACTTATCCCATTTGTTCATTCAGTTCTCTATGTAATCGGCACATGGTAACTGAATGGAATGGATGGTGTTATTCAAATACAGTATGTGCTTTTTGTGTAGCTGTTTTCCTGAATGACCAGGCTTGAATTAGCAGTGGTCTCTGATAACTAGTTCATTTAGAAAAGCTTCATATTTCTCTTGTTTTAATAATATGTAACACATTTAAGCCACTGTGTAGAGCATTTTACTATAGGATAGCATAGGAGAAAAAAATTCTAGCTGTTTCCAGCCATCTTTTGGTTATACACTAAGAGCTTATTTGCCTTTTGCTATTAATGCTTGTGGCATCTATTAGAGAAAAGGGACTCCTCATAGTTTGTACTGCATTAGGGGCATAGCCTGAAGTAGTCAATGAATCAAACTGTGACTTCAAGTTGACTCTTTATTCCCTCTTGAACAAAAGACAATATGTGTGAAATTCTGATTACAGCTCAGATCTTCAGCTTTAAGAAGCTGCCCTTTGAGCTTGCTCTGTAAATAATGATTAGGTGCAAACCTTGGATTTTGGTCCTTCACCACCCAGAATGGATCCTGGGTACTGGAAAAAAAGAGCTTTTCCCATTGCATAAGCACTTTAAACAGTAGACACTTTAGCAGGGAGACTAAAATAGGTTTCCTATTGTTCAAATGTGTGTTTTAAGTGCTTTGCAGGTGTATCTTAGAGAATGGAGGTATTTATTTTTAATGAGAAGAACTGAAGAATAAAAACTATCACAGCCTTGGAGAATTGCAGATCAAAGCTTTTTTCATTATAAAACAAATGAAGGCTTCCATCCTAGGAGCTAGTAAATTCATTAATTTTTAATATAGGAATAAGCTATAAATGGTAATTTAATTCTTTTGGGAGAAGATCCTTTAAGTGGTGTTTAAAAATCTACATACTTAGGTGGTTTAGAGTGAAAACCTGCTGTGATATCTAAGGCAGTAAATGTACAGTGCAGTTGAAAAACTTGTTCAGAAGCACTATGGGTCCTTTATAACTGCTCTGTTTCTACCTAATGTACAGTATAATATTTTGTACTACAGCCATATTTAGTTATTTTAGAACTGGGTTTCCCATCTTGCTGTTTGTATCAGAAATGCTACTGTCAAAAAGTAGAGTTGTAGGTAGCAATAATAAGCAAATCCCATGCCTTCCAAATCTTCTATTTCATGTTTCTCCCAATTGGTCAAGATCTCCACTCACCATTCCAAATGCTTGTGCTCCTCTCTATCTCTGTGCTTTCTTTCTTTTGCAGTTCAAATAGCAGCTGTAACATTTATAGAAGAAGGAAGCTCAGCTCTCCAAATGATGGCTGGTTCCATGAGAGAGCCACTCTGCTTGGAAGTGACGTGGGTTCCCAGGTGACGGCTCTTCCAGAACTGTGGTGCTGTGAACTGACCACACTGGAATGGTCGTAGAACTCAGGAAAGCCACATTTGTTAAAGTGGCCTGAGTTTGGAGCCATTCTACAGGCACAGAAAAACTGCAGAGCAAATAAGTTGTAGAAGATATAGGTGTGTGTATGGAGGCATGTCTTTGTAAAATGGAAATCGTTGCTGGGCTGAGAAGTACCTTTGGGAAATAAGATAAATTGTGAAGTTGAAAAAGTGTTAAGGCATGTTCATGAACAGATGATTGGATTAAAAAAAAAACATGGTATGCTCATAGAGTAGATTACTATTCAGCCCGTAAAATGAAGGAGATTCTGCAATATCTGACAACATGGATGAACCTGGAGGACATTATGCAAAGTAAAATAAGGCAATCACAGAAAGACAAATAAATCTAAAGTAGCCAAATTTATAAAATCAGTGAAATGATGTTGGCAGGAGCTCAAGGGCAGGGGAAATTGGAGAGTTACTAACCAAAGGACATAAAGTTTTAGTTGAGCAAGATGAGTAGTAAGTTCTAAAGATCTGCTCTACAACATTTCACCAATAGTCAATCATGGTAGGTCATGTGATTCTATCCTCTGCTTTAGAAATGAAGAAACTGGCTCTCAGTGATTAAGCAATATCCCTTGAGCCTTAAACCAGTCAGCACCTGAGTCGTCTTCTTGCATCTCCTGTTGTTTAACTCTATACCCTCGCTTATTTATGCCTTTCCTCATCTTAAATCCTCTCCTGGAAAAAAGCAGTGTATAAATAAATGGATGAATTTATGCCTTCTGAATTTTAACTGCTCGTTCTTATAAATACGTTTGTTTATCTCTATTATAAATTGACACATATTTGCCTATCTTGCTTGCCTTCCCTCCCCCATTCCTAAATTGAGAGTTGCATGAAGACAAGGAGTTTATTTAAAGTAAAATAAACCTATGGCATCTAAAATTCTCTCATGTGTCTGTGAGTAATCGGAAAACATTGCAAAAGAAAGAGTATCATAAATGAAACATTTGCATTTTTTTGATCTTCCAGGCTGGCTGGACCACACTTGGTTGGTTCTTTGGTGATGGGCAGTTAAACCTGATCTGGAAAAAAGAAAGATTTCCCATTTCATTGCCTCCCCTTCTATTCCTTGTGCATGTGCTGACAACTTCGCCTCAGAACTGCTGGAGCCTAAACAATAATCTCCTCTGAGCTTCAGGCCCTGCTTGCGGGACTCACCATTGGCATGGGGTCAGAGAACTGGGTTAGGCCTTAATGCAGAGACATGCAGGCTGTGAAAAGAATCACAAATATCCCCTTTGTGCCTCATCCATGAGCAGGTGTTCTCTAAGTTATCTCTTTGGTGGTTTTAGTCACACATGTTGGCTGGCAGTTTAGGAACTTAGTTTTCGAAGGGCTAATCTCTTGGGTCAGATGATTCCAATTCATGTTCACGTTAAGGTGAACAGTTTTCCTTCTCTCAAACCTGTGGTTTATTACATTTATGCTCCAGAGTCTATTCCATGATTTTTCTCAACATCCTGAATAGGGTCTTTAAGGGGCATCTAAAACTTAACATGTCCAAAATGGGTGTCCAGTTCTTTATCCCACACATTTGCTGCATCTGCCATCTTACTTGTGTCATCTCAGTAAATAGCAGCTCTGTCCTCCCAGCTTGGAGTCTCCATGATGCATAGATACATACATGTATATATGTATATACAGGCATGTATGCATGCACATTATGTATATATACACATATACATGTATGTATGCATGTTTTGTATACAAAACATATATATATATAATGTTTTGACTTTTGTATTCAATTTATCAGCAAATCCTGTTGGCCCTGTGTGGAGAATATTTCCAGAATCTGATTACTTTTCATTGTTACTACCTTAGTCCAAGTCACCATTCTCTCTCTGTAGGATTATTGCAATAGCCTCTTGACGGGTCTCTTTGCCTCTGCCTTCTTTGTTGTCACCTGTTTGCAACACATCAGCTCGGTCAGGTTGAATATTGGCCAGATCCTATCCTTTCTCTGCTCAAAACACTAACGGTTTCCTATCTGACTGAGAGCAAACTTCGCAAAGACTCTATGGAATCTGGCCCTTTGTTTTTTCTGACTTCATTTTTACCATTCTCTACTCGCTGAGTTTTGCTACACTGTCCCCTCTTGTTCCTTGAGTGTAGCAGGCCTGCTCCAACCTGACGGCCTTGACTTTGGCTGTATCTTCAGCTTGCTGTGCTCTTCCCCTTCATCTGCATGGCTCACTCGCTTACCTTGTTCTTGTCTTTATTCAAATGTCCATTTCTCAGCGAGGCCTTACTGAGTGCCCGATTGCCTGCCTATCCTTTCCTGCCTTCTTTCTCTCCACAGTCCTTTGTATCATTTGACTTTCATATATTCTGGTCATTTTCTTTATTTCTTTTTAGTCTTCCTCCTTTAGAATATAGCCCTTTGGGGGTACAGATTATTGTCAGCTTTTTGTCTGGGCCTGTCTCACTAGCTCCTTAATGGTCCCTGTCCCATAATAAGCCATCAATATATTGAAAAAATGAAAGAATGCTTTCCAGCGAAATCTGCCTTTTCGTAGCCCAAAGGCTCTGTTTTCTGTGGTGTTAATATTTAATAAAATAGGCCAGGTATGGTGGCTTATGCCTGTAATCCCAGCATTTTGGGAGGCCTAGGCAGGCGGATCACCTGAGGTTAGGAGTTCAAGACCACCCTGGCCAATATGGCAAAACCCCCATCTCCACAAAAAAATTAGTGAGTCATGGTAGTGGGTACCTGTAATCTCAGCTACTCAGAGGGCTAAGGCAGGAGAATTGCTTGAACCTGTGAGGCAGAGATTTCAGTGATCTGAGAACATGCCACTGTACTCCAGCCTGGGTGACAGAGTGAGACTCCATCTCAAAATTAAAATAAAATAAAATAAAAAATTTAAAAGGGGTATTCTGAGCCCACCAGCAGAAGGAGTAGATTGAGTTTATGTGGCTTTCTTTAGCTGCACACCAGGCACTTGTAGCACCAGGTTACTTCTCTAACCAATTGGAGTTTTTCACATCATTAGACTGGTGATATCATACATAATAATTTGAAAGGCTTGGATTTGCAAATATATTGAGAAGCTGAATGCCCCTCAGCTGTCCTCTTAAGGTACAAACCATAACAAAAATATAACACTCATTAAGCATTTACTCTGCCAAATGCTTTTTGTTACACACACACACACACGGAGGTAGGTGAGTATTTTCTCCATTTTACGACCGAGGACTCTGCAGTTGAAAGAGCTTATGTAACTTGTCCAGTACAAAGATGTGTAGGCGACAGAACCAAGAGGCTGACCTGAGGTGTCTCAAGCACTCTACCCTGTTGGAGGGGTTGGCTCTTTAAACATGTTAACTAAAGGGCTCTTTCTCTCCTTCTGCCTTGGGTGGGAGCCTGAAACTTGTGCTCATGAAATCAGGCCAAGCAAGGAGAGAGAAGACAAGGTAGGGATGTTATAGATCACATATTTATGTTTGGGATGCTATCTCATCCATAACCCTCAGCACTGGGGCCCCGCTCTGTGCTTCAGGCTATAGAGGAGAGGAGCAGTAGCTAGTTAGAAACTCAGTTGGAAAGAGGAGCCCAGAGTCTCTGTCTTCACCGTACAGATAAAAAGTGCATGCCTCCTTCCTCTGGAAAAAACGAGTTGGTCTAAATGCACATTGTGCACTGGTGGCCAAAAGTTATTTCTGCCTTCCTAGGCGTGAGCCACAGTCTACTCTGATCACCACAATCAGAAGATTTCAGAGCTAGACTGGATTTTGGAGATTTGCAACGCTTTTCTCACCATTGGTGCTCCAGCCATTCAGAAAAGCATGCAAATTCTCCAGTACATGATTTTCTTTCTTGTCCTGGATCTTCGTGTGCTCTGCGCCCTTTCCTGTTAAAACTTGTCCTCCGTGTTCCTCTGGCCAACTTTTTGCAGTTTGGAATTCAGCCTAGAAGAGAGAACACAGTTAAAATATTCAATTTTTTTTCAAGGAAAAAATACCAGCAATATCATGGTTTTTTTAAAAAAATGTTTGCAGTTTATTCCCCCAAACAAAATATTAATTTGTGTAAGTATCAGTTTATGTGGATGCTAGCATATGAAAGATTGGTCTGTCCTTCAATCTCTTTTATCTAAAAAATGGCAAAGTTAAACTATAGATGTGAAATCTAAAGAAATGTATTTATTGATGGATATTGGTGGCCTGTTATCAAGGCACAGCCTTTTGGGTAAACCTATTCTTAGATTAAGGATAAACAGAATAATAATTTTAAAAATATGCTAAGTGTGTATCTTTAGCATAAGTGTGTGACTACATTAAGTATGGGTTTATCATTATTATCCTTAGGGAAATAAGGCATTAAGTTATTTTTTAATGAATCCAGATGTCCAGAACTGTATTTTCCCTCAAATTTTAACATACCTCCAGAGTAGTTTCAAAGCTAGAGCTGTTGAACATGACCGTGGGGATGGAAAGTGAGGTGAGACAGCTGCTTTTGTTTGTGAGGAAATTTAATTTGTGTGACACTTGCCTTCTGTCTTCCAGAAAATCAGCATGTGTAGTTTTAAAACACAGAATGAGGATACTACAGTGTTTATTGAGTAAATCCGGTTTATGTCCCTGCATATTTTTGTGATGGTGTATAAAAATTTTAGATTATACTGCATATAGCAAATTCTCCTCACCTGTAATGACACTTTTATTATAAGAGGCATTTAAGTGTAAGGTTCAGTAGGCAGAGAGAGAATTGGCATTTATTGAGACTCTTCTATGTGTCTGGCAGTGGGCCAGAAGCATGCATTGTGCAAACACTGCATTTCCCACTGGACTCTGATATCACAGGTATTTTAACAAGGGCAGAGTGATAAGGATGGAACATCCGAAATACTTCTGAATAAAATAAATGTCAGCTGGATGTGTTGGTTCTTGCTTATAGTCACTGTTATTCAGGAGGCTGAGGCAGAAGCAATCCTAGAATTGCTTGAGCCTAGGAGTTGGAGGCTGCAGTGGACAATGATTGCATTTGTGAATAGCCACAGGCTGGACAACATGGAGAGACTCTGCAAAGAAAGAAAGGAAAGTAGGGGAGGGATGGAGGAAAAGGAAGAAGGAAGGGAAGGAAAAATAAGCTCTCAATGACCTGAAGTGATAGAGGACAATAGCAATGCGGGAACCTTAGCGTGTGATCTCCAGGAGCCTTTTAGGTTTCCTGTAAGCAGGTGGAAGCTGGAAGATAGAAAAGAAGGTGAGGCCATGGAGGAGGGATGATCTTTCTTCTTACTCCAGACACCACTCTTAGCTTCTGCTCGGCGTCGGGGGTTTTGCTTGTGAGATTGCTGGGCAGTTCATCCGTCTTTTCTTCTTTTTCAAGAGTTAAATTTTTATTTTCCTTAATATAAAAGTAATTCAATTATTTGCTGAAAATTTAGAGAGTGTACATGAATATAAAGAAGAAAATTATAATCATACTCATGATCATATGACCCTGATAAAGAACGACTGTTTTCAATTTGAAGCAGAATCGGAGATGTTTTATATATATATATATATTTTTTTCTTTATCCAATTTCAATATGCAGTGCATACCCTTTTATTTCATATATTAGTGATCAGTTTTCCTAATTAGGCAATTGGACAATGATGGTCATGTGGGTAAAAATGGGTCTCAAGAAAAGGATCAGGAGGTCTTCTAACCCTCATAGCTACACGACACCCATGATCAGAGCACACAGGAATGGACTGCAGGTCTGCTGATAATAATAATACATCACAGCGTTGCTTTCATAAGGCTCTTTGAATATTCAAAGGTAATCAGACCCTTACACTCTCGCTAGCAGTAGATAAAGGAAGTTTTATATTACCCAGATTTGAGATGAGGAAAGGCAGTATTGTGCTAAAGCCACTTGCATACAAGTACACAATTGGATAGAAATTCAGATTTCCAATGAGGTAGCTTTTCCACCACATTATTAACTCTGTCAGTTTCCTGCAGTCTTAGCTTGGGCTGCCATAACCAAATATCACAGACTGGGTGACTTAAGCAATGGATATATATTTTCTCACAGTTCTGGAGGCCAGGAAAATCCCAAATCAAGATTTTTGTCTACTTGGTTTCTGATGAGGGCTCTCTTCCTGGCCTGTAGACAACTCCCTTCTTGCTTTGCCCTTAAATGGCTTTTCCTTGGTGCATGCACATATACAGAAAGAAAGAATTCTCTGGTGTCTTTCTTAAAAAGACACCGTTCCTATCCAATCAAGGCCCTACCCTTATAACCTCATTTAATCTTTATTACTTCCATAATGATCTCATCTCCAAATATAGCCACACTGGGGATTAGGGCTTCAGCATATGAATTTGGAGATGGAAGGGCACACACATTCAGTCCATAACATTTGTCCAACAAACACTACTACATGCCTACTTTCATTGTTCTGCTAAGGAGTCTAAGGTACAGAGATGAGAAATTGCCAGGTCATGCTGTAATGGAGATAAGTGTGGACCTACATAGGACAAGCTGCTAAAGGAATTCATTGGGAAGTGATTTGTGAGCCTTGAAAGACAAATATAGGAGTCAGGCAGAAAAAGAGACAGCAATCAAGGGTTTATTCTACATTGCTATCTATTGGCAGCACAAAGAAATAGATAGAACCTTAGTTTGCCTTTTTTTTCTTATTTTGTTCTATTGAATATCATCATGCTAGATTATATGAGCCTTTGTAAACCATGCAGATCTTTCACTCCATCCTTCTTTTTGTTTGGAAAGGTGGAATATGCATAAATAAAATGAAATGCAGAACCTGGAGTCAAGTATTTGTAAGAATATTCATTCCAGGCATGCATTCCTCTCTGTTTCTATCAGGTGTTGTGTTTGTAAAGACATAATTGAAAGATTTAGTAGTATTTGTGTAATCTCTGTCAATCCCTACTGATGTGTCATAGTGTAGTTTGCTTATTTTATTCAGTGGCTATTGGCATTGTTTTTTCTTTCAAGGTCTTTGAGATCACCTCATCATGAGCAAACTTGAAATCTCAATTTGACTGCTAAGAAAAGGACATCAGAAAGCTGGAGGTTTTCTGTTAAAATGCATTTCTCCTGTCACCATCTCATTTACTCTTTCAGCTGACATTTACTGAGCATTTACTACTTGCCATAAACTCTTCTAGATGGAACTATTGGGTACAAGGCAGAATAAGATAATTCTTTACCCTGGAATGCTTGTAGGCTCATGCAGGGAGGAAAAATACTGTTCAATTCAACCACAGTCTTGGTTCACAGAGGCTGCCAGGAGCACTTATGGAAGAGATTTCTAAGACTCCATTTAAGGTGACTGGGCCAGAAGGCTGTGTTGGATTATTGGGAGCCACCATGGGCCTTGGGCAGGGAGTTAAGGAAAAGGAAGTAGTGACTTGCAAATTGCATATTTGCTAACCTGAGCTATGCCATGTTTGAATTCAATTCTTTCACTAATTATGGATGCAGGGTCAAAAATATATTATCTTCAGTGGGATAAAAAATCACCCTTCTGCAATGATCAGTTATATTTACATTTTGTTAGAAATATATTTTGGTCTTCTAGAAATTTTTTTCTCCATGGCTTTTCATTTCCTTCCTCCCTAGATTTTAGATTACAATTGGGAAATTGTTCTCTTCTTGATGGAGTGATCCATTGTTGGCAGAAATTTATTAATATATTTCAGCAAAAGCCTGGGATGTAGGCTGACTATAGAAAGAAGGGACCTCAAACCCTTGACTTTTTCTTTTACACAGCAGTTCTCATTTTTGGATGCACAATAGAATCATCTTAGATGCTTTTTAAAAGCCCAGGACTCACCCTAAACTATAGAACTTCCGGGATGGAATTCAGACATCAGATTTCAATGTACAACCTTGGAGAACCACTGTCTGACCAGAGCACATGTGGCCTCCACTAGGTTTTGGTCAGGTGAATGGCTGGTCTGGCAACTGTTTCTGGTAATTGTGGAGATAGAACATAAGACTAGAGGGAGGAGGCCTCATTACAGGTTTCCCCTGACTCAGGGGTGTTTACGCTGGCCAAACTCAAGGTATATGGTTATGGTTGAGATATTCTGGTCCAACTCTAGACCCACAAACTTTATGCTTCCCCGGGGTTAAAAATCTTAGAATTCCCCTTCCAAGTCCTGCATAGTCTTTGAGAAAGCAGTACAGAGTTGTGGCTAAGAGTGCATGGTTAAGACCACAGGCTTTGGATTTGGAAAAAACTGAATTCAAATCCCCATCAAATGGGTGGCCTTAAGCAAATAACATAACATTATCATGACTCAGTTTCCATCTCTAGGACGTGGTGGAATAATACAAGCATCTAAGGATTGCTTAAGGGCTAAATAATAGTGTATACAAAGAGGAAACACTTCATCGTACTAGGTATAAAGGAAGGGCTCCTGAAACATTGGCTACCATGGTAGCTGCCTGTCTGTGTGAGGGTCAACCATAGATATTGGGCCAATGCTGGGGTTTCATCATCCATCTGATGACCTAGGAGTAGGAAGCAAGCTTAGGAAGCTGCTAGTGGCCAAGTGCATGTCAAATTCAATTTGTTATGGCCTGTCTGTTTCGTGGGTTTGACAATCAGTAGAATAAATGGATGAAATATTTAATAGATGTTGCAAAGCACTGTGAAAAGACCCAGCATGAAATGGAGCTGCTGTCAGTGGTAAGCCTGCCTTTTCTACCTCATCCACGATGCCCGTTTGCCAGGATGGTGCCTGAAGGGATGGTCATTGCCCATGCTGCCTTAAATCATGGCAGTCCCTGTGCTCTATCATTCTCCAGGCTCAGAACCTAGGCGAGAGTACTGACTTTCTTTCTGGACTTGAAAGTACCTTCTGTGCCATTTGAACAACATAGTGATCCAGAACAGTGAGTATTAAGTGATCTCTAGATTTCATTTTAGTAATTAAAGCCCCCGTATGCATCCAATTACCATTCAAATAAGCAACAAAATGGGAGCTTGACTTTTAGTTATCTTGCTACTACCTCACACTCTAGTAACAAGCAAAGCAATGTATGAGAGATGGAGAAGGGCAACTGAAGAATTAGATGCTTCATAGCCCTGGAATATTGTAGTTGACTATCAGATTTTGTTCATCATTGGCAAAGTCCTTTTCCTGCATGAAGCTCTCCTTAAATTCCTGTTCTCCTCCAGCCAGCTTCAAGATCTTATTTCCAGGAATTTTCATCGTGTTTCACTGGCTTTTTGATGCCATTCTTTCTTTTATTAAAATTATTTATGCAAATATTTTACAAGCTCCTTATGGGGAAGGCCTTGTATTAGTTAGTTTTGTATCACCACTCATACCTAACACTGAGCTTGGTACCTAATAAGTACTTAACATTTGTCAACTAAATGTATACATATTTTGTAACAATCACAAGAAAGAAATCCATACAATAAAGACTCACTATTATTCTGAACCATCAAATAACAACTGTCATTTATTTTTCAGGTATTTATTGGTAACACTGATATTATGACCTTTCAGACTCCTTTTAAGAATATTTTGATGCCCTAATCCATCCTCCAGGCAAAACTGATGACCAAGAGCAGTAGAGATCTTCTACCATTAATTTTCCCCTCCAAGTCTACGACAATTTTGTAAGTGTGCATTTGCAAACATATTGTTTTCTGTGCCGCACTGGTTTCTAAGTGAGTGTAGTTATCATTCAGAATTCTCCCACCTGCTTCCGGATGTCAAAGGAGGGGGGAATTGCGCCTGAGAGCTCATCAATTCTACTTCAGTGGACTCTGTGAGGTTGCAGGATGGATAATTTTGCCTGCAAATTCTCTTTTGAAATCTTAAATTGTCCACAATCTGTGGCAACTCTTGTTTTATTTGAGTATTTTGGGAAAGTGGGATGGCAGTAATTTGAGTGAGAAATTCTGTCCAGCATTAGCTGGACATAATAAACCAGCCTTTACCTGCCTGGTGGTAAGCTCTTTTTGGAAGAATAAGCTTGTTTCTGTGAGCACAACAAGGAAATGGGGGTGGTGAAGACATCCAGGATAAGACAAGTGGTGATTGACAGCCCAGCTGGTGGAGATGGGTAATTGGAAATTCATGGCACATAAATCTCCCAGTACTTATCTTGAAGCACAGGAAGAGAGGAGATCTGAGCAGGGGAACGTTTAGCTTTTTCAAAGGGATCTAATAAGGTAGCAAATCTTTAAGTTCTTCATTTTAACTTTAATTAAATTATGGTTTTCTGTCTTGAAGAGATAAATGCATTCTGCTTAAGGAAATGACTGTGCATAGAAAATGGAAATGTGCAGGACTATTGAAGAAGTTCTTTGTTTGCTTAGAATACGCAATCTTTTCCCACGTGTCCGATTCCTTTGGAGAGCAATTGTTTCTTTATCTTGATGGATTTCTGGTTCTCCACGTCCAGTGACATCTCCTTTATGTGTCATAGCTTTCTAGTTTCCAAACTACTATTTGAAAAAATGAAGTGTTATTAGATCATTACAAAGTGACTTAAGAATAGCAGTGGAAGGGATGTTCTTCCTGCTTGATGAAGTCTCATGCTTTCTGTGCTGGTTTGGGTCTTTGCTTCAGCATCTCTGAGTGGAAAGTCATGTTTCATGTCTTCTTCTTGATAACCCATCATATTAGTAAAGATGGTCATTAAGTCACTTCTAATTTTTTTTCCTCCAGACCAGACAACCCTGTTCAGCCTAAATAACTAAGAGTTTTCAATCTAACAAAGTTGAGTGTTTTGAATTTGTCAGCATATGAGTGAGGTCAATAAACCTGATAGATGGAACTCCCTGGCTCCTTTCTGTAATTTGGATGGATCTCCTGAAGGAGTGGTTCTCTTTTTCAGCCCAGCTTCCACTACCTCTGCTTCGCTGCTGTTGAAGTTCACAACACATATCTAATCTTAGTGGCCCATGTGCATGAAGATGTGTGTTGTTTCTGGTTGGACAAATGTGTCCTCTGTTGCAGTGCCAGAGTTCCTGCTGGTAAGCAGAGCTACACAGAAGAGGGGTAGCTCCCCGTGGCTTTGAAGCTTCCATAAGCATCATGCCTAACATCTGGATGCATTCTGGAAAGGGAGTAGAGATGGGACAGGTACACCAAAGTCCAGAGACAGAAAGGTACTTAGAATGGTGAGGTACAACATGGATTAATCCAACTGAGCAAATGCATTGAGCTTTGGAAGAGTTGAGCACTTGTATCAGGCATCCGGGAAGTAACCCAAGAAAGACAAGATTTGTCCCTGGAGTCAGGAAATTCACATTATCATCTGAGCTCTTCCAGGAGCCCATCTAGTTACCTTGGTTGGACAGGATTTTAAGGGGAAGATGAAAGCGTTCGTCTAAATAATAGGTACAGTAAAGACAAAGATGCCATAGACTTGGTTGCCCTTTCCAAAGGCCATTAAGGCTGCTTTACGATTCTAACATGTGCAGTATGTGTTTTCTCACACCATGCTCCTTGCTGTGCGCAGAGGAGGAAGATAATAAATACAGATGAATTGACTGAGTCGATGAGGAGCAAGGTAACAACAGAGAGGTGGGTCACAGAGAAGGGGTGAAGACTTATATTTGAAAATCACAACAGGAAACCTTTAGTAGAAGTGATGATCAAGCTTTTAAAACCATGTCTTATGTCTTAAAAAGCACAGTAATTAATGTATGTCTCTTCAATGAAGGAAACAAAAAGCCACATCTTCATTTAAACTACATCAGTGGCAGCTGTCAGCACTACCAATATAGATTTTGCAAGAAAAGCTTCTGGATTTGCTAGTAGGTTAAGTTCACTTTTGTCCTCTGAAGGTTTGTTATGCATTGTAGAGTCTACCATGGCCCCCATAGCTCCAGAAAGAAATCTACTTCTGCAGCCGGCACATGCCAACTTTCACAAACTGACATGAACCTTTCTTTTTACTCCTCATCCCATACAAGCAACAGACATTATTCACTGAATCTCTAGGTCAGGCATTGATGCTAGATGCTCATGATTCAAAATGAGTCAGTCTCCTGTTGTCAAAGAGTGTGCATCCTAACAATGGGAGGAAACCACAAAACAACTTAACACAATTAAGTGCATGTATCTTACACGAGTAATTTCCGCAGGGTACAAATGCAGGCCATAGACATGTCATGGACTTTAATGTCACTCTTCCTTAGCTCATTATATTTCCTAAGCTCAAGATTTTGTTTTTACCAGGTCTGACAGCAAAGCCCAGCTCTTCTATCAAGTTCATGCTCTCGGGTCACTTTCATGGGCTCTTTCCATGTGTGTTCATGTGAGAGTTTGCGTGTGCATTTGTCATGTTGCTGTGTCTGTGTTTTCTACTAGAACACAAGAACTTCAAAGGCCGGGGCTTTGTCTTATGCACTTTTGTGACAAGTAGGTGCTCACTGAAACTTTACAGGAAGGCAGATAGGCTGGTAGGTCAGAGACTGCAATTGCTGTTTCCTCTCTCTAGAATACTTTTTCCCCATATCTTTTAACTAATGACTTGCTTTCTGAGAGGTTGTCTTTGATAATCTTATGTAAAATAGACCCTTCTCTTTGTCCAAGTATCTCCTGATCACTTTGTCAAGGTGTGCTGCCTTCATAGCATATGTCACTATGTGAAATTTTGTATTTGTTTTTGTCTGTTGTCACTTAATGCAAGCCCCCTAAGAGTGGAGATATTGTCTGTCTCATTCAGTGCTGTACTAGCTGCAGCTAGAATAGTACATGGCTCATAGAAAAAACCTTCAGTATATATTTGTCAAATACATGGATGACATTTAGTTTCTGGTGTTTCTGGTCTAACACACCTTTATATTATTTTTTTTTAATGAGCTTTTCACAGTTTTTCATAGTGTTTTCTTCTCTCCCTGGGATTGTTTGGTTGTTCCGGTATGTTGAAGATAATGGCAGCAGGGTGGCATTTAACCTCTTCCACATTTGGCTTGGTGCCACTGACCTTTCATGGAGTTTTTCTCAGCAGATGCTGCACAGAAAATGAGCCCTTCCTCAATTATGGGGGCCGGAAGCCTCTCCTCGTGTGCTTTTGGTGACCAGCGGCGTGAGGTCAGAGTCTGGCTTCTGATCTCCTCTGTCTTTCTCAGCTGTTTGTGTCCATCTAGATAGTCAGCTGGCCTATGCTCACATAGGGGTTACATATGAAAGGGAAGAGAGCCCAGTTGGTTTTTCTCTTCTTTTCCTCATGACTGCTGACACTTGCAGATGTAGTAAAAACTTGCAGTTGAAGGAAGAGGATAGAGAGGTGGCAGAGGAGAGAGGGCACTACAGTGAATAAGCTTGTGATGGGGAAGTCCTGAAGCCTCCACCACTTGAGTGCGGAGGGCCCTGCTCACTTGGAAGGAGGTGGCTGGGGCAGCATTTCTCTCTCTCCCTCTGTAAAAACTGCTGCCCCTTCGATTAGGAGGGAGGGGGATGGAACAGAATGCCTCATTTTTGGGCCCATAGCTCTCTGTCAACAAGTCACCTGTACACTTGATTATCTCATTCTACGTTGTGTGGGGAATGGCAAACGGGGCAGAGCCAGCTTTGCTAGATGACAAGTGCAGCACCACTCTTTGTTGGGGACACTTACCCCATTAGTCTCAACTTTGGGGATCACAACAGCCAGTTACATTATTATTACTGTTCTTTTATTCCAAGTGAGCTTGCAATTGGTTTCACAGTTATTCCAGGGGAGTAAAGGGTTTCAGTTATTGAAGGATCAGGTGTCAGAACTAGATCATCTTTGTATGCCTCATATTGGGTCTGGAGTTTTGATGCTGTTGTTTGTTGTTTGGTGAAGCTGCAAGCACAAGGATCCATACAATTCTCTACCTCTTTCCAAAGGATTTGGCGGGGCCCTGAATCATTCAGTATACAGTCTAACTCTCCGGAACTTCCCAGAATTCTACTGACATGATACTAACCAAAGGGTAAGGGGTTAACCCCTGAAACTGCTTCAGGGATGGAAATGTGTGTGGATACATACATGCAGATACACACACTCACATATGTACACTCATAGGGTTAATATGTATATACATAGTCTTGGTCATGATATATGACCTGTGCCACCATAAGGAACACATGGTTGCCTTGTTTTGATTGGATATTATTAGCATAGGTTGTAGAAATGGCCTAAGAAAAGATGCAAAGGATTTGTTTGTAGAGTTTTTTTTTTTTTTTATTTTATTTTTTGAGACAGAGTCTTGCTCTGTCACCCAGGCTGGAGTGCAGTGGCCCAATCTCAGCTCACTGCAACCTCCACCTCCCGGGTTGAAGCAATTCTCCTGCCTCGGCTTCCCGAGTAGCTGAGATTACAGGTGCCCACCACCGTACCCAGCTAATTTTTGCTTTTTTTGGTAGAAATGTGGTTTCACCATGTTGGCCAGGCTGGTCTCAAACTAATGACCTCAGGTGATCTGTCCGTCTTAGCCATCCAAAGTGCTGGGATTACAGGCATGAGCCACCCTGCCCAAACTTCTTTGAAGAGTTTAAAAATACTACTAGGTAATAATATTCAAATCTTTCAGTGGTTTTACATTACAGAAACTGAAGTTCTAAGAAAAAAATAGACTCTTTTTTCTGTAGCATGGCTACATAATGAACCAGACTAACATTTAGTCAGGTGAAAAACTGGCAGTTTATTGTGTCGATATAAATTATTAAGTAACTACCTTTTCTCATGTTAAGCTTACTATTCAAAAGTTATTTTATTTCATGTTTCTTTTTCCTTTCAGCCTTCGCACAATTTATTTGTATATTAAGTTTAATTTAGGGAAAAGAAGAAAACATTGCTAAAACCCATTGGTAGAAATCACCCCTTTGTGGAATATTATCTAACCTCTATAGTGGCATAGAAGGTGATACATTTACAAACAGACTTTGCATTTATAACATTTTTTTTTCATATTGGCAGAAAAATGCAAACAGAACTCATAGTCCTACTTTGAATGAGAAATACTCTCAATTTGGAATTATTATAATCACTGTTTTTATTAATCATTTAACAATTGTATAGTGTTGATTAATTTTCTGGTAGTGTTAAGATTTCAAGGAAGGGAAAGAAGTCATTTTATGTATGTGGGTTTAGTTTAATTTTATTCACTAAAATGGTATTTACTTAATAACAACTGTGGAAATAAGCACAGATTTAGGCTTTGTCATCTTCTATTTTAGTGCATAATGAATAGAGTGGGTGCCTGTGGAAAAATAGCTTGGTAGCACTATTCAGGGTATGAGTCACAAGGGCCTGCTCCGACCTCGTTAGGGTTTTTGCAACGTGAATCAAAGATGTTTAACGTCTACCACAGTAGACACTACAGAGTGATGCATTCATGGATGTTTCGTTGATACAATTAATGAGGAGGGTTGAGAGCCCTTGTACAGTTTTACAGTTTTAAATCTGTGCTGACTCATAAACTCACATAAGGAAAACTTTTAAGTGGAAGCCGTTTTCCCAAGGATTTTATTCTTAAATTTGGATGTACCAGGTAGGATTGCTCCATTAGCACCAGTTTTTAAATTTTGTTGCATTGCTTCTCTTCCATTTCCCCTCTATTGCACAGTGATAGGCATTATTTTCTCATTTGTCAGAAAGGAAATTTCCATCACACTATCTATGAGGCTGTGAAGGTCTTAGAAAGTTCAGATCAGAGAACATACTGTTTCTGACTTTTAAAAATACAACCTAGATATGTAACACATTGAAGGACTGACTAATCCATTCTTGATCACTTAAGGATTTAAGGAGTTGAGTCCTACACCTTCAACCAAGCATCAGGCATTGCTTCAATATTTAGCTCTTCTTGAGTCTAGAAGGTCTTTGAGATTATGGCCATAAAAACGAACTTAAGAGCAGTGAATGTATTGTTGTAGCTTAGAGCTCCAGGAGCACAGGTTAGGTGCCGAACTATGTTTTTAATTTTTTTCCTTTGGAAATATTTGTAGTTTGGGATGTCTAGTCAGAGAAACAATGGTGTCATAAAAGAGGTGAGTTAGAGTCACCTCACCACCTGATCATTTCATTTTCGATGAAAATTTAGAAGCTGATATTGAAAACCTTGAGAAAGTATTGACTGCCTATTCAAATGTACTTTACAGGGTTTTAGATTCCAATAATAAGTAATAAATGTAGAATCCTGGTTTAGCAATTGTGTGGTTATAAAAAGATTTCAGTTGAAGGCCCATGAGATTTGACAGCATACTCTGTTATTTTAGTGGTTTGAAAAAGGGTTTTTGAATATGTATCTGGAAAGTAAGGAAACTGTGTAATGCTGTTTTCAATTTACTCTCTAACCTTTCCATGACAAGACTTTTTCCCTCCTAATCCTGTCCAAGTGGATTTCTGGTCCTCTGAGGAGTGTGCCTCAGTACACCTCTCCATGGGTTCTCAGGAAGGGCTTTGGGTGGCTCCTTTATGGCCTCCAGCTTTCATTCTGCATAATGCATCAGAGTTCCTCCTGGGTCTGCATGTTACTTCCTGGAGTGGTTTCTCTGGGAAGTAATTGACTCATTGTTTTGCTTCTTAGTCTTCCCCTTGTTCTTTCCGGTAGGGTCTGATTGATAGAGGTAAAAACATCAGGGGTAGCACCTGCTTTACAGTTTCAGGGAGGGATAATTGATGATGGCTTGTCCATTAGTTGGGAGTGTCCCTGTTTTGGTAGCAGCCTGGTCATCTCCTCTGGAATGAATACCCACCCTTCCTCTCACAGAGTCTCCTCTTGCTTGAGTTTATTTGCATTCATATAATTTTTATGACTGAAATTTTGGTCTAGTAGCTGATACTCAGACCACCTCTGCAGTTGTCTCAGTTGTTTGTAGACGTGAAGAGGCAAAAATGACTGTTCTCTGGGTCCTGTTCTAACTGCAAGGGTGTTATTTGATGAGTGAAAGTTAAGAGGACAGCTTACACCTGGAACTCAGAGACTCTAGATCCTGCATTGACCTGGAGGAGGTGACGTGAGAAAGGGCACAAATGAAGCGTAGGCATGGGGACCAAGAATAAATGGGGAGCTGGTGGTCAGTGGGTGTGAGGTTTGGATTGTGGGCCATCCTATCGGTCCTTTTGGCAGGTACAGGTGCATCATGCTAGGTGGGATGATCCTTTAAATGAGTCAGACCAACCCATGAGAGCTAAATGCAGAATTCTTTCTGAATTCAACTCTGGACCAGAACAAGGACATAAATGGGACTTGCTGGATATGTCTCCTCAATAGACATTTGTGAGAAAAGTTACTCATTTGCTTCAAAGTTATCTCTTTATAAGCCATAGTTCCTATTGGGAGGCTGATGACATTTTTCAGTTCTCTCTTTGCTTCTGCCCTCCAATGGATCTGCTGAAGAATCATGAAATGCCAGAAGAAGGTTAAAAGGGGAAGACCTTGGAGTTTTCACATTCTCAAAAGATAGGTGGTCTTGAAAGGTGTAATTTTGTAGATGAACCAGCTATGTTGGTTTCAGAGTAATTGAATTTTCCTCGTTTTTTCTTTTAAAAGTCCCTATTTCTAGAAGGGATACACTCTCCTTACAGTAGAATTCTAGTTAATAAATGTAGAAGGAAGAATAGGAAATGGAAAAGCACCATTTGGTAAACACACAGCAATGATTATTGCAAGCAAGAATCATCAATGAGCTGGGCCCCATGGCTCATGCCTGTAATCCCAGCACTTTGGGAGGCAGAGGTGGGCAGATTATGAGATCAGGGAATGGAGACCATCCTGGCTAACATGGTGAAACCCTGTCTCTAAGAAAAATACAAAAAAAGTAGCTGGATATGGTGGCACACACCTGGAGTCCCAGCTACTGAGGAGGCTGAGGCAAGAGAATCATTTGAACCTGGGAGGCGGAAGGTGCAGTGAGCCAAGATCGTGCCACCGCATCCAGCCTGGGTGACAGAGTGAGACTAAGGAATCATCAGTGAATGCTGAAATTCGTAGGTGAAAATTATGATGAAGCAGGATGTTTATTTAGTCTCAAAGTATCTCCTCACAAGAAATTTATAAGCTAAAAGGAGAAAATAGTGGTTTTACATTGGAAAACCTAGCAAACACCAACTTAAATAAGTGATCAAAGTTAGTATCACCAGCACTAAGACGTATCAATATTGTATACCTCTTGATATGATGCAGGTAAAAGAACATCACTTCTATGGTATTCTGTTCCAAAATACACACCATGAACTAATTGCGAGGTGACATCAGATAAACCCACATCAAGAGTCAGTCTGCAAAACAGCTAGCTAGTATTCTTCAAATGTCAAGATCACAAAAGACAAAGGAAGACTAAGGAAATATCCCAGATTGGAGGAGACTTAGTAGAAGTGGCATCTAAAGTCAATGTGAGTTCCTGAATTGAATTCTAGACTAGCAGAAGGACATAAATGGAACAACTGGTAAAATTCAGTAGTTTGTTAACTAGTTAATATTATAGTATCAGTGTTAATGTCCTGTCATTATGTAGTTATGTAACATGTTAATATCTGGAAAAGCTGGGTAAAAAGGATATGAACATTCTTTGAACAGGCTTTTCAACTTTTTTTGTAAATCTGAAATTATTTTTAAAAAGCAAATGTCTTTTTAGAAGATATCATGGTTTATTGAATTAATGGATCTATTAACTCCCTCATGCCCTGTCTACATATAGCTAGTTACCCTTCTAAGAAAATAAAAGCATTTGCTAGATTTCTCTTTGCTGTTATCATTTTTCTTCAATATTTAGACTAAATGTTTTTAGCTTCTCTAGATGACTCTCTCCTTCCATTACTACCAATGAGAAAATGGATTCATAGCTCTATTGTGGAATACTGGCGGGGCTCTGAGTACAGTCCCAGTGAAAGTAGAGGTGTATTTACTGTTAAGTTGTTGTAACTTCAGTTTTAGCACCCTTCCCCATCGTGAGCCTCTTCCAAGGCTCTCCACTTTGTATATATATAGACATAGATAGATATTTTTTTTTAAATTTGAGATGAGTCTTGCCCTGTTGCCCAGGCTGGAAGGCAGTGATGCGGTCATAGCTCACTGCATCCTCACATTCCTGGGCTTAAGTGATCCTCCCTTCTTAGCCTCTTGAGTAGCTGGTACTACAGACATGTGCCACCATGTCTGGCTATTTTTTTAAATTTATTTTTAGAAGAGACAGAGTCTCTTTATGTTGCCAGGCTGATCTCCCACTCCTGGGCTCAAGTTGTACTCCAACCTCAGCCTCCCAAAGTGCTGAGAATACAGATGTGAGCCACTGGCCTGGCTTTCCACTTAAGTTTGAATTTGTAATGTTATATACTTAAAGAGAGTCCTCCACATGGAATCAGCTTCAGGCTCCCCCCATACCTGGATCTGTTCCTGCTTAATGGGAATGCTTTGCCTAAGGCAGTTTCATACAAGATAACACAGCCCGTTTACATCCTGGCTCATTTTCAAAACAGCACAGAAGAAAACAACATCATGTTGAAGCTGAAATAGAATATTTCAAAAGTTTTCCTTTGTTTAATTTGGCTCACTACCTGGCTAGGCAGAAATGCAATCAAATGAAACAAAAGTAAATGCAACCGGAAAGCATTGTTGTATGCCGACTGAAACTGAGCACATTTAGTCAAAAGATCAGATTTGCCTCATCCACAAGATCACTGTCCAGAGGAATACCCTTTGGTTACTTGGAAGTGTTAGTGCTTAGACTTTGCCTTGAAGCTGCAGCTATCAACAGCATGTAACACTTGCAACCAGCACTCCCAGCCCAGGCCACCAGTTCATTCCGCTTCATTATATCTCTTAGATAAACCCATAGCCCAAGGTTCTTGAACCTTGTACTAGACCTCACAAGAAGAGGCAGATTATTCATATGTAGAAATCTGTGTTAAATAAAATACAGGATTAAGCTAAGGAGCATGAAATTTGGAGTCAGTGTTGACAGCCCCTCATTCCTGTCACTTATTAATTTTATTTCCCTCCTCAGCTTGTGTCACTGCCTAAAAATTATTTAAACACAGGTTTTCATGTGCTGTGATTTCACTCTTTAAAACCTTTAGTGCCACATGGGAATTAGTAGTCTCTTTCTTTATGAACATTTTTATTGAGCTTATTCTTATGGAAATTTGATCTTTAGTAATTTTATAGGAGGGATTTTTTTTTTTTTTTTTTTTAACCAGATGTAAACCTGGCTCTGGTAGCCCTGAACTTAACAGCAATGTTTTTTTTTCTGGTCACACACTTCTGAAATTGGAGAATTAATAGTACAATATAAGAAACACGGCACTCACTTTGAAGTTGACTTCCAGATTTTCACAGTTGTGTGTGTGTGTGTGTGTGTGTGTGTGTGTGCGCGCGCGTGCACACGTGATTGCATGTGCTTTTTGGAACGTTTTATTGCCATCTCTTTCGTTCACAGGTTAGTTGATTATCTGTGTTTTCAGAGTAAGCAGACAACATAATGTAGAAGTAGTTTGAAATTACAAATTAAACTAATTGCACTAGGAATAAAATATTGCTGAATGAAGAGCTTGTTGGGAAAGCCTCGCATGAGAGTGGTTTCTTTTTTTTAATTAATGAAATCTTGAAATATATCAATATTGCTTTGGATGTTATTTTATCTCTGGGCTATGAAGAAAATCAGTTGTTTGTGAAATGAAATGAAAACTAGAGGAAAAAATACTGTTTTTAAGGAAGACTTACATGAAAGTTACTGTGGAAACTAAGTCATTTCCCACAGTTATCTAAAATGTGTATGAGTGAATCATTTGCCAAAACAGCAGAATTGTGTTATGAAGAACCTAGCAATCATTAGCACTCCTTGTGAGTTAAGCCCAGAAAATTTCATGTGTGGAACAGCCCTCTGGTCATCAAATACCTGAGGATACAGAAAAGATTATTTTATTGACTTACAAACTTTATTAGACCTAACGTTCTTAAATATGTTCAGCCAAGTCATGCCCCCTTTCTTAATGTCTGAAATGTGTGTGGCTCCCTCGCTCCACCCTCCCAATTTGGCCGTCAGTCTACAGAGGAAATAAAAAAAATAGCAGACCCAGTTTCCGGGCTGTTTTGTTTTATGGAGATGCTAAAAGGCAGCTTATTTCATATTGATCATACCAGGGAACTAGCCAAGTATGGTGTTAATTGGGTCCTCTGGAATTCTATGCCCCTGGGACCGAAAGCTTTCTAGTAAGGAGGGGAATAAACCCACAGGCTGCATAAAAATGAAATCCAGGAGCTCACCATGTCCCGATTGCTGATTACTGGTGATTTGGCCAGCTCATTTTGTATCCAGTTGCTTATTTCAATTAGCTTTTTTTGTGTTACGTTTCCCCACACCCTTTCCTGCAAAGCTGTGAAGGCTTGTTTTGAAAACTGCTGCCCCAGAGTGCACCGGCTTGGCGGTCCTGTCCTCATTGTTCTAATGCTCATTCCATATGTGGGTCACATCCTAGTGCTCTCCCCCCATCCCGCCCCATCACTTCTCCAGCCATCTCTCCTTCCCTTCCCAGTCCATACATTGGTGCTTGCACTCTCGAGCTGTCTTACACACACACACATACACACACTTTTCTCCTGAGAGACAGAGATAGGGCAGATTCTTTCAGGAGCTTGCAAGCAGGATCATTCAAACTTAAAATGCTGGTTGCTGTGCATTTAGCTTATGGCAAACACTACTTCACCTTCAGGAAAGTAATTATTCTGCTCCTCTCCCTGTTTCTTTCCCACCCCTTGCCCTTTTCCCCTCTATTCTTCAAGACAAAGGTTTTTTTTTTTGTTGTTGTTTTTTTTTTTTTTTTTTTTTTTTAAGAAATTGAGGTTGCCGCTTCGTGAGGCCCTTCTTGTTACCCTGGTAGCTGGTATCTTAGTGAATGAAGGATGGATCAGGCAGGCTGGAGTTTTGATGCACAGTTCTTTGGGGACTACAGGAGGAGCTCACTGAGAAATGTGCATGGCGGGCATGCCTGCTGAGTTTATTACGCTGGTTATCTGTCACTTACTCTGACTAAAAGGTAAGGGCTTCTGTAATTTGTTGCTGCAAAGAACTGGTTCACTGTTGTCTTTCTAAGACTTCCAACTAATTGGCTCTTGAGGGAAGATTGGAATGAGAGTTAGTGCTTGACTTATCTAGCTTACCCTGTTAGATCTCAGGTTTTTTTAATATCTGAAAAAAATTAATCTTTGCAATTTTATGACTATTGGTGGAATGTGTATTTGCTTGTTTTCATAGAAAAACAACAAAAAACACCCTTTGATTCATGATGTTTCTTTCTTTTAATTTCAAACTTTTCATGGATCAGTAAAGAAATGTAGTGTATGTGTAGTCAACATTTTCAGTGACTTTGGGAATAGAAGTTATGATCTTATTCCAAGATAAGAATATTTTACTTTAAGAGATTGCATTTTTACCAATTGAAAATTACAGTACATTTTAATAATTGGAGTGAGGAAAGTTAGAGACTATTTAAATGAAGTACAATACTAACATTTACATTAATTGGTGAGTTACTGTAGTATGGGTATACACATGTTGATAAATACATATTACTAATTATGCTTCTTGTTTTCTGTGTAACAGGAAAATGTTGTGTCTGTGCAGAATTCAAATATAAACTGAACTGCAGGCAAAAGAATCGTAGTAATAAGAATCTCAGCAAAAGAATCTTAGTAATAAGTACTTAGAAAAGTATATAGATTTTTTTATTTGTATAAAGTTAAGAGATACAAATGTAGTTTTGTTACATGGATATAATGTGTATGGTTGAAATGGGGGCTTTTAGTGTATTCATTACTTGAAAAGTGTGTGTGTGTGTGTGTGTGTGTGTGTGTGTGTGTTTCTGTAGTTGACAGGTAACACATGACCTGAAAATAACCTTTTTTAAAGTTTCTCCAGCAATATTTATTTGAGATGCTAAGCATTTTGTCTGTATTATGACAAATAGTTTCATGGATAAATTTAGGTAATAGCTGTTGGAAATCATATGGTGCCACCAATCAGCTGTCTTACAAGAGTCAGAGATCATTTGAGTGAAGGGTACAACTAGAGTTTTTTCAGTTCTTTTTAAAGTTTTTATTTTATTTTCAATTTTTTTAGATGGAATCTCACTCTGTCGTGCGTGCATGTGTGTGTGTGTATACACACACACAGGTGTAAATCTTAAGGTTACGTTTTTAATCTGTCCCACTTAAAGTTATTAAAAGTAGACTATCAGTTGCTTGTTATCTCTGGGAAAAATGTACCTTTGGTTAAGAAACATTTCAAAAACAGATGCCCGTCACTATGGAATTTATGCATTTGGAAACCTACTGAGTTTTATTGAAAAAAATGATTATGTCTTATTTTCTTAAGCTCTAGTGATTTACAAGGACCCTTTGGTAGTAGCATAGGATATATTTTATTGGAGATGGAGATTCCTTTAATGATATTTTCTTTATGGCTGCTGTGTAAGGCTTGTGATGTGTATTGCAATCTATCTCTATTTATCACTCTGTCTCATGAGCCATAAATGAAGGAAAGGTATATGTTGGGATACCCAATTTAAGTCACCTTATTTTATTTATTACATTATAGAATTTGCTCCAGAGAGCATGTGGGAAATGTTTTCTTCAAAAGGACATATTGATGCATCCACTTAAACAACCTAGGGATATCAGCAAAATAAACTGGCTTTCTTTCATGTTAAACTTTGAGAAGACAAGAAGCAATCCAGGTGAGGGGAGGATTGCTCTATCAGTAAAAAAGAAGAGTGTTATTTTCTTGACCTTGGCTCAGAGGTTTCTGTCAAGACTCCTGGAGACTGAGTAGGTGGACTAGGGCCCAGATTTTAAAGCGGGTGTCTCTCCTACACCTTACCCTCATCCCCATCCCTCACTGTCCAATGTCTTTGTCATTCAGACCCCTGGGTTTAATGTGTCAGCAGGAGGGATTTTCCTTCTTTTCAGTCAAAAGGAGATGACCCAGTGCACCTGATGTCCATGAACTTTAAACATTTTTCGCTTCTATGTTTTATCCAAGTCATCTACGTTGAGTAAAGATAAGGAAAAAAAAACAGATACTTCTCCTTCTTAATCAATTTTTCTTCTCTTTCAAGTTGTTGAACTGTATTACCTTTCTAAAATGTTAACTGGATATATCCCTTACATACAGTGTAACAGTCTTAGGATACTTTTTCAGGTACAAAATCGGTGACTATCAACCCAGGTGAATTCAAAGGACTCCCCTGGGGAGTATTTAAATAATGCAGACTCCAGCTACTGCCCACAGGAATTCATGATTCTTCAGTCTTCATTAGTGTTTGGTATATGGGAGTTGTTTAGTAATATTCACTGAATGTTACATTCTGAAAGGTTTTCGCAGTAGTCTGACAGGCCACAGTGGATAAGCGCATTGCAAAATCTTTTCCTCCTCCTCTTTAGTTGAATATGGTGAAGGAAAATTCCCTCCCTTTGTGCTTCCTATGTGTATATTAAGAAACACGGGGCTTCTTTTGCAGAGGTTTCCAAGCCTAGGATAGTAGATGAATCATCCTTAAAAGGCTAATCATTTTGCATCACAAAAAACAATTAGTGACTTCTGTATCACTAATACTAGTAACAGCTGTCCTAGAAATTACTGTGAACATCAGTCCTAGGACTCTCCCAAACCTCAAAATGATAAATGGAGAGAACCCAGCTGTGTGTATATTTTAGGTGTATCTTGTCACTTTAACCAATAGGAGTGTGCTTCTTGGATAATAATTATGGATTTCCCAAACAACTCTTAAAGCACCTAGATCCATACATATCAGATGCAAAACCATGTTCATGGACCTGGAACTGGGCTGTGAACTAAGTGCTTGTTTTTCCCATCAAAGCATCTCTCCTCTGGTACCTTCTCTAGTTTAGACAGCATCTTGAAACTTCATTAGTGTTATAGGGGCAAATTCTCGGGAAGACAAAACAAAATTCAAACAACATGCTAATATCTTAATATTATCTGTAATATGAGGATTTGAATTAGGATAGCTGTTCTTTAAGTAATTCCCAGCTTTCTAATCTCCGAATTTTAATCTTTATAACTGTAATAAATTCTTAGTAGAGTCAGTCCTGCTATCACACTTGTTTTGGAAACGCAAATTTGTTCCAAAGCAACTAATATATTCAAGACAAGCATAAAACAAATGTGTTTGCTTATATGTGATTTTTCTCCCAGAGAAACACTAGGTGAATGCAGAAACTGTAGCCAGTTGAATGCCACAAAGGAAAACCAAAAATGCACTCATGTGTCAGGAGCCTCACCCATCCACATCTGGGACTACCAACTTTGTCTCTCATTTCAGAACACCGTTTTTCCACCACTTCACAATAATCCACAAGCCTTATCCCTTACCACATTCATTTCCACAGCACATTCTAGTTTTTTATGTGGTAATGTGCCATGTTTATTGTTGTATTTATATATTTCTCAACAACTTAACACATGTAAAATTGTGCTAACATTTTTATTATGCCCCTGCTCCTTTTTTAACATGTTTACTGACAATGTTTTTGATTGTTGTACCTCAAACCCAATTTTTCCAATGAGACACTAGGTTTTTATTGTGTGATTTTGCAGAGCACCAAGAATTTCAGCAACATGTATTCTATTGGAGGAGGCCTGACTGTATGGATTTTGGTATGATAAAATTCTCAGAGGCTAAGTGCCAAATATATTTTGCATGCTTTAGCATTGTTTGTTATGAATGTGGTCAACTTAGCCTATTTTCCCTTACTGTCTATATATTTTTTCAGTGACTCTATAGAATTGCTGCAGAAAAACATTTTTCAAACCTTCAAACTTCAGGGAAAGTTGTGTGACATTCTCAAATCGAAGACTACAAAAAGATGATTAGATACTTGGTCTAGTCCTAGGAATGAAGTGTTGTGGTTTTGGCTAATTAATAATTAAGGTCATAGGATTATTTGATTTTTAACAGATTCTAAGGGTCAGATGAGAACATGGAGGTATACTTCTGTAGGTATGCAACTTAAACAATACAAATGTGATAATTTTTTCATTTGTTAGAAAAAAAAAAAATGAAGCCTCTCATTGCATGAAGTAAGGAAAATGCTGGTCTGGTTTGATCGAAGGGAAAGAGAATTTTAATCTTCCAAAACAGTAGAAGGGTAAGTATATACTGTAGGCTTTTTTGTTTACATTTAGTGTCTGCTTATTGTGGGTCTGGAAATTGGAGTTTGGGTTTTTGTTTCTGATTCTCCTCAGGGTTCTGACTTTTGGCCACAAGCAGTTACAGGCGACTAGTACTGTGAGTATCCTTTTGCCATTTCCTGCTGGGCTAACGTTTATTTCACCACTGAACTTGCCCTCCAGACCTTTGCAGAAATTCTGCAGGGAACTGAATGTCACAAGACCTGAGTTTGAAGCCAGAATTGGCATTCTGGAGTTGTCCTAGGGCTAGTTTTTAGCTGTGTTACCTTGCAAACTACAGGGCCAAGCTGTTTTACCCTCAGTTGCCAAATGGAGCTCTCCTCCTACTCCTTCACTAGAACTTATATTTATTTAAATTTTTTTATTACTATTTTATTTTAAGTTCTGGGATACATGTGCAGATTGTGCAGGATTGTTACATAGGCATACACATGCCATGGTGGTTTGCTGCATCCTTTTAAAGTAGAGCCACTTTAAAGCTTTCTGGGCACAGCAGTGATAGTGAAGGAAGGTCACATGACCATGCTTTGAACTCAGCTGCTTGGGTGTGTGGTATGGTGCCTTGGATACGTAGCATGGTACCTTGGTACGTCAGCTCCAGTCTTTTTTACTCCTGAACATACATACAGTACTTTAATTACAACCTTCATGGGCTTCTGGTTAAAGATAGGAAATACAAGATACACTGATACTGAAATACACAAACAAGTGGACAAGGAAGACAAAAATGATAATCCTGTGAATTACCTGAGACTTTCCTAAGCAGATCTTCAAGCTGACATGATCAGGATCCTTCTATAGCGCATCAGGTGTTAAACATGTAAAAACAGTGCCTGCTAGATCCAGTTTGGCTCTTCATTTACTGAGATTAAAAATTATTCATAACCACTCTATGGTTATTTGTTAAGAGACACTTGTAAATCTAAGCCAGAAACCATGAAAGTTAGAAAAGAAAAGTCAAGTTTTTTGAGGATATGATGCAAACATTCAAGTATAAGTTCGCAATGTTAGTTTATTTTTGACACAATATTGCTTAGTTAAACCTCAATGTATATTATAATATGTGTTGGACCTAAAATAAGACCTGATACAGTGTTATTTTAAATTTGTTTGTAGACAAGCATATAATTTTTTTTTTGAAACAGGGTCTGGCTCTATTTCACAGGCTGGAGTGCAGTGGCATGATCTCAGCTCACTGCACACTCTGCCTTTTAGGTTCAAGTGATCTTCCCACCTCAGCCTCCTGAGTAGCTGGGACTACAGGCGTGCATCACCACACCTGGCTAATTTTTGTTTTTTGTAAAGACAGGGTTTCTCCATGTGGCACAGGCTTGTGTCAAACTTCTGGGCTCAAATGATCCACCCACCTCAGCCTCCCAAAGTGCTGGGTTTCTAGACGTGAGCCACTGTGCCTGGTCCAAGCATAATTTTTAAATAAAATCAATTTAAAGTAAATTGAACAGCATATATTACTTATTCAATGGAGAAAGTTTGAAATTTGTCTTCATACATAATGAATATTATTAACATTATATTAAATGAACTTTCTGATACAATCTTTAATAGTGCATTGATATCAAGTGAAATGCTTTATTTAAAATTTCTTATGTACCATGACAAAAATGATGAAATCATTAAAATATTTTCTAAGGGATTTCCAGTGATTATATGTTTTGGTGAAAAAAATGATTCAGAAGTAAAAAATAGAAAATACTAGAATCAAATATCGCCCAGGTCCTCTGTGGAATCTACAGCTCTCTGATATGCCTTGAGCAAATCAGAACTAGGTATAAAGAGAGGAGTGGGGGACCAGCTTACTTAGGAAGTATAAAGAAGACACTCCATTTGGAGTACAGTAAATACAGAGGATCCCTTTTCACTGAAAAGGAGTGAGATTTCAGTACTCATGCAATCTGTGCCCTAAGATAACATGCTTGTTGGCAGGAGTATAACTGTTGGTTGTTGAAGAAATATATACAAAATGCATATTTAACAGTTGCTTTGATTTAAAAAAACTAATCTAAATGTCTGTTTTTCTATTGACAATGGTTCTCCTAATGGCATGCCAAAAATATATCCCCAGCTATCCATGCTTAACAAGTTGAATTAGAGATGGATTACCTCTTGAGTACCCCACAATTAACTGCTTCAGTTAGTCTTGCCAGATTATACAGCCAAATTGTCTATTTTCTAATGTATCAGCAAAATTAAGCTGAAAAAAATGCATACAAAAATAAATTGCTGCTGGAATTACATGATGCCCACCTTTGCTTTGTGTTGACGAAAAATATGATTAAATCACACGTTGGAATCATTCTATTTCAATCAGCTCTACTTTGATCCTAGATCTGGTTTAGGGAAAATCTGTGAGACCTTTAGTTGCTGAGTACTGAGCTGAATAAACTATTTAGTGGCCACATTGTAGCTTTCAGTCAGTGGTTTTCCACATTCTAGTCTTTCTCCACTTTGGAGCCAGCCTTTTTGGGAAAAGGGAGACCCATGGTTTAATTTCAACAAAGAAGGAATAACCAATCATGGAACATATTGGCTGTTCCAGCAAGGAGGTGGCAGATGAGGATTTGGGTACCTCAGGATTGATGATTCTGAATTCTGACATCTCACTAGACTCATTGCAATATGGTGGAAATTTTGAATATCCTGCTTACTCAGGGCTACAGGCAAGAATTATTTTGAGTGCAGCCATAAGAATTAAAAAGAAAGGAAAGGCTGACAGAATGAATGAATGAAGAAAACCAGGACAGGGATGATTAAAATATTTCCCTTTTCTCCCTCCAAACATGTGAACAGGGAGATTTCATGTAAACCCTTTCTTTTAATTGTATTCTTTTGTTCTAAAGGGTATTTAGATTTTTTTCTCCAGTGGAAGTTCTTTCAGGTTTACCTGTGACAACTGAGTGATTGCAGATTGGTAATTTTGCTTGAAATCAAAAGATTTGGTGGTTTGCACTTCATTAGCATCAGAAAGGGGGGTTGCCTGAAGTGCTGGCTAAGGTAGCCTTGCAGAAGGAGGCAGGGTTGGTTTGGTAGAGAGAAAAGGTTGTTCTTTGGAAATGTATAGAACTGGTTGTGCAAAAAATAAGTAAAGCCATACTCTAAGGTATTGCTGAATATCAACTTCTCTTTGCTCAGTTGGAGAGAAGTCTCTTTGCAGGTAACTATGTCTTTTTCATGGTTGCCAGTAAGTGTATGCTGGAGACTAAATAGTGATGCTTGATGCTTTTTTAGCACTCACAACTTTTTATTTTTTTTATTTTTTTTTTTTTTATTTTACTTTAAGTTCTGGGGTACACGTGCAGATCTTGCAGGATTGTTACGTAGGTATACACATGCCATGGTGGTTTGCTGCCTCCATCCCCCCGTCACCTATATCTGGCATTTCTCCCCATGTTATCCCTCTGCAACCTCCCTACCCACTGCTGTCCCTCCCCTAATCACCCCCAACAGACCCCAGTGTGTGATGCTCCCCTCCCTTTGTCCATGTGTTCTCATTGTTCAACACCCGCATATGAGTGAGAACATGCGGTGTTTGGTTTTCTGTTCTTGTGTTAGTTTGCTGAGAATGATGGTTTCCAGATTCATCCATGTCCCTACAAAGGACACAAACTCATTGTTTTTTTATGGCTGCATAGTATTCCATGGTGTATATGTGCCACATTTTCCTTGTCCAGTCTATCAGCAATAGTCATTTGGATTGGTTCCAGGTCCTTGCTATTGTAAACAGTGCCACAATGAACATACCTGTGCATTTGTTTTTATAATAGAATGATTTATAATCCTTTGGATATATACCGAGTCATGGGATTGCTGGGTCAAATGAAATTTCTCTTTCTAGGTCCTTGAGGAATCGCCACACTGGTTTCCACAACGGTTGAACTAATTTACACTCCCACCAACAGTGTAAACGTGTTCCTATTTCTCCACATCCTTTCCAGCATCTGTTGTCTCCAAATTTTTAATGATCACCATTCTAACTGGCGAAAACTCACAACTTTTTCAAAGGTGTTTTTTGCCTCCAAACTTCTAGAATTACATAATGTATAGGAGACATAGGGAAGGGAAGAGTTCTGGACAGGATCACAAGTGGGGGCTCTAGTGTAATTATTATTCTGAACCAGCTAGTCTTGAGCAGTTTTCCCAAAGTGGCCTCAGCCCTATCGAGCTTTCAAATATTATGCCTTGATTCTCAGAGTCCTCATTTTTGTTTGCATTTATTCAGTACAAAAGTCCCCAGCTGTGATGGAACTTGACCCAAAGTGACAAGAGGGAGTTATTCTCAATCTTCTGCCACTTCTGGGTTGCTTTTTCTTTAGCAGAAATCAGATGTCTTTACTCTGAAATTATATGTCTTTATTCTGAAAGTATTTTGTAAAGTACTTTGTAAAGTATTTTGTAAAGTGCTTTGCAAACTCCAACTCTATGTGTCGAGGAGACACCGTATCAAAGCATGGATTTCTAGAAAGGAGGAGACTGAGATACAGACAGGTGATGTAGCCGCCGTGATATTCCATCCCATAGTGACCTAGTGGTGAAGCAGGAAGCAATCGGCTTCACACTATTTGCACAAGAGGAAAAGTTGTCATTTTCCTCTTCTGTGAGAAAAAACCCTTACAAAAGAAGATAGGGTCTTTTGTGCCTCCAGTTTCTTTTTTTCACATAGTCATTTCAAAGCATTCTCCCATTTTTGTAGCTCATACAGTCCTGGGGGATAGCTAGGGTGGTATGTTTTGAAAATAAATGATATTCAGAAGGGAGTGGTAATAAGGAGAGTTCTAATTCAGTGAGATTTGTATTGTAAGGTATGTATGGTTCTAGCACAAGAATACGGCTCCTTTTCAGCTGATTTATTTAGCCCTAATTATTTATTCCCCCTTTGCTTCCTACACTCCTAGGAGAAAAACTCCTTGAAGAAAAACTCCAGCTTATGGAAACAAATATTTTTGCTTAGAGGATACAGAAATCGTAGTTTTTGGAATTGAAATACCCATAAGAGTAAAAACATTGTTTTTCTTAAATATATTCAATACTACTGACCAGTCCAGAGGTCCTTCCTGAATTAACACAAACATAAAAAAGTTGAAGTTTAATGATTGGGAAAGGTACCTGGAGAACTGATAGACACAAATCTTGCTCTGAGACACTGGCTAGGGAAGGTGTTTTGGTACATAGTACATGCAGACCCTACGACCTGAATGGTGGATTCTGCAGCTGCAGGTGCTCAGTGCAGCAGAGACTGCATGTGCTGAATGTGAAATGCACTCATTCATTTATTCACAACTATTTATGGAGCATGTTCTGTGTGTATTGAACATGGTAAATGTTCTCCTCTCATGGAACCTTCTCTTGGGAGAGCTTTGATCACTTGCTTATATGCATGCACTCATATACAATCTAAACAAACAAAAAAAGGCCAGTTGATTATTGGACACCTCTGTGAAAGGCACTGGGCAATAAAATGGCAAGCAGGAATCTTTTACCCTGAGTAATCAGCATATTTCACAATTAAGAGGTAAAATATCTCAAAAGCCTTCCCCTAGGTTTGTTTTGTGTGTGTGTGTGTGTGTGTGTGTGTGTGTGTGTGCACACGTGCATGTGTGTTTCATTGCTCAAATTGATTGGGATATAATTGGTTGATACTCTTGAATGAGTCAAGGTGGTAAGCAGTGGAAAATATGTGTTCAACAGATAACACTGACTGATGGGAGAAATACAAAATAGTAGAATTCAAACATTTTTTGGTTGCCTGAAATTTAAGGCCAATAAACCATTTTTTCTTCAACTCATGTTTTAAAAAGTTGTTATAAACTACTTTAATCCCTCTATGTGTACAGTAAGTATAACAGTGTGAATCTTCCTTCCATCAGCTCCAACAATATTGATGTATTTTATGTCCCCGGCAAAGTGTTGCTAGTAGAAAAATGGGTGAGACATTGTTCCCTCCCTTAAGGAGTGTGTAAGGTAGAGAATTTGAAGTACGATGGGAAGCTGCTTCTGAAAGTAATTTTTTCTTATATAGTTTTGTAGATGCATATTTAGGAGACAGGGAAAACTGAGCTATGAATATGAAATACCATGTATAAATATAGGCAGTCTTCTTGCCATTTCTAATCAAGTATATATAAAAGTTATATTCTGAGAATGCTTATACTAGTGTTTTTCAAACTGTATTCAATGGAAACATGTTAATAGGAGAGAGGAGTAGGGATGAGGAAGACAGAAGTTTCCATGGCAGAATCACTTTGTCAAACACTGGGCTAAAGGAAGTAGGCAGGTTTTTCGTATGCATGCTTCTCCCAACACTTTAATTTGCTAGTGTGCACTGTGACCCTCCAGCATGGGTGATTGCAGTAGTTTCCAAATTTAGCATCATAATCACAAAGTCTTGGGCTCCATCGACTCGCTGAATCAAAACTCTGGCAGGTGAGAACTTGGAGTTTTCGTTTATGAGGTTGGTACAAAAGTAATTGTGGTTTTTGCAGCGAGTAATGGCAAAAACCGCAATTACTTTTGCAGCAACATAATAAAACACATTTGGGAGATTACTTTTAGGCAGTCTTAGTTACTTTTAGGCAGAGTCAGTTTATTTTAGCACTGGCTCCAGGTACCACTGACATTCAGAAAAGAGCCCTCCCTGATTTGCTTAACACAGAACATTCTTTATCCAAGAAATGCATATTGACATTTATGGAACTAACAATTTGGAAACGCTGGCCCATGCATTCTTTTACTAAAGGCTTAAAGGAAAAAAAAAGATAGTTAACAAGTTCATTAGTTTGGGAATTTACTCTGAGTTGATGTATATTTTGGGTGTGGTGGTTAAGATAGCACTGAGGATCAAATTTATTTTTTTGAGCCCACATTGATGGTTATTTATTATTTTTAAAGTGGTACTTATGGGCACAGTGGCTCATGCCTGTACTTTGGGAGGTCAAGGCAGGCAGATCACCAGAAGTCAGGAGTTCGAGATCAACCTGACCAATGTGGCAAAACCCAGTCTCTCCTAAATACAACAAAAAAAAGTTAGCTGGGCTTAGTGGCACATTCCTGTAATCTCAGTTACTTGGGAGGCTGAGGCAGGAGAATCCCTTTAACCCAGGAGGTGGAGGTTGCAGAGAGCTGAGATTGCGCCATTGCACTCCAGCCTGGGCGACAGAGCAAAACTTTGTCTCAAAAAAAAAAAAAAAAAAGTAGTACTTATTTCATTTATATTGTCTTTAGACCTTTTTCTCCCTTTTTTTCAGTTAATATGCCCACACAGTTTGAATATAATATGTAGTAAACTTTGTTCTTTTTCCTAGAGAATAATGCTTAAAGTTGTTGGATTTGTAAAGCTCAAATTCCTAGAGATAGGAAATGGTATAATTAGAGTAAATTTGATAAGGTGGTGGCATGAAATAGATAACTATTTAAAGAGAGAAGAGAGTGAAGGATCTTATTTATAAAAATAATACTTGGCTGTTTTTGGGTCTGTACTCTAGATTATTATTATTCTGAGGGAAGTTACGATGGCATAATTAAGATGATCTAATTAGACAAAAAAATTTTACTGGTCCTGAAAACATCTCACTTTCCTGAGGGGGAAAAAAAAATAGGGAAAACTCTCAAAGAGGTTTGCCTTTCTTTTCATAAACAGTGCTATGCAGCTCTTCAGAGCAAGCTATGGAGCTGGGCTTGGGCAGTTAAATCCAGACTTTGTGGTTTCGTGTAGACCTGGGGGTGCAGCTGTGTCTTAAGTGGAGTTAATAACCTTTAATGGTAACCCCAGACACAGCTATTAGTCTCAGATCAGATCTAAAACCAACCTTCTTTTCCTTTTGAATATTCTCTGTGGTAAACTGTTTTTTGTAAACTTTGCTCACTTATTTTGTTTCAAGAGAGTATAAACCAGATCAGGACGTTTGTTCAAGTGAATGTGGCTGAGGCTGAATGCCATGGACTTTGAGATTATTGGTGTATGAAAGAGCTTTGAAAATTTATGTACAGTCATCATGGTAAACCTTGATTGCTGAAAATCAGACTCTGGTTAGATGTAGGCCTTGTCTTAAGGTCCAAAAAGAAAACTTGAATGTAAGATAATGAAGTATCATACCAATACAGTCCTACTTTGGAGATAGTGTGCTTTCAGTTCCAGACCACCACAGTAAAGTGAAGTGGAAATAAAGCTAGTTATGCAAATATTTTGGTTTCCCAGTGCTGATGAAAGTAAGGTTTACACTGTAATCTATTAAGAATGCAATAGCATTATGCCTAAAAGAAGTACGTACCTGAATTAAAAAATACTTTATTGCTTAAAAAAAATGCAAAGAATCATCTGAACTTTCAGTGAGTCATAATCTTTTTGCTGGTGGAGGGTCTTGCCTCGATGTTGATGGCTGCTCCTGACTAATCAGAGTGATGGTTTCTGAGGGTTGGGGTGGCTAACGCAATTTCCTAAAATAGGACAGCAATGAAATTTTCCTCATTGATTCTTCCTTTCACAAACGATTCCTCTGTAGCATGTGATGCTGTTTGATAGCATTTCACCCTTAGCAGAGTTTCGAGTCAGAAGCAGAAATTGGAGTCAATCCCCTTCAATTCTGCTGCTGCTTTATTAACCAAGTTTATGGAATACTCCTAAGTCATATGGAAAACTCCTGGTGAAGATAATGTTCACAGTATCTTCACCAGGAATAGATTATATCTTACAAAATCACTTTCTTTGGTCATCTTTAAGAAACAACTTCTCATCTTTCCAAGTTTTATCATGAGATTGTAGCAACTCAGTACATCTTCAGATTCCACTTGTAATTCTAGTTCTCTTGCTATTCCCAGCACATCTGTAGAGACTTCCTTCTCCTCTGAAGTCTTGAGCCCCTTAAAATCATTCTAGAGGGTCACAATTAACTTTTGCCAAACTCCTGTTAATGTTGATATTTTGACCTCCTCCCACAAATCACATCATCTTAATGACATCTAGAATGATGATTTTTTTCCAAAAGGTTTCAGTTTACTTTACCTTGATTCATCAGAGGAATCACATGGCAGCTATAGCCATTTGAAATGAATTGCTTAAATAATAAGACTTAAAATTGTGAATTACTTCCGGATCCATGGGCTGCATAGTGGATGTTGTGTTAGCAGGTATGAAAACAGCGTTAATTTTGTGTATCTCCATCAGAGCTCTTGAGTGACCAGGTACATTGTCAATGAGCAGTAATATATATACATATACATACGTGTGTGTGTGTGTGTGTGTATATATATATATTTATATTTATATATTTGAAGCAGAGTCTTGCTCTGTCACCCAGGCTGGAGTGCAGTGGTCACCACAGACTCCTAAGTAGCTGGGACAACAAGTGCATGTCACCATGCCTGGCGTATCTTTTAATTTTTGTTTTTGTAGAAACAGGGCCTTCCTATGTTGCCTAGATTGGTCCCAAACTTCTAAGTTCAAGTGACCAATCAACTGGTCCCCATGCTGACCTCCCAAAGTGCTGGGATTATAGGCATAAGCCACTGCATCTAGGATGGTAATACTTTTAAGGGAATCTTTTTTTTTTTTAATTCTGAGCAGTAGGTCTCAACAATGAGCTGAAAATATTCAGTGAACTATGCGATAAACAGATGTACTGTCACCCAAGGTTTGTTCTATCTACAGTGCACAAGCAGAGTAGATTTAGCATAATTCTTAAGGGCCCTAGATTTTAAGATGGTAAAATGATCACTGGCTTCAGCTTGAAGTCACCAGCTGCATCAGCCCCTAACCAGAGAATTAGCCTGTCTTTTGAAGCTTTGATATCTGGCATTGACTTTTTTCTAGCTATGAAAGCATCTTCTTTCAATAGAAGGCTGTTTTGTCTACAGATGAAACTGATTTTCAAATCAGTTGCTTCAGCACTTGCTGCCTCATATTGCACTGCTATGTTATAGAGATGGCTTCTTTTCTTAAACCTCATGGATCAACTTCTGCTAGCTTCAGACTTTACTTATGCAGTTTCCTCAACTCTCTCAGCCTTCATAGAATTTAAGAAAGTTGGGGCCTTGCTCTGGATTAGATTTTGGCTTAAAGGAATTTTATGGCTGGTTTGGTCTTCCGTTCAGACCACTAAAACCTTTTCTGTATCAGCAATAAGGCTGTTTTGCTTTCTTATCATTTGTGTGTTCACCACAGTAGCACTTATAATTTCCTAGAAGAACTTACTCTTTTCATTGACAACTTGGGTAACCGATGCAAGAGGCCTAGCTTTCAGCATGTCTTGGCTTTTGACATGTCTTCCTCGCTAAGCTTAATTGTTTCTCGCTTTCTATTTAAAATGAGAGATGTGTGATTCTTCCTTTCACTTGAACACTTAAGAGGACATTGTAGGGTTATTAACTGGCTAAATTTCAATATTGTTGTGTGTCAGGGAATAGGGAGGCCGGAGGAGAGGGAGAGAGAGATGGGGAATGGCTTGTTGGTAGTACAGTTATAACAGTATCTATCAATTAAGTTCGCCGTCTCATATGGGTGTGGTTCATGACACCCCAAGAAAATTACAATAGTAACATCAGAGATCACTGATCACACATCATCCCAACAGATACGATATGAAAAATGTTGAAATGTCATATTATTGAAATGTGACATAGAGACATGAAGTGAGCACATGCTGTTGGAAAAATGGTGCCGATAGACGTGCTCAAAGCAGGGTTGCTTCAGACCTTCAATTTATAAAAAATACATTATTTGCAGAGTGCAGTAAAGTGAAGTGCAGTTACATAAGGCATGCCTGTACATGAATGGTGGCATCTAGTCTATTTCATGACTATTATCATTATTCTAAAGATACACTGGTTAAAAGAACAATTACTGATGAAGTTTCTGCAAGTTGAAACTCTTTGTATATTCATCAGAGGACTTCACTGAAGACTGACACCAGGAATTTGAGGATGGATTCTAGCACAGATATTCTAGGAACCAGGACCTTTATTCTGATAACATTTAAAACCCATTTCAAACATGCTGGCTAAATTATGTCAAGTCTCGGGGGAGATATCTCTGGAATCTGAACATTCTCTGCAGATTGTTGTTTGACATTTGGAGCAGGTGAGACTCCTACAGCATGTGAAGTCATTAAGGTACAATTATGACAAGCTTGACTCGATTCTTTCTGATTTGCCTGCCAGCCTTGACAGCTCCAAACGGTTGGTGGGGACCTGAAAACACCACTTCTCTGGTTCCTTACAGCACAAACAGTGAATATATTCTGCTCCCTTTGGCTAGAGCTACATGAAAGAAATTTTTGCTGAGAAAGTGTAGAAAGCCCTTAGGTTGATGGTTGCTTTAAGTTAGAAATCTTGGCCCTATTATTAGTGACTCCCTAGGTATAAACAGTGAATATAACAGTTTTTTTTTTCTTTACCCTAATCTTCCTCTTCATTTTTTAAAATTTCTTTTTAAAGTTGTGCTTTAATTGCAGGTAGACATTTTCTCATTCTGACAGGTAACTCCTTATTTTAGCCTTCATTTGACCTTTGGCTAAAACTGTGTCTGTGCTTTTAGAATGCAGGACTCTGGCATGTCTGGCATTGTCATAAGACAATGACACTGATTAAGGGCCATTTATCTTTTTTGGGAGGGATGGAGTCTTGCTCTGTTGCCAGGCTGGATTGCAATGGTGCGATCTTGGCTCACTGCAACCTCTGCCTCCTGGGTTCAAGCGATTCTCCTGCCTCAGCCTTTTGAGTAGCTGGGACTACAGTCATGCACCACCATGCCCAGCTAATTTTTGTATTTTTAGTAGAGACGGGGTTTCACCATGTTGGCAAGGATGGTGTTGCTCTCTTTTGACCTCATGATCCACCTGGCTCATCCTCCCAAAATGCTGGCATTACAGGCATGAGCCACCGTGCCTGGCCAGGCCATTCTTTAGTTGTGGGATGTGTACATTTCTTTTATGCATTACTAGCCCTTTTAGCTTAGGGTCTGACCCTCAAGCCGTATCCATGTTGGGGAGATAGTTTAAAGCACACAGTGATTCTTGGATAGGCAACATAATATTGCAGACAACCAGCACTGAATGCCAGAGCCATGAAGGCTCCATCATATACTAGCTATGTGATTCTGAGGAAGCAGTTTTTCTTTGAAGCCTCAGTTTACTTATCTGCTGAAATGTTAAAAGTGGCTAATTAAACCTACCTTATAGAGTTGTCTTAAGTGAAATGACATGGGGTTGGACATATGCTTTCTAAAGAAATGTAGTGTTATTTTAACAATATCAGGGTAATAAATATTGTGTAGGCAAAAACAATCCTGTACAGTATTGCAGACTCCAGGCTATTTTTTGTGCAACTTGCCTTCTGAATTAAAAGAATTAAAAACCAGGGAAACAGTTGATCCTAATCCTTCTAACCTCCTTCCATGTGAATTGAACATGCTTAATGTCTGTATTATTTATTGGATATAGCAGACAAAGAAGGAAACATTACAACCAGCCACCTGCCTGAAAGCCAGCCTTTCCTTTAGGACAGCATCTTTTCTTTTCATTACCTCCATCAGGATGATTGTAGTTGACAGTGGATGTAATAGATGCGATGTTGGACCTTATTCGACCATGACTGGCTCTCCACCAAAGGGTATCCAAATAAATAAGCATGAAGCCTGTTGCTCCTAACCCACTCTGCTGGGACCAGCTGCAGCCCACTAGTGTATTCTCCTTGTACAGTCTACAGGAACGCAGCCCCTCAACCTGCTTCATCACAAACTGGAGGCTTCTTTCCTTTTGGCTATTTAGTCTCAAGACTTAGAAATAGGAACCTATATTGATGCAATTGCTATTTAGATTACCAAGTAAAAGCATAATAATTCTATAGTAATTCCAGGGACTGAAGCTTTCTGGAGTCAGCATTCACTGGCCCAGTGCAGAGTAACTGCTTTTTTATCCTACTATTGCACTTGAGAAGCAACTTGAAGTTTCCTTTCCTTTATGCAGTTACTTTTCAAGGTAAAATAGGAATAATCAGAATCTTAAGATATTCTGGGTGCAGTATAAGTACATTTTAAATCCTATTTATTAAAAGACATGGAGTTACTTTTGCTTATCATGCAACTTGTTACTGAATTTTTCTTTCGTTTTTGTCTGTATTTTAAAAAAAGGTGGAAGAAAAAGACTTCTGTAGACTTCCTATTAAAAGGCACCTACACTGAATGGAAGATTCCCTTTTATTTTTATTTTTTTCCTACTTGCAAAGCCAAGAGTCAGAGCCATGGAATCAAAGAATTCAAGTTTCTTTATAGTTCAAGCAGAGTGAAGCAGGAAATGGACAGAAATAGGTCATATTGTGTTAGCAAAACTAGGGCAATGAGGAGTTTCTTGGAGGGCTCAAGCTCTGATGGATTCTTATTTTGAGGCAGAGCATTTCAAAAAATTTAGAAGCCAAGAGATAGAGTATATGGCAGCCTTTAAAATATTTTAAAAACACTAGTCTGAATATTATTTTCTTGTAAAAAGAAGTTAAAACATCAGTTTTTAAAAATCACTTATGAAGAAAAGACAAGTAAGTGGCTTTCTCCAGGATTATAAGACAGTGGGTTAAATGTATCTCTCCCATGGTTTATAGCCCTTGAATGATTTTCAGACATCATTGATTCTCCACGTTTAAAACAGGAAGTCAGTAGCAGTAACCCTTTCAGTAGCGGAGAGCTCCAGGTCCCAGCCATTGGGTCTGCCAATAACTAGCCATTTGGCAGTGACTCTGAGGAAGTCACTTAACCCACAAGAGTCCTCACCAATAAAACAAGGGGGCTAGTTGGCCTGTTCAGCTTCTAAAATGAGTATGGTATTCTCACTGTGGAATGCAGTTTCAAGGTAATCTTGAAATTCTTGGACTATTGCTCTGAGTCTAAACAGTTACTAAAAGATCGAGAGAGAAGAGGTAGAAGATCCCATGAGTCCCTGTGCCTACCTTTCTTTTTCTCTTTTCCACAAGAGGATAGGGTGGTGCCACAGAGGCTGTGATTTTCAGTCTTCCAGACTGCTCTGGGTGCTGCGTGGGCCCCGGTTCCTGACTTGTTCTTGCTGTTCTTCCATCTGGGATTTGAGTGTCTTGCTGGTTCCTTTTTCTTCTCAGTTCTCCCTGGACATTAAATGCTTTTGACTCCCATACCTCACCCACTCTTGCCCTCCTGCCCTCGAGCTTCCAAAGACGACTCCCTGTCAACACTCCATTCTGAACACAAAACCATACTTAGCTAGTTCCAAGATTATGTGATTGAAGCAGTGGAAGCTACAAAGAAGTAGTGACAAATGATGCTATACTTCAGGGATATTTGCATTTTTAACATCTGGTCCTCCTGAAAGGGATCTCCAGTTGGTGAAATATGTAGAAGAGATAAGAATAACTGAAATGCTTTTGTTCTACACAAAAGGCTTCATGTTGATCATTGAGTTTTCTATAATCATCGTACAAGGCCAATGAATTAAGTAGTGATATCCTCTAGGTATTTTATGTTATTTGATAGCTGAGCCTCAGAGGTTAATCAGAAATTGTTCAGGGTTATCTGCCTAGAAAGTAACAGAGCAAGAACTTGCTCTCAAGTCTTCTCATCTAATGCTCTGGCTTCTGTGAGAGCCACCACTTCACATGTGCCACCTCAGGCACATGACAGCCATCTGTTTAAGGGACATACTGACTTTAGAGGTCAACCACTAAATTAGATGTAATTCATATCTATGTATCCTCAGATTTGCAGCCATAAAACATCTATTACCACCTTTCTGGCTTTCGCCATATTTTAAAAGTGGATTCGTTGAAGACAGAGGTGATGAACTGTGTGGCATAAAGTGGGGATATTTTAAACTGTGACTCCGGCTGTTGTTCATCTGGGGAGGGAGGTGGGGTGGTGTGACACTGAGGACAGTTCAGTGGGGCAAACCAGTAGGCTACCATCGGCTTTGATGCTTTAAAAGACTGTTTAAATCACCAAACTATAAATAATTGCTTAAAAACCTTCAAATGATAAAGAGGAATATAAATTAAAATATAAAATCGTTCTCCTTCAGTATTCTAATCCCTCTTGTTTTGAGTTATTTTTGAGTGTGTAATCATCCGGACCTTGTTTTTTCACTACCGTACAAAAATGGGTGCTATAGTTTCGGCATGCCTCTTTTACTAGGTATTACCTGTGGGAGTGCTATGGTCTGCTCCAAACCTCATGTTGAAATTTGATTCTAATGTTGGAGGTGAGGCTTCAGTGAAAATCTCTGGGTCATGGGAGTGGGTCCCTCTTGAAAAGATTAATGCCCTCCGTTGAGATGAGTTGAGTGCTTGCTCTGTTTGTTTCTAGGAGAACGAGCTGTTAAAAAGAGCCTGGCATCTTCCCTTTTGCTTTCTTGCTTCCTCTCCTGCCGTGTGGTCTCTGCACACGCTGGCTCCCTTTCTTTTCCATCGTGAGTGGAAGCAGCCTGAGACCCTTGCCTGATACAGATGCCAGCACCATGCTGCTTGTACATCCTGCAGAACTTGAGCCAAATACACTTCTTTCCTTTATAAATTACCTAGCCTCAGGTAGGTTGTCAATTAAATTTATATTCCCCTAGTCATATGGAATATGTACATCTTTTATTTTTTTGTTTGCTTGTTTTTTTAGACAGTCTCGCTCTGTTGCTGGGCTGGAGTGCAGTGGTACGATCTCAGCTCACTGCAACCTCCACCTCCCAGGTTCAAGAGATTCTCCTGCCTCAGCCTCCCTAGTAGCTGGGACTACAGGTGCATGCCACCATGTCCAGTTAATTTTTGTATTTTTAATAGAGACAGGGTTTCACCATGTTGGCCAGGATCATCTTAGTCTCATGACCTTGTAGTCCGCCCACCTTGTCCTCCCAAAGTACTGAGATTACAGATGTGAGCCGCTGCATAAGGCTGGCCTATGTACATCTTTGTAGATTTTCCTTTCTGTTTGTGAAGACATACTACTGTGAAGGGGTAGTTTGTATCCTTGTCCCAAATTTCTTTTAAGCTATTTGTATTCCACTTGGTTTTTACTTAATACGAGCCTTTTATTTATTAGGGATCTTAACTCTTTGTTATATATGTTGAAAAGGCTTCTTCTTACTTTGTCTTTTAATTTTGATTGCAGCATATTTTGCTGCTCAGAGCTTTTTATTTTATCTGCAGTCAAATTTGTTAGTTTTTTTCTTTATGGCTTCTATAAGGAAGACTTCTCCTCTGCCAGGGTTATAGAAACATTATCAAATTTTTTTACTGTATTTTCAGAGTTTTTTGTTTTTTGCTTTTGTTTGTTTTAGTGTATTCATTCCTGATTTTTGTGTGACTTCAGGTAGACTTCTAATTTTGCTGTGAAGTTCCAATAATTAACAATGAGTTTAGAAGAGAAAATAAGTTATACAATTTAGTGAGAAAACAAAGGGAACTTCTAGTGATGATTTTTTCAGTTCTGTAGACCCATTCAGGGAGGAATTGGTGACCCAAACTATCCACGTGGCACTGGCATCCCCTGCAGCAATTTTCCAAAGCTCTTAGAAGCTGTAAACTAGAGCGTGCCCCTGTTTTAAATTCATCAAGGTGTGTTTCAGGGCCAGTTCACCAGAGTGTGGTGGCTCATGAGAGATAACGAGTCAGTCATTTGAACTGGTTCCTTAGTCGATGGTGCAAGAGAACAGCCTTGAAGAACAAGAAGATCCTTACAAGAAGAAGCATCCTGAGAGGAAGGGGGTTTGGCAGAGTTCAGCAAAGCCCCACTGTAGGCTGGATTTTAGAATTTATATTTCATTTAACCCACCAGTAAGCAGATTCATGTGTTGGCAATGCAAAATGGGAAGCCAGCAGAATTCATGGAAAATGTATTCAAATAACATGAATGTCAAACTGGCTTAGGGAACATACATACATAATTAGCTTGGAGGATTGCTTGTAGAAGTAATGAGGTCAGGAAAAGATACATATAGGCGAAATTCATCCTAAGCAAGTCATTCTTGGAAAACCAACAAACAGATCTTAGGTTCTTAGATTAGGAGGATGGTTGTGTGCAAGGCAGCTGAAAAGAATCACTTGTGATCTTTTTCCTCTATTATGAGATGCCTGAAAATAACTTCCATGAAAGGGAACAGAAAAGGATATCGGGGTGTGAAGGATGTGGTCCTCCCAAAACTCAGGGGAGATCATCGAGGGGACCTTGGGCTCAGCCTAGTCCATGAGCCATGCTGTGTCTCTGCCAGAGGGGAGCAGCCACACACAAATGCCTGACATGTCACAAAGGGTGTTCAAAACTTTCTCAGAAGAAATTTCCCAAGATTAAATTTTCACAAGTATAACTTAAACTAAGATCTACTGAAGAGGAAGAAACCCTGATCACGTGTTAATGCTTGCCTTCTCTGTCTTGAAGTATAGCTGAAGTTGTTTTGTTTGGTGTCTCTAGTAATAGAGGCCACTGTGAACCAGAAACTTGGGCTGTGAGTCCTTGCTCTGGGACCGTGTGAGCTTATTGATTTGCCCAAGTCTTAACCTCTTTGTGCTTCAACTTCCTCATCTGTTAAAAATGAGGAAAAATGCCCACTTTACAGAGTTTCAGTGAAGAAAAAGGTAGGTAATACATATAAAAATTGTTTGAGTAATTTGGAAAACTTTGTACAGATGGCAGATATTTTAAAACATATTAGTGCTGTAAATGATTGGGAACGTTTTGTTGAATTTGTTTCTGATACTGGTCAGGTTTTTTGAGAGCAGTAAAATTTTACCAACTCAGTGTGACCTGAAGCATGTGGCATTGTAAATACATTTTAAAGAAATGTGATGTTAGAGGAGAAATTTGAATTGCATTTTTCATATGGTAAAGGGTGGTGTGGTGAGTTAAGTTTTCTAGGGCAGACATCACATTGTCACTGTTTATCTACTGTGTCCAGCTAACAAGGTGCTGTGCACAGAGAAAATGCTAAGAATAAGTTTGCTGCTAATCACAGAGAACGGAACTGTTCTCCAAATGTAACTACAGTACATAGAGTTGGAGCATAAGTGTCTCTTAGTATCTCATAGTGCTTCTGTATTTCTTCAGCACCTGCTCAAATTAAAATACTGGAATTCCAGACTGCATATCAGAAAGTCACCCCACCCCTCATTTTGGGTAGATAAAGGACTGGATAGAGACAGACATTTGTGCTTTTAGACTGGTGCCTTGAGCCCACGTTGTTACCTACCTGTCACAAAGACCTCTGACTTCTGAATTTTCTCCAGAGCTCACATTTCCAAAAGCTGAACCTTGGAGAACTCAATGGTAAGGATATCTTGCAGACAGTTCCTGAGCAGACACTAGTTGTTCTCCTTTCTGCATTCATATATCCATAGAAGTTGTTAAAACCTCAAGCCTGCTGAATCCTGAGGATTCAAGGAGTTGCCGAAGAAAACTGCCCCTGTGAGCTAACTCGTTTTAACCTCAGTTTCTGAAAGTTGGGGGCCAACCTAAATTCTTCTTGCTACGCTTCTGTTGCTGGGCACCTATCTTTCTTTGTTTCTTGCCTGAGACAGTAAACAGAGAGTAATGCTGCACAAGCACCAGCTCTTTTGTGATAGCCTGGGAGCTTCATGCAAGGAGTTCTGAACAGGTTGCAAAAGAGAAGCTATTGCTGAATGCCAAAACAAAAACAAAAACAAACAAAAAAGTAACCAAAAAAACCCTCTCTCCAGTTCTAGCTTGTTAGCTTTTTCCAAGCCTTTGGGAGCTTGCCTTACCAATCAATGAGTCAGAAACCTTGACAGTTTCTGCGGTAAGAAACTGTCAGAGAGGAATGAAGCTTGCACACTGGGTGATATCAGAGGAAGATTTGACCTGTACTTAATAAACTTCAGCTTTATTTGAATGTGTTTTTCACAGTCATTAGAAATCAGGCACATTTTTAAGTCAAACAGTAAAATGGCTTTGCATTTTTAATGTTTTAAAGTGAAGGTTGCAGCTCATAGCATAAGAAGAAAGCTAACAGACAAACCCAAAAGTAGTTGAAATGTAGTGGAAAGAGAAATGAAGGAAAAACATTTTCTTCCTAGAGACCATTTAAGATCTTCAGATGAACTAAATATTGAAAGATGATGATGTGCCACTCTATGTAAGTCAAAAAAATGAGACCTTTTCGAAATATTACAAAACTCCATGTATGCCAAAATTGAAATAGTGTGTTTCTAGATTTTATGATTGCAGATTTTGGGATTAATTCATGGAAGCTGCCCTATATCCCCCTCTCTGCTTTATTCGTGTCCTAACAATTTGCCTGTTGGAGAATCTAGCAGAGCTATCTGTTGCCCTCTGCCTTTTAACTCTGAGCAATATATTTTCACTGCCTTGTCCTTGGCTTCCTCAGCGGTACAGTGAAAGATAGTTTATACATTACATTTCAGGATGCTTTCAGAAACATTATTTTATAAATAGCTCTGTGAGGTCGGTGAGGAGGACCAAGGTCAGAGAGTTTAAATGTTTTGCCCAGAGTCCCAAGACAAACAGGAGTACAACTTAGATCTTCATGCTCTGAGTGTAGTTCCTTCAGCTGTATTGCATGGGTTTTGAGTTTCTTACAGATTCTAAGGACATGGTGTTGAGTGATGGACAAAAATATGCAAATAAATGGAGTACTTTATTGCCCGATTATTACTTATTTGAGTAAATATTCATTTGAATGTTGCTATTAGGCCTACAAAATATGTAATTGTTTTATTATTGAGAATATTAGCACTCTGGAAGGAGAGGCTTTAAATATCTGATAAACACAACAAATATCGAATAATATGAAGTATTTTAATGAGTTCCCATTGACTTTAGTTTGCAAATTATGGTAATGGAGTAAAGGAAGGGATTTCTTGTTAGGAAAATTGACAGGAGTACAGGGGTGTGTGTGTGTCAGAGAGAGAGAAACATACAACTACATTTACAGCTTTTCAGATGTTGTTGAATGCTATACACAGTTGTGTAAATGTTAAGAAAATAAAACCTGTAATGAAATACTTTATCATGTTAGATAAAATATATAATTAGTAGTGCTGTTTGAGATAAGTTTCAGCCTATCTTTAAGATGTGGTAGATCAAGAGTAATTTAACATGATTTAGCACTGCTGTTTCACAGTTAAGTATTATCTGTGGTTGAATAGATAATGAAATGCAGTGCACATAAGGTATGTTTTCTTTCTTTTCTAAATGAGAGTTCTATGAAAACCTCTCTGAGATATTAAAAGTCCTTTTCTGATCTGAATAAATATTTTCTCTTCAGGCAGGTCATATATTATAGTTTGTTTAACAAAATAAAGGCTTGTGGCAGAAGCACATGAAATGCAGATAATAGTAAAATAGCACTAAACATAGACCCTCAGGACAGGTGTGGAGTGTTATTTTAGCAGTAAACCCCTTCTTATTAAAGTGTCTGTCACGGGTGTTTTGGAAGCAGCTGACCTTCTTTCTTACAAAGTGGCTGTAAAACCACATCCTGACTTCTTTTCCTTTATCATGGACTTAGATACTCCAGAACTGAGGTGTACTAACCTTCTTGTCTTTGGATTTGTGAATGTCCTAACACAATGTAGTCTAAAGTAATTGAAAAACTGAACTCAGATTTTCTTTGTTTTTAAAATGGAATTTTCCAGCCTATATTCTTCAGACCCACTCATTTAGAAAATCTGTTGACTAAAAATAGTTTGGGCATGTAACCATGGGGATTTATAAGTGGAAAAATAATACGTTAAACAACAATACATATAGAAAGCACTAAAGGTGGGATAAATTAACTTGACTTAGGGCCATGCTGTTTTCTTAAGATAGCCTTTTTCAGTTTCAGGTTCTTTATCAAAGCTCTCTGCGTCTTATCTGTGTACGCTTCTCAATTATATCCCACACATGTTAGCTACAAGAGCCATCATTTTCCTGAAGCAGCTCTTCCATCATGGTGCTAACCTAATCATTAAAGGAAAAACATGCAGGGAGGGGGCCCCTGAAGTGTCCAAGGTTGAAGTTCACGGTCTTCATTTTGACAGTGAAGGCTTGAGCTTTGTTCACCCTGTGCATGAGCTTCCTCCAGTTGAGCTAAACTGGGTCACTGATTCTTTCTCAGACAGTTCTTGCACTTTCCCATGTCTGGGTTTTGACTTCCTCTGCTCCCTCTGGATTTGGGACCAAAAAGATTCCCGTTAATCATTAGAATTCTGTTTTCTGTGATCTACCTGAGATGAGAGCATAATAACGTGATGGGTAGGAGCCTAGGCATTGGAATGAAATACACTCAAGCTGTAATTATAGCTCTCCCACATATGAATGAAAACATAGCCAAAGACCTTAACCAAGCTTTTCCAACCTGCCTTATTTTGTTGTTATTGTTCTGTTTGTGTTGTTTTAGGCTTTCAGCAGCTTGAAGCCATGGTTTTTGGTTTCTGTCTCTAGTGATAAGCGGAATAGAGGGTTGAGGAAGGGGCTTTACTGGCCCCACCAGAAACATGAGCTAAAAACCCATGACTGTATTCTCTCCCTTGGGAACCCTCAAACCTCAGTTTTACCATCTATAAAATGGAGATAATGATACCCAGTAGTTTTATTGTGAGAATAAAATAAAATAATGAATTTAAGGCATACACGATCGCAGTATCTGGCAATTGGTAGGCACTTAGTAAGATACTGTTTATTGCCTCCTCTTCCATAGAGTTCCTCTGTTTTCCTGCTCCTACACGGCAATGAGTCCCCGATCTGTGTCCTCATAGCCCTTTGTTTCCTTGCTTTATAGTATTTGCCATCTTATATTAGCGTTTTTTCTCCCTTAAGTTCTTTGAAGTTGATCTCTGCTGCGTATTTCATAAATGTTGGTTGAATTAAATTTAGTTGCAGAACCAGTGTACTTAACAGTAGGGTTTAAATGATCTCAGCTTTCAAAAGTAGAAATTTTAGATAATTAATGGCTCCAAGGTTATGCCAAGAACCTAAGCACGATTTTTTTTTAAGGCAGAATCTCATTCTGTCACCCAGGCTGCAGTGCAGTGGCACGATCTCAGCTCACTGCAACCTCCACCTCCTGGGTTCAAGCCATTCTCCTGCCTCAGCCTCTTGACTAGCTGGGATTACAGGCACACACTACCACCCCCGACTAATTTATGTATTTTTAATAGAGACAGGGTTTCATGATGTTGCTCAGGCTGGTATCGAACTCCTTACCTTGTGATCTGCCCACCTTGGCTTCCCAAAGTGCTGGGATTACAGGCGTGAGCCACTGCACCTGGCCCATATTTTTATGTGTAACAACTGGAAACCAAGCTGAAAATCAGCAGAATAGGAGGCCAGAGATTTATATTATAAGTCCTACTCAAATGACTGGGGAGGAATGAAGAGGTCAAATAGCTGTCTGAAGTCATTAAGCTGCTTTGTGATTCCACATGTGGAATCCTGTCAGTGGTATTTGGGCTTCGGCACCATTGGTCTGATCTTTTGTAAAGTTACTAATATTTATGGTAATAGTGATTCCTGTGTGTTTCAGATTCTCTTTAAGTCATATTAGTAATTCAACTCTCTGACTTACCCTGGAATCATCGAAATTCTCATATAAGAGTCAAAGATTCAAGTGAAGCAGCTGCTGACCCTGGGACTTGTGACCAGTAGGGTGGTGTAGTAAGTCATCAGTGTCCCTCCAGCTGTCACTCGGCACCTTGCCTTCTTCTCTTCTTTATACATGTGTGTTTTCTCTCAGAATACCCTTATTTGGTAGAGAATTTGAAGGTGCAAGTCCTGTAGCATAATCAGAATTCTCCAGATTCTAGCCTTGATCAAAAACTAGAAAAACTATGAAAGATTTTTTAATAAGCTCTAATTATGTGCAAATTATCATTCTCTCTACTTCTGCCTCATATATGTCTTACCTTAAAAGTTCTTTTTTCTCCATGAAAACAGTAGCAAGACATTTTTGAAGGAAGGGTGGGATGTTTGGTGCTCTCCTCAGTTACATCTCATACACAGGAGCTACAAAGCGTTTACCTTCTACCTAAAATATCTCTTTAATCATGGGTCTCCCTTGAGTCCTTCTCCCCACAACAAAAGTTTAAAGGGGAGAAAAACTTTTTCATTTTTGCCTCAGTTAAGTAGATGACAGTTGGTGAGAAAATTGAGGGTGAAAATTGAATTGGTAAGCCAAGTAGTTGACAATACTCAAATATTTACATTTTGCCATGTCCTCTCAAAGTGAGATCATGAAGAAAAGAGTGTAATAACTTAAAGGGGGAGGTCAGGTGCGGGTGGCTCATGCCTGTAATCCCAGCTCTTTGGGAGGCTGGGGCAGGTCAATTGCTTGAGCCCGGGAGTTTGAGATTAGCCTGGGCAACATGGCAAAACCCTGTGTCTACTAAAAAATATGAAAATTCAGGTGTGCTGGCATACACCTGTGATCCCAGCTACTCAGGAGGTGGAGGTGGAAAGGTCCCCTGAGCCTGGAGGGGTGGGGGTCCACGCTGCAACCATCCATGATTGCACTACTGCACTCCAGCCTGGGTGAAAGACTGAGACTCTGTCTCAAAAAAAAAGGGAGAGTAACATCATTCCTTTTGGTAGATCTTTAAAAGTAAGAGTAGTACATTTTTAATTTTAACAAAATTAAAATTTAATGAAATTATGCCTTAGGAGTTTTGACAGGTTCCACTTTTATCAGGATCCATTTTATGCTTTCTATAAAAGAGGCTGATCTATTGCCTATGTTTTTTTTTTTATTTCTTTTGGTTTTCATCATTGATAGTGGGATTCTAGCAAATGCTGTCAATAAAGAAGTGATTCTACCCACAGGTTAAGAGGAACACCCCACTTGCAAATAACGCCATTCATTCATATCTAGCTTATCATTTTTTTCCCTGGTGAAATGTGGAAACACCACCTGGAGGAGAAAAGATAGTTGCCTCAATTATGGAAGACGTGGAAACAGCCCCAGGCCAGCATGTGTGAAACCTGTTCAGAGTTTCTCTCTTCTGTCAGTGAAGAGCTGACTCAGATAAGAATTGGCCACAATTAAATTAGGCTCATGTGAAGGAATGCCAGGCTGTAGGGACTGCCCTGTGTGTTCATCATTGATTAGACCTGTGGAAATTCTTATCCGGAAGGAACTGGTCTCACCAGGATCTTGATGAACTCTGCATATATTACAAAGGAGAAGTGTCTACCACATTAAATGTCTGATGATGTCGCCGTGATGTCTGATGATGCTGCAGCAGCAACATGGGACATGAAACCATCTCTATCCTCTGCTCACTTTGAGTATCTTTGGAAGTCACCTCTAGTCCATTTCTTCCCATCTTTTTTTAAATTTTTTTTTATTGCATTTCAGGTTTTGGGGTACATGTGAAGAACATGCAAGATTGTTGCATAGGTACACACATGACAGTGTGATTTGCTGCCTTCCTCCCTATCACCTATATCTGGCATTTCTCCCCATGTTATCTCTCCCCAGCTCCCCATCCCCCTCTGTCCCTCCCGTATTTCCCCTCGTGTTAGATCTGTCTTCTGTTGGTCTACATTAGAAAGTGAAATACTTGTTTTTGTTTAAAAAAAAAAAAGGAAAAGGAATCCCCACCTATCTTTCCCTCCTGACTTAGACACTGAATGTATGCAAAATTCCCAAATGATTTCAAATTGAAAGTTTCACTCTTTGACTTATTTTGGTGACGTGGCTTTCTTGACAGGCAAGAGAGTTTTGTAATGGATGAGATGATGGACAGAAGGTGATGTATTATAATTATTGTGTATTCCCTTGGGTTTAAGTGAGGTAAATGTATGAAATTATGTAGTCAATAACTACTCCCTCCCACTCTCATTCCAAAAATATTGTGGCTCTGCTGTAAAACTCAGGTGTTCTGTACCTTATATTAAAAAAACCTTAAAAGTCCCATCCCTTAAAAAAAGGCTTATTTAGAAACATTTGTATTTTATTTTGAATTGTGCAAAAAAAAAAAATAATTAATTTGTCCATCTTAGCCACTTTTAAGTGTGCGGTTCAGTAGTGTTAAGTATATGCACGTTGGTTTTTGCAGTTGTATGTTAGTGGTTTTGAGGTGGCCCTAGTCTGGGATCAAGGGGACACTGTGTGTCACAAAAAATTATGAATATGTTATAAAAGGAAATTGAGGGCGGGCACCATGGCCAATATGGTGAAACCCCATCTCTACTAAAAATACAAAAATTAGCTGGGCATAGTGGCGCATGCCTGTAGTCCCAGCTACTTGTGAGGCTGAGGCAGAAGAATTGCTTGAACCTGGGAGGTGGAGGTTGCAGTGAGCGGAGATCATGCCACTGCACTCCAGCCTGGGTGTCAGAGCGAGACTCCATCTCAAAAAAAAGGAATTTAAAATGAAATTAAAATGGAATTAGTGGAGAAGGAAGAAGATATAGTAGGACAGTCATTCCAAAGTCAATCCTCAAATCAGACACAACAAAGTCCAAAGTTTCCAAAACATCAGATTGGTATGTGTTGACTCCTGTGAAATTTTTTCTTTGTTCAGACTTTCAGCCCTTTAATTAGGTCAGAATGGCAGGCAAGGGGTGGGGAAGATGGTGCTTCTTGAGCCCCATTCAGCAACTGGTCAGTTCTCGTCTTCGGGCAGCTGGATCTTGCTGGGGTCGAAGCAGTTGCATTCCATGTTGGGAAGGCTGTTGGCTCTCTGTATGTCACAAGCCTCAGCTTCACAGCAGGCCCACTCTCGCATCCTGTAGTCAGGCAGATAGGCCACAAAGGTGCTACCAAGGACCAGGACCACGGAGACACCAAGAAGACAGCTCGTGTGTTCCAGATGTCCAAAATGGTCCTTGTCATAACCACGGGAGTCTGGGTTCTTCTCATAGAAGTTTTTGTTCTCAGGATCTGAGTCCTCCTGCCAGTGTGTGGTCAGCTCCAGGGACTGCTTTCCTGCCACAGTGGACGTGGGCAGCCAGGAGCCCTTGCATCTCTGCTGCCTCCAGAAGACCAGGAGCGCTCAACCTATGAGCCCAGCTGCCATGACAGGTGGTGCTGCAGGGTCTCTGACTCCTATGGATTCTATGTGGATCTTATAATATGGATGATCAACGTTTGATACAATCTTTACATGAACTGTAAAGGGCAAAATTATACAAATTTGTCTGCCTCATGTTTACTTAGTAGAGAGATCAATATTATGATGACCTAGAACAGAAGTGAATTTTTTGGCCATTTTTTTATACAACCAAATTACCAGAAGGTATTTGATTAACAAAATCAAATAATTTTAAAGTATGAGATAACTTTTCTTGATAGTCTGGAAATGAAATGTTGGATCCAAGTAAACTCCTGAGTAGGAGAAGTAGAGTCCTCGGCTATTGGACTTTCATCTGAGATTCTGTGAGAGGATAATAAATAAGCATGTTCTTTAGACTTCCATAAAATATAATAGTATTATAACCACTTACTCTTGGTCTGGGGCTTGGGCCCTCATTTTATTGTTGCCATGTGCCAGCCTGTATGACATATACTCAGCCATCAGAACCATCGTTTTACCTCCCTGGTGAGGCTGCTGCTCTCAACATCCCCTGAAGTTCCTGCCCCTTAACATCCCTAGCTCTAGAAACACAAACATTTATGTTAGGTTATGTAACATAGCAGTGGTGTGTAAGATCTGGCAACTGGATAAGAGCTTGTTCTGTCTTAGCTATTGGCTACTGTTTCCCAACTGAATTCATATTTCTTGAATGCCTGGTATTTGATCTTGCAAAAATATGTGTGAGGCAGAGGGTAGTTGATGCCCAGATTTCGAGTTCGGGACAGTTAGTCTAAGTAATTTGTGGCCAGTTTTATCATTTGTTCCTTCTCCTAAAAATGTAAAAGTAACGGAAGGATGGTATTGTTAGCCACATGAGGCTAAGAGCTAACATTTTTCTTTTTAATCTGGAAAATAATTCTTTTTAAAATTTATTTATTATTATTATTATTATTTGGGACAAAGTCTCCCTCCTGTAGCCCAGGCTGGGGTGCAATGGCGGGATCTCGGCTCACTGCAACCTCCGCCTCCTGGGTTCAAGTGATCTTCTTGCCTCAGCCTCCCAAGTAGCTGGGATTACAGGAGCCTGCCACCATGCCTGTCTAATTTTTAGTAGAGATGAGGTTTCACCATGTTGGCCAGGCTGGTCCCGAACTCCTGACCTCAGGTGATCTACCCACTTCGGCCTCCAAAAGTGCTGAGATTACAGATGTGAGTCAGTGCGCCTGGCGAAAAATTGTTCTTGAAAACAATAGTATAGTCTACTGGATTCTTCAAGTTAAAACTTTGAAGTAATTGTCATACATAATTTTCTGTTGCTAAATTCTTTGTTAGTATCATTTATTCTTATAACATTTGCTGCCAACACATGGATGTTGAAAATCAAGTTTCTGGGCTTATGTTTGTAATGGATGAATGACATTTGCTTATAATGGTCAAGTCACTGGAGCCTTTTAGATTTTTTTTTTTAAACGAGGAAATAGGAAAGGCATGTTAAACACAACAATAGAAATCTATTCCAAAAGAAAATTCATATCTGAACTCCTTGGGTGGAATAGTTTGGTAAAGGTTAAACAAACTTTCTCTCACTCTTGTGGGACATTAAAATAAATTTCATCTAAATTCTTGTCAGTTTCCCTGTACAGCTGCCCTAAACATCTGCTGTGGATGCTCAAAATTGCTGCTTTTCCCCTTTCACAGTTCACATATGCTTGTATAAACTATTTATTTGTAATACATAATTAGTGGCAACCTGTATACTTGATTTTTAACTATGTATACTCAGGGGTAGACTAGAAGAAAACAGTCTACTTACCTACATGGAATGAATCTTCTTAGTTTCAGGCTTGTCAAAGCAATATTCCTGTTTCCTTTGCAGAAGCTGTTGATATTAAGAAGAGGTGTTTTAAATCTGTTTAGGTTATTGTAGCTTGGGGTAGAATTAGGGAATTGTGCTTGGTTTCACATGTGGGGCAAGATTTGACAGCCACTGTCTCATAAACCATGCTGCAGAGTAAAATGATTCCCTCAAAGCCATGGAAAAGTGAGGCCACTTGAAGGCTTGGGAGGCTGTGGTCTTGGTAATCATGCAGACAAAATTATGTGAGCCTCTGGAGAGGTGGCCCTGTGTTGATCTGAGATTAATCTTCCAGGGTCTTGATTTCGTTGGCAGAATAAATGCTTCTGTAAAGAGTGAGATAGAAGTCAGGTTGGCCAAAATCTAGAGAACATTAGTCCTTGGGAATAAACGGGGATTCTAACTGTCAGGGTGACTGATAACCTTGCTACATGTGTATACTTTCTGGAGAAATCAGGTCAAATGGTTCTACCACCAAGAGGTAATGGATCTTTAATTCTCTGTTGTGAGTGGGAACCTCAGAATCCAGTCAGGTTTATATCATAGCAACGGAAGTCATCCCAGCTCCAGTAGAAGGGAACCCAGGTTTCTATCCTCAGACATGCAGCGCTCACCTTGCCTGCTGCATGATCCCTGGAACCTCTCAATGGCAGCGGAAGAGCTCTGTACAGTGCCTCAGCTATGTAAAAATTTATCTTGGGAATTGTTTTTTTTCCTATTTAATACATTATTGGCTCTACCATTCCCATTATAATTGCATCAGTTCCACTCAGCTAAGGTTTCTCAACCTCAACAATATTGACATATTAGGCCTGTGTGCTCTGTGTTTGGGGGGCTGTCCTAGGCAGGACATTTAGTAGCATCTCTGGCTTATACCCACTAGATGCCAGCACCATCCTTCTCATTGTGATAATGACAACTGTCTATAGAGATTGTCAAATGTCCCATGGGGGTCAAAATTGCCCTTATTCTATGGGAAAACACTGATCTAATCCTATGTTTTCTTGGAGTTTCATAAGACATTTGTAGTTTATTCAACAACAAATATTTATTGAGCACCTACTATGTGCACAGTAGTATGTATGTTTTGTGTGGGGTAACTGATGTCCAAAGAGAAAGTGCCTTCCTTCATTCTGTTTATGCTCAAGTTGGGGTAACAATTAGTGGTCAAATAGTCTTAGTAAAATATATTTAGAATAATAGTAATTATTGCAAATGAAATGTTCTGTGTGCTCTGAGGACACACACAGGGGCCATAGCTAATCTTGGAGATCACATAAATCTGCCCTGAGGAATATGGAAGATACAGTGACTCTGTGCATGTTTTTATGATGAGAAATCAGGGAAGAGGAAGCCAGTTGGACTTGGGAAATACGCAAAACTCTGAGGTGGGAAGTGCTCTGCTAGAAACAATAAAAAAAGCCAGTGTGGCTGGAAAGCAGAGGGTAGCTTGAGATAATTCAAACAAGAAGCCAGGCTCAAATTTGGCAAAACCTTTTCAGCCACTTTGAAAGTTTTGGTCGTTACGATCCTGAAAGCATAAAAAAGGTATTGAAGTGTTTCTGCAGGGCTAGGATTTGTGCAGATTTGAGATATGTGGCTGGTTGGGTGTAGCAAGAGTGCTACGGAGGGGATGACAGTGGAGATGCCAGGCTGGCGGGTGGCTTAGGGCTGTAGGGTTGCTGTAGGTCATCTTTTGCACAGTAACCAATGCCTGGTGCCTTAATTGTTCTCTCATTCACCTCATTGGCTGTGAAGTGTGATCTGCTGTGTCTCCACAGCCCTAACTGTATTTGAACTCACTACGTTCTTATACATTCATTTTCTGTACCATCTGCATTGGATTGCCTTTTCACTCTGGCTTTCAGTTTGAAAAATGATACCAGGATCCAAATGAGGGGATTGGAAGAACAAAACAAGCTGATTGTCCTTGGTAACCTCATTTCAAGGACACAACATGCTCTAGGAAGTCACTTCATTGACCACACCATACCCGTCCTGGGTTCTAATTCTTCCAAAAATCCATGTTGACCTGTTCTTAGGAAGACTCTGTGGGTAGTTTCATATGGTGATGAAGGGGTAACCTTGATTTCATTAGCACCAAGTGCTAATCCAGGCAATGTGGCCTTATATGCACCAGTCAATAATAAATAACCTTAATGGGGACTATAGGAGAGCTGAAGGAGCCAGATTTGCATTTTGCCTTGTTTGCAAAGGTGCAGCTGTTCAGAATTTGGGATGTGCAGCAGGATTTGCAGAGATCCAGAAGACTAGTTTTCTCTTAGGGTGGGCTCCATCACGGGCTTTGTCTTGTTCTCTGTGGCAGCACCTCTAGGGGGCAGCATTCTCTTCAGGCCAACTCTCAGGGGCTGGGCGATCTCACTCCTGATCTATCTGTGGCTGCCTTGGGATACTAACCTTGTACTGGACCTAGTATGTTAGGCTGAGGTTGCTTATGCTGAAGTAACCAGCTGGATGGAGGTTCTTGGACAATTTCTTTAACCCGTGTCTACAGAAATGTGTCTAGAGAAATGTCTGCAAATGTCCCGTCTCTATAAGAAAATATGTTTTCTTAAGGGGGTATATAAGAAAAGGATCCCCCTGACTCAGGATTTTGCAGCCTTGGGCTTTTTTTTTTTTTTTTTTAAGATGGAGTCTCACACTGTTGCTTGGGCTGCAGTGCGATGGCTCCATCTCAGCTCACTGCAACCTCCACCTCCCTGGTTCTCGCAATTCTCTTGCCTCAGCCTCCCTAGTAGCTGGGATTACAGCCGCACACCACCACACCTGGCTAATTGTTGTTGTTGTTGTATTTTAGTGGAAACGGGGTTTCACTATGTTGACCAGACTGGACTTGAACTTCTGACTTCATGATCCACCCACCTTGGCCTCCCAAAGTGCTGTGATTACAGGCATGAGCTACCACTCCTGGCCACAGCCTTGGGTTCTTTAGTGGAGAAGGAGGGTAGTTTCGAGCTGTCCATATAGACCTGTTCTTAGGAAGAAAGACTCTGTGGGTAGTCCCATGTGATAATTGAAGGGGTGACCTTGGACTCATTAGCACTGAGTACTAATTCAGGCAATGTGGGCTTATATGCACCAGTCAATAATAAATAACCTTAATGGGGAATATGGGAGAGCTGAAGGAACAAGATTTGCATTTTGCCTTGTTTGCTAAGGCACAGTTATCAGTGATGATAATATCAGGAGATAAGACTGACAGGATTTCTGGATTGTCAGCAAACTTCTAGATTGTATTTCTTGACCCACATGTAAGCTCTTAAATCCTTGGAATGTTTATTCCTGCCTGTTTCCAAATAATCTTCTTTACCTCTTCCCATGTTATAATTTCTACCTCTTTGCAGGGTATTCATCCTTCTTTTAATATATGTTAAGCTATTTGATTTCTTCTCCTTTTTGAGTTCATTCAGATTGCTGCTTGAGATACTGTTTTAGAGCCTTAGTCATTTCGTGATATACTGTTTCTTTATTTCTTGCACAATTATTTTCTCCCTCCTTCTTGCCTGCTCTTCATCTTCTCATACCCCAACCTTCATGAAGTCGGACATCGCTAATATTATCCCATTTTAGAGAGTTGAGTGTGTATCACTCTTTGCATTCAATTCATTTAGCAAGTTTTCATTGTCTACCTACCATGGATGAACTCAGTGTTGCTGTGTCATATTCTGGGGGGACATTTAGCCAAATAGACAAGCACTTACAAAACCACCTGCTTGAGCCTGTGTCTGCTTTGTCTTGGGCAAGAACTGGTCCCATATGTAAATGTGGTATGATTTGGAACTGAATTATTATTCTCTCATCAGCCCTCCACAAACTTCTGGATGTCTTATCATTTATCACATTTTCTTTTGGAGTTTCCATCCTTTGGAAAACGATCACGTGATACCCATTCACCTCACTGATGTACAGCAGCTCTGCATATACACAAGCCTCCTCTCCCCAACACGCACTGGCTTTCCCCTTGCCCTACATGACCATCTCTTTCTCAGCAGGAACGGGGTGCAACAAGGGAAGGTCCCCATCTTTTGCTTTCCTGTCTTCTGATTTTACTTTGTAGATTCTGTTTTCCTTGAAGAAGACTCACTTTTAAAGGGGAATGGCAATTGGGATGGCTAAAAAGATGTTAACTTTTGGAAACATAGCAGATGGCAGGGACTTGGCAGAGCAGTAAAAATCCATTGTGTCAGACTGTAGCAATCAGAGGCTCTCCAGGCACTTTTATTCCTGAATTGCATTTTGCCCCCCGACTATTGGGATTAACACTATTTATTTCTTCCATTTGAAATGATTTAGGCCCTCTTCTCTTCCAGGCTGTTTTTTCCAGAGTAAAGGCTATTACTGAAATAGGTTTTCTTTTTTTTCTTGTTTTTTTTAAACTTAAGCATAGGAGAATACTAATATATTTACCCTTTGGTTTCTGTCAGTGAGGCCTACAAGAGAAAAATTGAAATCATGCATTTTTCTGGAACATTTTCTCAGACAACTAAGCATAGGAGCAAATTATATTCTCTCTATACAGTTTTTTTTCTCTTATATCATGATGAATTTCTTTCTCCAGAGAGAGAAGTGATTTTTAAAAGGCTTGAACAACATGCTAATCTTTCCTTCTGGTAGCCCCTGTTTGAATTCCTTCTGAATTTGAAGCATTTACCGATGAAATGATACTTGACATTAACCAGTGTTGTATGGAAATATTTCTAGCACCTGGGGAGAAAATAAAGGAGGGTATTCATAACACTGCTGCTGTGTGGCTGAATCTTTCGTTTTTCTCAGAACCAACTTGAATTACTCTTGCTTCATGCTGACTTCTCTCCTGAGAGATCACTCTTGGACAACAGAAAGATTTGCACCACTGGAAAATGTTAGAATTTAGAGCATTATTATAATGGAAAAGGTTGGGTTTTGGTAATGTTCTCCTTGGCTATTTGGCAGAACCAGTGGAGGGCTTTGGTTTGGGATATTTTCTTCCTTGTGCAGAATGACAAAGGCGATATTATATCCCTGTAAATAAAATATTCTTCTTGTTATAAAGCCATACTTAGATTTAGAGCTCAGAGTAGACAAGCAGAGTCTTCCACAGAGAGGTGAAATATGACCTTGGCTTTCGGTTTTGTATCTCAGGATATTTTTGACTTGGCCAACTGCTTTTGGCCTTCGACTAAGTAAAAACAGGTAAGAAAAAATAGGAAAATATATGGATGATTATTGAACCTTAAGAAGATTCTTCTCTTCATGTTAGACCTTGTAGCTCACAGAATTGTGCAAATTCTTTATTTGTTTTTTTTTCTAATGTGAAAAAACATTAGCACAACAAATTATGGAGCGGTTGTCTCATTCTTCAGTTGAAATGTGTGGATGTGCTTATATGACAAGTATGGGACAGTTTCTTCAGGGACAGCTCTCAGGTTAAGATGAGAATTCATACCTCATGATATGGTGTAGGAGGAAGGGGAATAATGAGCTAGTCTTCCAAATCTTGGGATTATACCCCACTTCCAGAGTTTTTCAGGCAGCTAGAGTCACAGTGTCTAGCTTAGACTCAATGTTTCCCTGTTTTTATTTCGCAGAACACTCTTTAAGAATTTGCAGTATAGGTCTAGGGTATAGGGGGAGAGAAAGGAATTTATGATCAAATAGATTTTTGAAATTAAACATACTATGTCCCTTAGGAATCCCAATTTACATAGCATGCTTGTGCATGTAATAAGTATTTACGGAATTCTGACTATACACTCTGAAACTTTATTTCTAACAGTAAAAATAGACAATAAGTCCAGCAGTCCTGACTTATCCACAGTTTCACTTTCCAATGTCTCAGTTATCCACTGCCAACCACAGCCCCAATATATCAAATGGAAAATTCCAAAATAAACCATTCATAAGTTTTAAATTTCGTGGCATTCTGAGTTACCCAATGAAATCTCTCCTCATCCCTCACTGTTCCCCTGACATCCTCCCTGGGGTGGGAATCCTCCCTTTGTCCAGCAGGTCCATGCTGTGCCTGCTTTCTTCCCCTTAGTCACTTAGTAGCCATTTTGTTATCAGATCATTGATCCTGGTATTGCAGTGCTTGTGTCGAAGTCACCCTTACTGTACTTAAAAATGGCCTCAAAGCTCAAGAATAGTGATGCTGGCAATTTTGATATGCTGGAAAGAAACTGTACACTGCTTCCTTTACATGAAAAGGTGAAAGAAAGTTCTTGACTTCATAAGGAAAGAAAAAAAATGCTGAGATTGCTAAGGCCTAGAGTAAGAATGAGTCTTCCATTCATGAAGTTGTGAAGAAGGAAAAAGAAATCTGTATTAGTTTTGCTGTCACCTGAAACTGCAAAAGTTACAGCGACAGTGTGTGATAAGTGTTTAGTTAGATGGAAAAGCCGTTTAGTTTGTGGGCGGAAAACATAAAAGGAAACACATTTTGATTGATGGCAATCGGGTTTGGTTTCAGGCATTCACTGGGTGTCTGGAAACATATATCCCTCAGATAAGGCTGGGGGAACACTATATCTACTGTGCTTTACTATGGAGATTTAAAAAAAGTAGAGTACATTTTTAGAGATGATTCAGGATGGGAGGTGAGGGAGGTTTATTTTGGAGAATATTAAAGGTTCCAGGAAGTCCTACGTTAAGAAATCTCTTTATCTTTGTTCAACTAGTATTTCCTAAAGTGTATTTTAATTGCCTACCTACATGTACCTTACAGAATTAGCGTGTCATGGAACACAGTTTGGGAAATGGTGGGCTAGCTATTTCCCCAGGGTCTCTTAGTTTTAGGATTATAATTTCTGATTGGACTGATGTCATTTTCATCTTCTCCCTGTGGAGTTAATGGTGTATGTGACTAGCCCCGCCCAGTGTCCCTCACCAAAAATGGATTCAGTTTTTACCCTTTCAAGGCTGTTAGATACTATAAGAAGAGAGGAGGCCCTGAACTTTTCTTCAAGGAGCTTGTAATCTAGTATATACTTTAAAGATACACTTAATCCAAGGAAGACAGTACTATCAGAAAGGTAAGTAGAAATAAAATACAGACAATGTTTTGAGTAGCGGTTTCTCAAAGTCTTATTTCTTCTGAGTAACATGTAGATGCAGATGGTTAGAGACCTGCATTCCTAAAGGAGGCAGGAGCTGTCAGAGTCAAATTCACAGCGGAGATCTCAGGTCTAGTTTTAGCTTTTTTATAGGCAAGCTGTGTGACCTTGTTCAAATCACGTAACTTCTCTCAGTCTGTTTTCTCAACGGTAAAACGAGGGTGTTGGGCTAGACACTTTATGATCCTTTGGCTCTATTACTTAGTGACTTTACATGGCTTTGGCTCAGTGTTTCATTATATAAGGTGAATAATGACATGACCCAAATTATTGGGATCTAAATACGTAGTGTATTATTTTATACATTCTCTAGCTATAATGGTTTATATTTAAAAAAAAAAAAAACCTGCATCAATCCCTTTTTCTTCTTTTCAGGCAGCCATGAGCACAAGCCAGAGAGTAAAACTTTATTCCCAAGTATGTTATACGAGCAGTCTATAACTGATTTCAGGAGCAAGGACCCAGAGCATAAAGTAGTCCCATGAGAATGGTAATTTAAGTGGTGTCAGAATAGGCTGCTCTAGAAGATAGGGCTAAGCAGTATTTGGCTGTTCTGGGACTCATCATTGCAAGGAGAAATCTTGCTTGAACTCCACAGGAATTAAATGCTAGGTCTAAGGAGCTAATGCAGCTGTAGTTTTCGGAGTTTGAAAGTGTACACACGGGAGTTGGAATAAATTACAGAGCTCTGGCAATAGCTTTTGGCCATGTCACCATGCCTAGGACCTCTCTGTGGCGTTGACTCTGACCCCAGCACAAGTCTGACATCTGTGAAAGGGTAGCTTTCATGTTAGGGGTGATTCCTCTCTGGACCCTTTATCCTTAACTCAGTTTTACTTGTTTTTTGTTTTGTGTCCCTGCTTCTGAAAATCTTAATAATTTTGTCAGTTGATATTCATGGAATATTAACTATGTGACAGACACTATGTTAGGCTTTTACCTGGTAGTGGGAACTCTTATAATCCCCATTATAAAATAGAGAAATCGAGATTTAATGAATCTTTCCATATTAGCCCCGAAGTCACCCAGCCACTAGATGGCAAATCCTGGATTCAACTAAGGTTTCTCTGACCTTTGAGGCTAACACAGTGTTCTTCCTGTGCTTTTAGAAAGGATATTCTTTCCTTTACCTTTGATGTATATTTGTGCTACTGAAAAATAAAACGTAGAGTAGGTTTTAAATTTTATTCCCTGTCTTGTGACTCCCAGATTTTGTCTTCTCTAAAATCTGGCTGAATGCTAATGATAGCTGAAAATTTTATACTATGTACCATGAACTGTTTTACATATTTTCCATATATTAACTCAAATCCTATTTAGTAGGCATTATTGTTCCTGTTTTATAGAAGGATAAACTGAGGCACAGAGAGGTTAAATAGCTTGTCTGGGGTTTTAAAGCCTGTAAATGGCATAGATGGGATTCAAATGCAGGTGGTCAAGTGCCAAAGTGCGCGTTCCGTAACCATTGCATGCTCTGCCTTTGTGTTGGCATGGGCTCTGGCGCAGCATACACCTGAGCAGAGACTGATCCTCCATTTGCAGTTTGAACACGGGTCACCTTCCTTAAGGACTTATGTCAAGGTCACTCTATATTGACTTTGTTCTTTGCTTTACAGCTGAGTATAGCAAATTTCTTGAGTATCCTCTCAATTTGGCTAACAAAATCCTCTCAAAATAGAAAAGATAGGAAGAGGGAGAGTGAAAATGAAATATATTATTAAAATATCTTCTTTAGTGTTCAGAATTCTGAGCAATTTAAGCAGACTGGATTAATGATGGCAGAAAACAACTTTATCAGGTTACCAAAGCAAGCATAGGTACCCTGCGGAGTCAAGGCTGCCCCAGAGGGGTAGTCACTGTGATTGCTGTTCCCTGCCCTCAAGGTCTCTGACGTTTATTCATCCATGGAAAGAAAAATCTGCATGCCCTTCTGAGTCCCACAGTTAGATCCATCCTAACAGAGCAGAACGGAAGGACCGGGAGGCACACCAGGAATGCCTCTGAAAAATAAATGTCTCATAGATTGATGGCTTGATGATCTCTTTGGAGATTTTATCAAAAATTATTGATTATGTTAGTAAGTCATAGAAAATAGCCTCTGAGGTTGGGAACTAAGTGCTTTCTTTAAAATAATCTGGAAGCAGTAGAATAAATCAATGTGCAGAGTATCTAAAACACTTAACTATCATATTGGCTTCACAAATAGCTTGGCTTCAGTTTGGAAAAAGCAATATTATTTTTTAAAATATCTGAACAGTTGTCTTGGCATGGTAAAAAAGAAAAGAAGACAAAATTTGATCCTAGTATTTACTTTGCAAAATTTTACAACATTCCTAGCTTGTAGCACTCATTTATTTCCTAATCAGTGGGAATACTGTAAGGCTTTTAAAATAATTTATGCCAGATAGGGCTTTTTTTTCTCCTTCGCCACAACAAAGGTACAAAAGCCTTAAAAGATATTTTTTCAACAACTGAATTTGACAAACTTAGTCCTGCTCAATTTTTTGGTATTAGGTCTAAATTTCAGTACATGATAATACCACTCCATTTATGCTTGTTTTGAAGTATTTTCTATTCGCATTTAAGACCACTGATTCTGGTTTCTAAGAAAACAATTCCAGCAGTGTATCTTGCTGAAAGAAAATTCACTGTGCAAAAGCACCAATTTTTTAATACTTAAATTGAATGATGTGTTTTCATATTATGACAGCATTCTGCCTTGAAAGATTCACAGCAAGATTTATAAAAGTAACTATCCCCTTAGGGCACTTAGATATTTCCTTATAAACAGTTAACTACTTAGCGGAGGAAGTAACACCAGAGAGAGTAATAAGGTGTCAGAAAAGGAAGATGACTACAAAATAATGATAAACCACAGCTCTGAAATTGTAATGTAACTCAATGAAAACTAATTCAATTGAAGCGTGTTTCAGTTTGGTATTAGCTCTGAACCTGGGGAACTTGAGACCTGGGTATTGGAGGATCTCTTCATTTTATGGACCTCAGTTTCTTCATCTGTAAACTCAGGAGATTGGAACAGATGATCTTTAAGGGTTCTTTGAACCTGTATAATTTCTTGACTCAGTTTCCAGAAGTAAGATATGCTTTTTGTTGGGGAATAGGCAACTGAGCCTATTAAAAGCATCTGGGGCTCTGGTTACATCTGTACTTAGTGTTCTGTTCAACAAACCCGTGTTATTTGCTTCCTGTGTGGGGGGTGTTGTACTGGATGCTGAGAAGAGTGATATACTTCCCATCAGGTTTCCTTAAGTAGAGTTCAGAGTGAGAATGGGGGATAGACTCAGAAAAGTTCAGTTGCACTGAATTTTTCATGGGGCAAGTTTTCCTCTCTGATCACCATGGAGTCCAGACTCCTTTGGCAAAGGATCAGCAAAATTACTGTTACAGAGAGCCTTCTCAGCACATAATAGTAAGTGGGAAATGAGGCAAAAACTCTATTTGTATCTCCCTGGAGCATTCTGGGAGTGATCCCAGCGTTTCACCTTGAGGGACTGTAACCTGGCCTTTGCATTCCCTTACAAGAGACTTGCTTACTTTACCATGCTCACATTTCCACAGTGAGCCTAAAATTTTCTCCACTGCTTTGGAACCTTTTGAGGTGATGAAATAGAAGAGACTCCTGAGGCAAACAAAGTCCTATTAAAGCATCTTCTAGTGTACTTTTGTGATTACTAAAGAGAGGTTCTGTTGCTCCCATATTTCAGCTGACTGTGCTCCACAAAGTAGACACTGCAGGCATATTGTGAGATTCTCCACTCTGCAGGGTAGGACATTTGAACCTACAGCATCCAGAAAACCTCAAATGTAACATTTTCCTAATAAAGTTTCCTTTGAAATGACCAGCAGCCCGATGGTATCTTTCTAGGAACTTACTGAGCAGGGTCACCAGCGGCCATCTGACTTGGTCCCTGCCCTAGTTACCTGAGCTGGTGTCCACATGCTGCCTGCTCCATTTACTTAGCACATGCAGTGTCTGCAAAGAACAGATAGTCAGAGGAACTGCATGTGAAATTAACATCCTTTATAGAAATGTACTCCCTTTTCCTGCTTTTAATTTTTGCTGTCTATTAATGCCTATAAAGTCCCCATGTTAAACTTGACTTTCTCTATCTGCAACTCCTTGTTTTTTACTGGATACTTCAGCAGATTATAGCAGCAAGATATCTTTCATCCCGAGGCAGAACCAGCATTTGCATGCTCAAGGTTTCACTTTAGGAGAGTCTCTTGCAAGGTGAAGCTGGAAAAACAAATAGGAAAGCCTTGTGGGGTGTGGAGAGAGCCTCAGGTCTAATCTAGAGTCTGCTATTAGGAAAATGAGGTTTTATATTCTCATTTACAAAAAGGTTATAATATGTGCCTTGCTAACCTTGGATATGAAAGGGTTTTATAAACCATAAATATAATTATGTAATATTTTAAGATGTTAAACTCCTATAGGGGATTTTTTTTCTTTAGCTTGCAGACAATAATTAGAACTACTTTAAAACCAAGAGGAGGTAACCAAAATGATATGCTGGGGGTGGGGATGGGTTGTGCTTTTTAAAATCAATGATATATGTTGACTACTTCGTTAGAATTAAATTTAGTAATATGTATTTCTAGGATCCTTGATCATTTCATTCTTGCTTGCAGGTAATTTTGAGAGAGTGAGGGTGTGATGGGGAAACACATGGATTTTAGAGAAAGATTAAGGTCTGAGATTCTGCTTTGCTACTTGCCGGCTGGGGGACATTGCTTGGGCCATCGTCTCAACTAAATAGATTAACTTCTCTGACCCACAGTTTTCTAGTATGTCGTTGGGTGAAATAATACCTGTTACTTAGGATTGTCATGAAGATTAAATATAACAAAGTGGAAAAATGAATGACACAGTGCGTACATCATTGCATGCCTGCAAAGAAATTCATTTCTTATCTCCTCTCATCTTCATGTTCCCTGTAGAGGAAGAAAAGGAGAATGTCAAAGGTTTGCAAAGTGTAAGACTTGATGGAAGAACTCATACTTGGTGGTTTAAAAATCTGATCCTTCAGGTATAAATAGACTTCACTTTTTCTTGTTGAATACCTCCTCTCTCCCCTCTCCTTGATTGATTTTCCTGGCTAAAGTAGGAAAAGGGTTTTATCTTTTAACCCACATAGCCATGAAACTGTGGAAACTGTCTAAATTTAATGGTCATTAATGAAAATTGGAAGTATCTCTTGTAATTTCTGAAGCTTTTCTTGCAAGAAATCACTCTTACCTCCCTTGTTCTGAATAGTTCTGGATATCACTCCGGTCATGTAGCCCCTCAGGGATTATTGTCCCTGCTTTGTTACTTGACACTTTGTTCATTTTCATGGCACGGCATTATGCATAAACCTTGATCAGTTTTAAAGTAAGCACAATAAAAGATGGTAATACCTTAAAGCATTTTTTAAAAGATCATAATTAGAAAATAATTATATAACTGTTGATGAACACTGTTCATTGAAGAAAAATTAGAAAATGCAAATATGCCGCCAAATCTCACAACACAGTTAATCCTTTCTAAATAAAAAGATTCAGTTGCACATAGAGATGTTTATATAATATAACTCATGTCACATATACTGTTTGACGACGTTTTTTCCTTAGGACTACATCTTATTACATCTGAAAATGCTCATCTTTTATATCTCTATTTTTAATGACTGCATATTTTATGAGTACACCATGAATTATTCAGTCCTCTATTGAGAGGCATTTAGCATCTCTATTTTTTTTTTTACTTTAAACTGTGCCATAACAGATATTTGTCTAAATATTTGTATAGAATAATTATTGCAAGGACAGTTCTAAGTCAAAGGTAAATACACTTAAGGCCTCCAATACATACTTCTACATTGACCTTCAGAATGTGAGAAATCTTGTGCCAGTGAACAACCTGTCAGCAGTATAAAAGTGTTATTTAAAACGAAGTGTCACTTGAAAAGATTCTTCCTAGATAGGTCTAAATTCTAGTAACTTGGGTTCCTTATTACCTAGTAGTGGCGAGGTTTCTAATTTTTTCTTATATTGCTGTTTTAGTAAAAAGATTTTACGATAAAGTTTTTTAAAGCATGGTTTCCTAATAGTTTTTTTCCACTCCTCCCACTTCTTCTAGGGTAATTTATCTTTTATCTCTCTCTTCCCCTCCAGGATGGAAGTATGATGTGATGGATATAATTATGGGACACTGTGTGGGCACACGACCTTCTCCTCCTTGCCTCATCCTCCTGCTTTTCAAGCTGTTGGCCACTGTCTCCCAGGGGCTGCCAGGGACTGGACCCCTGGGCTTCCACTTCACACATTCCATTTATAATGCTACCGTGTACGAGAACTCAGCAGCTAGGACCTATGTCAACAGCCAGAGTAGAATGGGCATCACCTTAATAGATCTGTCCTGGGATATCAAGTACAGAATAGTGTCCGGAGACGAGGAAGGCTTTTTCAAAGCAGAGGAAGTCATCATTGCAGATTTCTGTTTTCTCAGAATAAGAACTAAAGGTGGCAATTCTGCCATATTGAATAGGGAAATCCAGGATAATTATTTATTGATAGTAAAAGGTTCGGTCAGAGGAGAGGATTTGGAAGCATGGACCAAAGTGAATATACAAGTTTTAGATATGAATGATCTGAGACCTCTGTTTTCACCCACAACATACTCCGTTACCATAGCAGAAAGCACACCTCTAAGGACTAGTGTTGCCCAGGTGACCGCAACAGACGCAGATATTGGTTCCAATGGAGAATTCTACTACTACTTTAAAAGTAAAGTTGATCTCTTTTCAGTTCACCCCACGAGTGGTGTCATCTCCTTAAGTGGCCGATTAAATTATGATGAAAAGAATCGGTATGATCTGGAAATTTTGGCTGTGGACCGGGGAATGAAACTGTATGGAAACAATGGAGTGAGCAGTACCGCAAAGCTTTACGTTCATGTTGAACGCGTAAATGAGCATGCACCAACAATCCATGTAGTCACTCACGTTCCTTTCTCATTGGACAGAGAGCCGACATTTGCCGTGGTGACAGTTGATGACCTAGATGATGGGGCCAATGGAGAGATCGAATCTGTTTCCATCGTGGCTGGGGATCCTTTAGATCAGTTCTTTCTGGCTAAAGAAGGAAAGTGGTTGAATGAGTACAAGATTAAGGAGAGGAAGCAGATTGACTGGGGGAGCTTTCCCTATGGCTACAACCTCACTCTTCAAGCAAAAGACAAGGGATCGCCTCAAAAATTTTCAGCATTAAAGACAGTCCACATAGGCAACCCCACAAGAGACACTGTCCCGGTTAGATTTGAAAAAGAAGTGTACGATGTGAGCATAAGTGAATTTTCCCCTCCTGGTGTCGTGGTTGCAATAGTAAAATTAAGTCCTGAACCGACAGATGTGGAATACAAATTATCTCCTGGTGAGGATGCAGTGTACTTTAAAATTAATCCTCGGTCAGGTTTGATTGTTACAGCACAGCCACTGAATACTGTTAAGAAGGAGGTTTATAAACTGGAGGTGACAAATGAGGAAGGAGATTTAAAAGCACAAGTCACCGTCAGCATAGAAGATGCAAATGACCACACCCCAGAATTTCAGCAACCACTGTACGATACTTTTGTGAATGAAAGTGTCCCAGTGGGAACCAGCGTTCTAACGGTTTCAGCTTCTGATAAGGATAAAGGAGAAAATGGGTACATCACCTATAGTATCGCCAGCCTGAATTTGTTACCATTTGCCATTAACCAGTTTACAGGTGTTATTAGCACAACTGAAGAATTAGATTTTGAATCCTCCCCAGAAATTTACAGATTCATTGTTAGAGCCTCTGACTGGGGTTCACCGTACCGCCATGAAAGTGAGGTCAATGTGACTATTCGAATAGGAAATGTCAATGACAACAACCCTCTCTTTGAAAAAGTGGCTTGCCAGGGAGTTATTTCATATGACTTTCCAGTCGGTGGTCACATCACAGCAGTCTCGGCAATTGATATTGATGAACTTGAACTTGTAAAGTACAAAATCATTTCTGGAAATGAACTTGGCTTCTTTTATTTAAACCCAGACTCTGGTGTTTTACAGCTTAAAAAATCACTCATGAATTCTGGCATTAAAAATGGCAATTTTGCCCTCAGAATTACAGCAACTGATGGAGAGAACCTTGCAGATCCCATGTCTATTAACATTTCAGTCCTACATGGGAAGGTGTCTTCAAAGAGCTTCAGTTGCAGAGAAACTCGTGTGGCTCAAAAGCTGGCAGAGAAACTACTCATTAAGGCAAAAGCAAATGGGAAACTGAATCTGGAAGATGGATTTCTTGACTTTTATTCAATTAATAGGCAGGGACCACATTTTGACAAGTCTTTTCCTTCAGATGTGGCTGTAAAGGAGGATCTGCCAGTTGGTGCTAACATTCTGAAGATTAAAGCCTATGATGCCGACTCTGGCTTCAATGGAAAAGTGCTATTTACAATATCTGATGGAAATACGGATAGTTGCTTTAATATTGATATGGAGACTGGGCAGCTTAAAGTCCTTATGCCTATGGATCGAGAACACACAGACCTCTATCTCCTTAATATCACCATCTATGACTTAGGTAATCCGCAGAAATCATCATGGAGACTGCTGACCATCAATGTGGAGGATGCTAATGACAATAGCCCAGTTTTTATTCAAGACAGTTACTCAGTTAACATTCTTGAAAGTTCAAGCATTGGTACTGAAATCATTCAAGTGGAAGCCAGAGACAAAGACTTAGGTTCTAATGGTGAAGTGACTTACTCAGTCTTGACAGATACACAGCAGTTTGCCATCAATAGCTCAACCGGAATCGTTTATGTAGCTGACCAGTTGGACCGGGAATCCAAAGCCAATTATTCTTTGAAAATAGAAGCCAGGGACAAGGCAGAAAGTGGTCAGCAGCTGTTTTCTGTTGTCACTCTTAAGGTTTTTTTAGATGACGTCAATGACTGCTCCCCGGCTTTCATTCCCAGTAGCTACAGTGTGAAGGTTCTTGAAGATCTCCCTGTTGGCACCGTCATTGCTTGGCTTGAGACCCACGATCCAGATCTTGGCTTGGGGGGTCAAGTGCGCTATTCTTTGGTCAATGACTACAATGGGAGATTTGAAATAGATAAAGCAAGTGGCGCCATCCGCTTGAGCAAAGAGCTCGATTATGAGAAGCAGCAGTTCTATAACCTTACTGTGAGGGCCAAAGACAAAGGGCGGCCTGTCTCTCTGTCATCTGTTTCCTTTGTTGAGGTGGAGGTGGTGGATGTTAATGAAAACCTCCACACTCCCTATTTCCCAGACTTTGCTGTCGTTGGATCTGTAAAAGAAAACTCACGCATTGGGACAAGCGTCCTGCAGGTGACTGCTCAAGATGAAGACTCCGGAAGGGATGGAGAGATCCAGTACTCCATCAGGGATGGCAGTGGTCTTGGAAGATTCAGTATAGACGACGAGAGTGGTAAGTGTAATATTTTGTGCCAAGAGTGTTGTTTCACCTCTTTTAAATGGCCAACATTGGAAAAGTAAGGGGATGTTAGGGCACTAAAATAGAATGACAAATGAGGTTGCCTTTGGTAAAGAGATGACGCACATAGATGCTTTTCCTTAGAATGTTCTGGTTTGTTAGAAGATCTGTTTATACACTAACAGCCCTGGTTTCCAGTGGGAGTCCCAGTTTGTTTTATTTTTCTCTTGCTCAGCACTGCTGCTGCCTGGTCATCTTTTGATAAGCCTAAGTAATTGTCACTTCTGTTGATTGTACTCCTGACCCTCTCTAAATGAAGGAATCTGATAAAGTAAATTATATTTGAATTGGCTTTAAGTTAGAAGTGTGAAATGGATTTTCAAATGGATTTTATATAGGAATCTTTCCCTTTACGCTAAGGCTTTGCAGAAGTGATATTGTATGAGTTGCTTGGTCTTTTATCTTTCATGGTTTCATCTGGTCCTTGAACGATGGGCATTTGCACTCTGTATGCTCCATTAATATAATGACGTGTGCATCTACAAATGTTTTCCTAATGGAATAAATGAGTCTTGCTATGAATTTTATTTATAAAAATTGATTTTAAGATGTTATTTGTAAGACGAGTTTTTTTTACAAAACATTTTAAAATATAGGGCAAAATTGTTTCAACATTTTCATTGCTTCTGACTTACTTTATTATTCATAAACAGATGGGTTTTTTAAAAAAATACTTGTTATCGTTGCTATTTGTCTTGAAAATGTTCATGTGCATGGACACATGTGTATGTCTGTGTATGTGTGTGTTTCTGTTCTTTTATTAGCACTGTGCATTTTCCTAGACTTTAGATCGTAGACATCTCAAATGAGGGGCTGTGTCTTCTCTAGTCTTATTTAAATGGTAATATTATCACCTTACCATTTTCAGAGCACATTTATGTACATTAGATACTTTCAAGCAATACTCAGAGCGCTTTTGCTCTTTTAGTCTGCTTAAGCTGTCAGAGCAAAATATCACAGACAGGGTGGTTTAAACAACAGACATCTTGTTATAGTTTGGGTGGCTGGAAGTCCAAGATCAGGCACCAGCACAGTCAAGATGACTGGGCTTGCTGACTACCAATTTCTTGCTGTGTGTCCTCACAGCAAGAAATTGAGCCAAGCAGAGAGATCAGGCTTGGCTCTTTTTCTTCTCATAAGGGCACTAATGCCATCATTAAGGCTGCACCCTCATGACTTCATCTAAACCTAACTTCCTTCCAAAGGCCCACCTCTATATAACATCCCGCAGAGGGTTACAGCTTCAGAGTTTGCATTTGTAGGAGACACATGTATTCGGTATAGAACAGTCCCACTGATGATGATTAGAACAGGTGGTAGGAAGGTGTCACTAGAGACATACTAACTGTATATCCATCATACCAGAAAAATTATTTAAGAAACTATATTAAATATTAGGTAGCAAGAAAGCTATATGTACCATCCCAAGTTTAAATGATAACTTTTGCATATGTAGGCTCTAATTATGGTCAGTGAAAATTGTAAAATTGATCTCCATAGCAATAGTAGATGGAAAAAGTCAGTGTTAGGAAATTTTACCCCTGACTTTGCCACATGCTGTATGTTATTATGTATTCCTTGTAATTTGGTTGGAATATATTTCTGCCTTCTAAGTACAAAATGATAAAGGAGGGGAACTAGCCTTTACTGAGTGCCTATTCTGTACTAATACTTTACTACTCATAATAATGAGTTCATTGAGTACTTACAGTGTGCCAGACACTGTACAGAGGGTTTTATAGATAGGCCTTATTTAATTCTTCCAATAATACCACGAGATTAGACTGATAATTACCAATTCATGAACTGAAGTTCACAGAAGACATAGAATGTGGAACCTACTTTCTTTCTTTCTTTTTTTTTTTTTTTTTTTTGTGATAGAGTCTTGCTCTGTTACCAGGCTGGAGTGCAGTGGTGCGATGTGGCTCACTGCAACCTCTACCTCCCAGATTCAAGTGATTCTCCTGCCTCAGCTTCCTGAGTAGCTTGGATTACAGATGCCCACCACCATACTTGGCTAGTTTTTGTATTTTTAGTAGAGACAGGGTTTCACCATATTGGTCATGCTGGTCTCGAGCTCTTGACCTCATGATCTGCCCATCTCAGCCTCCCAAAGTGCTGGGATTACTGGCGTGAGCCACTGCACCTGGCCACGTGGAGCCTACTTTCAAAGCTAGCTTTGTGCACTGCAGTATATCTTGCTTTCGCCCATCTAAAGTGAAAGGGATTTCCTTGCAGGTTTCCAACTACAGTTAATTTTGGTGTTGAGCTAAAATCTGTAAGGTAATAAAGTATTAAACAGATTTCAAAATCCTTGCAACTCTAGGTTTATTGTTTAATGGTACTGGTCATTGATTAATCTTCCTGTTTTCTTTATAGTCCCATTGTTTGTATGGCTCTCCAGTGATGAACTTAGCTTTGAGATTCAGATAAATGTGGGTAGGTAGGTCACAGGAAAAGCTGAAGCTGAATCATTCACCACTGCTATGTAGATGACTACATCAAGCCACACCGAGTTTTGTTTCTTGTTTTTTTTGTCAGGAATTTGAATTTTGGTTTACTTGATATAGTGAAAAGCAGGAACAATTTGGTATTAGTGGCCTAGATTTTCCCACAGGTAATTTGCTACAATGTTTCTATCTTGGGTGTTATTTATAAAATCTGTGTATTTGCATTTGCTTCATTGTATTGTGGATTATATATTTAAAAAAACTTTTATTGGCCAGTCATGGTGGCCCATGCCTGTATTTCTAGCACTCTGGGAGGCCAAGGCAGGTGGATCTCTTGAGCTCAGGGGTCCCAAACTAGCCTGGGCAACATGGTGGAATTCCACTTCTACAAAAAATACAAAAACTGAGCTGAGTGTGGTGGTGCACACTTGTAGTCCCAGTGACTCCGGAAGCTGAGGCAGGCGGATCACTTGAGCACAGGAGGTCGAGACGTCACTGAGCAGTGGTCACACCACTGCCCTCCAGCCTGGGTGACAGGGTGAGACCCTATCTTATTATTTAAGATACAGTCCAAATAAATCTTTTATTATTCATTCATGGTGATATTTTTTTGAATGCCTTCCCAGTGGATCAAAAATCTATTTCTGTGCTTCAGTAATTAGTATCAGTGATACTAATGCCACTTACATTTTGACATTTCTTTGTGACTTAAAAATCTCTTTCCTATAAACATTAATTCCTTTGAGTTAAAGAGTAGCTAAGTGAAGTTTTAAGGTCACATACCCTTTAGAGAGTATAAGCTGCATCTTGAACCCACATCTCCTCGTCCTAATCCACTGCCCTTTCCTTTCATTACATATTTCTCTTTTTTTTTTCATAGTTTTAAAATTGTAGTAGCAATGTCTTTCCTCTTTTATTATTTTGTTCTGTATCCATCCCTTAGAAAACACAACTGGATTTTTCTTTATATTACAGGAAAAAAGGTTTGGGCTTGTTGACATGTTTTATGAAGATGAGAGTGTCTATATAATTTTTTTTTTTTTTTTTTTTTTTGAGACAGAGTCTTGTTCCGTGGTGAGGCACCATGCTGGCGCGATGTTGGCTCAAGCAATTCTCCTGCCTCAGCCTCCCGAGTAGCTGGGACTACAGGCGTGCGCCACCATGCCCAGCTAATTTTTGTACTTTTAGTAGAGACGGGGTTTCACCATGTTGGTCAGGATAGTGTCGATTTCTTGACCCCGTGATCCGCCTGCCTTGGCCTCCCAAAGTGCTGGGATTACAGGCTTGAGCCACTGCGCCCCGCCGTCTGTATGATCTTAACCATCTTCCTTCCTCTCCTCTCACCACTTGTAGATTTTAGAATCTAAGCCCATAGAGCTGATGAGAAATGACTGACTAGACTTGTTTCCAGGGATTGCGAGGGCTAAAGAGAAATTTGGCAATTTTATGTCCAGTAAGAGAAGTCATCACCTTGGTGCTGTTCAGTCTGGGGTGGGAGCCCAGGGATCTTCATTTAAGCCTTTCAAGCATTTCTTCCTCATGTGTTTGGCAAACACTACCCTGAATTTACTCTAGCTTCTCAGACAGTGGCTACCAGATATTTTCTTTTCTGTAAAAAGTTTTTTCTTGGTTTTTTGAAAGGCAGAGACTTGAGTTCATGTCTTAGACAAATTTCTTTACTAGTTGAATTTTACAATCCAAATAAATCTTTTATTATTCATTCATGGTGATATTTTTTTGAATGCCTTCCCAGTGGATCAAAAATCTGTTTCTGTGCTTCAGTAATTGTAGTGCTTAACGTTTTGTGAAAGTGTGTATCCTGGATTAGTTGATACATTTAGTAGTTTTACGTTCTTGACTTTCTTGGAGATCTGTGAACCAAACCATACCTTTGAAAGTCTTTGCTATGCAAAGGTATTTAATAAATGTTTAATAATGTTCACAGTAAATGGATTAACTAGGGGGCCTCCCCAACTATAGTGGATTTGATCACAATTTAAATCACTAGTCTGGAAGATGCAATTTAATCATTTCTTTCTTCACAAAGAATGCATTTTTATTCTTTGATACAACAGGTATTCATATTCTTGACTACTCAGAGGTTTTACACCGTTTTCGAAAGAGCACAGTATATATTTAAAAATGTAATTTTCTGTAAACTTTTTTTTGTAAGCTACAAACTTGAGCAATGTTTCACCCTTTCTATTTATCTGAGGTTAATTGAAGAAATATTTAATTGAGATGAACAATTTCCAGTTGGCACTTTAATCATGGATAATTGGGAAGATATTTTGCCATCCATTATTACTAATTGGATTATTTCATCCATTTATCAAGTATTTCTTAAGTGCCAGGCATTGTGCAAGGTACATTTTAGGGACTATTTCTATTTGTCACAGTAATGCAACAAGGTAGGGATCCCTGAGGCTTGCCCAGACAGGGTCACACATCTGGTAGTTTTCAGAGCTGAGATTTGAACTCTAGTGTACTGGACTCAAAATCTCTTGTTATTTTTCCCTCTTTTCTCCTCCAGCATGCCATCATAACCTTGTTACTCGTATGAATTTGTCAGATTTTTCTGGGTTATTGCTATATCACAAGCAATTTTGAAATTTCATTGGCTTATGGAAATATTTTTTTCTTGGCCCAGACTCTGGGGGAATAGCTGAAACAGCACTGAGGCAGACTGGATTGACTTAGCATTCCAGGAGCCAGGCTGAAGGGGTACTCACTCTATGGGATGTGATATTCTGAAAGTGAAAGGCAGGAGCTCAAAAGGGCTCGGACAAACTTGCAGTGCCTCTTAAAGCCTCTATTCAAAACTGGCTCACATTCCATCAGCCAAAGCAGGTCATGGGGCCAACCTCAGTACTGTGGGGCAGAAAAGAATATTCCTTGTTACTTCCTAAATGTTTGTGTCCCCACATAGCTCGTATCACAACCTAATAACAAATGCATAGTTTTAAGAGGTGGGGCTTTTGGGAAGGGATTGAATCACGAAGACTCCACCCTCACGAATGGGATTCATGTCCGGTAATAGAGGCTCCAGCTAGGTCCCCTGCTTTTCTGCCATCTGAGGACGCCTAGCAGGCGCCTGTGAGGAGCAAGCCCTCCCCAAACACTCCTGACACCCTGGAGGTTCCCACTTCCAAAACCGTGAGCAATATATTTCTGTTGCTTACAGATTACCCAGTGTAAGGTTGCAAGGTATTTTTTTATAGCAACTTAAACCGACTATGACACTCCTCCAACAGGGGAGAAGGAAAAAGGAGTGAATAATTACTGAACAATAGAATAGCATGACATAGCATATGACACCTCGCACAATTGTCTTCATAAGTTGATGTTAATTGAGCACTACCTATGTGTAAGGCACTGAGTCAGGCACTAGTGACACAAAGAGACACAGGTGTAAGACACAGGTGTCTGAGCGATCAGAATGCAGATGCAAGAGATGATGCTGACGACAGTGGCAGCAGCAGTTACCTTCTACTGAGCACCATCTGTTTGTGTGCCGAGTTCTGTGCAAACTGCTTTCAACAGATGGTCTCATTCACTCATCCCAGGAGGTATGGACAGTTACTGTTTTATTTTTCTGTATCTGGTGTTATAAGGAAAGACTCACAGACCCAGTGTCTATGCATTTACATTTACCTTTCTTTGTATTGAGGCTCTTGAAAGCATTTCTCCAGCATATCTGAGCACAGAGTGCTCTCTATTCCAAATGTTTTCATAGAACTAGCAGAGGCTTAGGAGACCTAATGTACACTTTGAATTCAAATAGGCAAGCCGAAGAGGCATTTCACACACATTAATTACTGCCAAGCAAATTACTATATATTGTGAACAGATTATTCCAACAATAAATAAGTATAACTTTACAATCGTATTCAGAGTTGGGCTAGCTCTCTTCCATTTGCCTCTCCAAATCCATTCTCACCCTTCTTTCTGCTCTGTGCCCAGAGGCTCCTTGGCCAGTGGGCTCTTGCTGTGTGACATCTCTTGGTCAGGGTATTCATCCCTTTGACTCTTTCTGCACTGGTTACTGTGGGCTGGATGCATTCCTCCATGGATGGGTGGTAACAGTTCGTTGCTGTAACTAGCCCTAGATTACTGCACCATTTTTGTTTTGTTTTGTTTTACTTCTTTAAACTCTGCCCACGCCTTTGTAAATAGTCTATTTATTAAATGTTCCTCATTACCCAGTTTGAGTGTGCCATCTGTTTTCCACCAAGACCTTGACTGATAAAATATTTTTCTTATTTAAATATTTCTAAAATAAATTTTAACTTTTAAAATATTTTGAATACTGATATTTTCTAGCAATTTCTACTAGTTTCTATAATACTGCTTTGATGTGTTGGTACATTTCAGTACCAACAGTAGAGAGATAATATGCAGTACTTTCATTTTACAAGGTGAGAAAGTGAAACCAGAGGACTGCATCTTCCCATCTAACTTACGCTCTCCACATCTTTTCTACCATGAAAGGACAACTTTAGTTTTGCTAAAGACCCTGTGCCACCAGACATAGAAAAAAGGGGTTTGGCGGGATGGTAGGATAGCAGGATCTTTCAAGCTCTCAAACACTGTGATGCTGTACTTTGATCTTCCACGGGGAGAAGGATTTATTTCAGCTGGTGGCCAAGGAAAAAATAAAGGCAAACAACTGAATAGCTTTTATTTATTTCAATTGAAGTACTGTTCACTAGCTGCCAGTGCTGAGTCTGATACTCTTCGGCCAAAGTCTCTAATCATCATAGTCAAGAGTGGGTGAGTGAAAACCAAGAAATGGAAGAGGTGCATTGTTTGAAAAAGATGAGGAGCTCTTTGTCATTGAAAAAACCATTAGCTTCAGCCCAGATATTTAAAAGGGTGATTAATTCTTATGGTAGCATCTCTTGCATAATGTAATACAATATAAACTTCTTTTGTCTCATATTCAGAAGCACCAGAAATCATATTTTGTCTTACGGCTGGTTGTTAACCTTTCCAACTTCTTTTCCCCAAACTTGCTTGGTAACTCCTCTTTGACAAGCCGAGGAGTAAGACAGATGGTATTTGGCAGCTTTGGTGTAATTCATGACAAATCCAGACTAAATGGTATCCCCTGTCCTCATTCTTTTTTTGAGATGATATTTTTACTCCCGCCCCTCAAGAGGCTTGTTGCATTTTGGCCCAGACTTGCCCTTAAATTTTCCCCTTGAGACCAGAGCAAGCAAGGAGAGAAATGACATTATGATCAAGTGACAGCAGAAACTTTTCTTGGGTCTAGACTTTTTGACCATAATTATTTGAGAGAGAGAAAAAAATAATGTTTCCCTGAGGAGTCCTACAACATTCCACTGAAGTTAGTAGTTGTCACGTAAGCCAGGTGGGAGAAATGGTTAGAAGCTTCTGGAAAATAATGAACAACATGTTTTTATTACTTTTCAGCAGGTACCTTCTTCTTGACCTTTTCTTAACTGTTGGCTGACGGCAATTTAGGCTTTAATAGAGGACTGTTGGTTCAGATCTGTAATTATGTCTGCATTGCGTATCAGGCTTGAGCTGCTGTTGTCCCTGTGTAACTAGTAAATGAGAAAAATAATGACAGTCATGAAGAGGTAATCCAAATAGTTTGACAAACCTACAGCCTGGAAACTTGTGTGGCCTTTTCTCTGTAAGCAGTCTTCCTTTTATATTTAATAATAGACATTTTCAATTGCTTACTGGCCCATCAGGTCAGGGTCCTTATTTCCCCAGTTCCAAGAGATGCTGCATTATTTTTGTTTCTTCAATTATCAAACAGTGAAATTTCAAGATCCTAGTAAGCAGAGATTACCAAAACTACCAGATGATTGCTTTATATATTTGTGGCTCTCCAGAAGGTAGCGGGATAAATTTATTGCCCTTCATGACTTCAGATAGCTTGCATCTCATTTCAGTCTTCTGAGAATGGTTTTCTGCTCATGTTTTGTATGCATGTTGAAAGATACTTTTATTTATCATTACAGTTGGAAGAATTATAGAGTTTGATAAATATTTATGTGATGCCACTATATTCACAGTGTTTCACTGAAAAGAAAATGAGATGAAAATTGAAATGGGCTATAGTCTGTTTTTTTCGCTTGCCAGTTTTTATGAAAGCATGTCTTATTGACAGAATCTACAAAGAATTGTGTGTAGGATTCAGTTCAATTTATATTAAATTCTGGGCATTGGTATACAAGTTACTGAATATAATAGGACTCTCCAAATTTTCCCATTGGATGTTGTAGGATTTGGTGGCTCTTCTGGGCCACTCTTTGTGATTAAATTCACAGATTTTCATTTGCATAACATAGTTAATATTCTAGTTGGTTTTAAAAAACAGTATGCTGGTGAGAATAATACTGAGTAAAATAACAGATTGAATATGAAATGTCTTGAAATGAAAGTGAATAAAAGTTGAAATAATTAAAATAAAAGGCCAAGCATGGCGGCTCATGCCTCTAGTCCCAGCTTTTTGGGAGGCCAAGGCAGGAAGATCGTTTGAGCCCAGTAATTCATGACCGGCCTGGGGAACAAAGTGAGATCCTGCCTCTACAAAATAAAGAAATAAATAGATAATAAAAAGAAAAAAATCCGCTGGGCATGGTGGCGTGCACCTGTGGTCCCAGCTACATGGGAGGCTGAGGTGGGAGGATCACTTGTTCCTAGGAGGTTGAGGGTTCAGTGAGCCATGTTTGCACCACTGCACTCCAGCTTGGGTGACGGAATGAGACTCTATGTCAAAAAACAACAACCAAAAAAAGAAGATAAATATTTGAGGTACACAAACATACCCTAAAAGATACGGCAAATGGTAAAAAAAAAAAAAAACATTGTCATCATAGTCACCTTCAAGATGTGTGAAATAGTGTAAATCATTTTTATATTTTTTTCTTCCATTTGCTTCCTCACAAGCCTGCCTCTCTTCCTTTCCTCCTTCCTTCTTCCTCTTTCTCGAGTTCTACTTCTTACTTTTCTCTTTTCCACATTTATCATGTGCATGTTCTCTGTTGGTAATAGAGCTTTGCCCTGATGATGTATAGATGATTTTTTTATTGCACATCACTCCTTTATTATATTGATCTGGAAAAAGAATTTAGTGCAGCTGTGCTCGGATGAACACTGGGCCCCTGTGGCAGGGCCACGCAACTGGAACACAATTCAGAAATCAGTTACTGAAAGACACGCTTGGACAGGACCAAGAGGCATTTCACTGCCATGAAACAAGGTTGGAGAGGGATTCTAAAACACACAGCAGGAGGTGCTCCCACCCCTCAGAGGTCAAGGAGCTTATCCCATATTGGTATGAGGAATGGCTTTTTCTCTGATGACCACATGTGGGACTATTTCAACTGCCACGAGGAACCCCAGAAGCGTTGTTGTTTTGGATTATTTATATATGCTATACTTTTATATGCACTATACTTTTATAATACTAAATGTAACACATATGCTAAAGTCAGGATTGATCCTAACCTTCAAGAACCAGTTTTTCTGGGGTCAGGGAGGAAACAGTTGTTTGTCACGTCACCGTGCAGGTTGCATTCATCTTCCACTGGAATTACTAGAGCCCCCAGGCAATGGCCTTACTCAGAAGATCACAGGACTGGCTCCAGGGACAGATAGGCTCTCTTGCTTCTCCCCATTGGTCATGGCTTACCATGGTTCCTCCCCACAAATCCTTAGTAAGCAAGGCAATGGCAAAAACCCAAGTCACTACCTTTCAACTCTCTTGGACAAGAAGAGCTTTTGCTCAGCTTGAACTGAGAACCTGTGCCCTAGAAGTGTTATTCTGACTAGGTTGTAAAGGGAGTGGGTGCAGGAGGCAAAATGGCTAAAATGAAAATGGGAGCCACCAGTCCCCATCTGCAGCTACAACTTAAGATGCCTACAGATGTGGTGAGTGTGACATGTGCAGGAGGGGAGGTGTAGAGAGATGTAACGGGCATTGAGAGTGCTCCTGGGGACAGTAGCCTGCCCGCCAGCCTTCACTTCTTGGCCTTGCCTTGGGCAGCCACAGCTTCCATGGCTTTACACACAGTCTCTTCATCCCTCAGGAACTGCATGTGCCTGATGGGCTTCAAGTCCTTGTCCAATTCATAGACAATGGGAATAGCAGTCAACAGGTTCAGCTCCATTATAGCCTCTCCAGAAACCTTCCAGATGCTTGACAATGGCTAGAAGGCTATTGGCATGGACTGCAGTTACTACCCATTTCCCCTCCTTGATCTAGGGAGCTGTTTCTTCATTCCAAAAGAGCAGCGCTTTGGCAGTAGTGTCCTTTGACTCTCAAAGGAGGACAGCTGATCTTCAGTGAAGTCTGCATACCTGTGATCCTTACTGATGTTGCTGTAGAAAGGATGGTTGGGCTTTATCAGAGGTGGTGGGACGTCATAGGAACACCTGCAGATCTTTACCTGGGCCTCACCATGCTTTGCAGCAGTTTCTGCTTTATTGAGTCTGATCAGACACAGGTACACAGGTAGTGTGCTTATTGAGGTGTCAGGTCCTCATTACTGGCAGGCCCATCTGATCAATGGCATCTGGCACTGTCCAGAGGATCCAGATCACTCTATTCTGCCCTGAGGTGAAGCAGAGGTCAAATTCATAGCCAGCATCTCCCAATGCCTGCCTGTGGTACTTAACCTCTGCGTGGCCTGCCGGGCTCAGGTTGGCATTGTACCAGCCACTGAAGCGGTTCCCCAGGTTCCATGTGTTCTCTCTGTGGTGGGTCAGCACCAGCTTGCAGGCAGCCATGGTGGCTGGCTGGGGATGCGGTGCCAACTCATATAGATGATTAAATCAAGAACTGGTAGTAAAGGCTGGGCATGGCGGCTCACACCTGTAATCCCAGCACTTTGGGAGGCCAAAGCAGGAAGGTTGCTTGAGCCTAGGCATTCAAGAGCAACTTGGGCAATATAGTGAGACCCTCAAATAAATAAATAAGCTGGGCATGGTGGCACACTCATCTGTAGTCCCAGCTAGAGGGGCAGGGGAGGGCTAACATGGGAGGTCACTTAAGCCTGGGAAGTTGAGGGAGCAGTGAGCTGTGATTATGCCACTTGGGTACAGAGTAATACCTTGCCTCAAAAAAAAAAATACAAAAAACTGGTAGTAGAGACAGAAAAGCATGTAATGCCATGTAATTGCACACCATGTGATACAACATAAATGAGTGTCCTTTACTGATCATTCATCATGTTCACTGTGGCCTTAGGCTCATCCTGTGGCATTGTGGGATGAGTTCTGCAAATTCCAATTGAAGACACGACAGTATGAAGGATAACTAAAGGATTGAACTGAGTTGATAATGCTATGTAAGCAAGGCTTAATTGTCAAGGAATGCCTAATCCCAGAAATGAATCCCAGTTTTCCGGGCCTTGAAGCTCATACTATTTCGAATGCCTGCTTTGAGAAAAATAATAAGTTATAAGAACAAAACTGCATTTGTTTAGAACAAGGAAAAAAAATCACAGCAACTTAAAAATTTGAAAGTCAACAAATATGACAAATATCTCAAAACTCGGAAGACTGAAATAGTATTTTTTTTTTATTATTAAATGCCTGACACATCTCTCTAATGCTTTTTTTCCTACCTTTTTGGGTTGAAATTTGGTCTGATTGCCTCTCCCTAGGATAACAATTTTGTAATCGTTGCCATAGAAAATAAGAAAGATTATTTAATTTTTCTCCAGTGTAGTTGACTGAAATATGCTTTTGTCATTCAGAATTCAGAAATATTTCTCTCAAGTCACAACTTGTCATTTTAGTGATCTGTTAGTTTTTAACATTGTATCAAATTTGGAAAAACCTCTATCAAGTTTCTTTCTCATATAAGTTGTTGTAGATATTCTTGCTATTAATTATACTGCTACAAGACTGTGCTCCATAAACAAACAAAACCTACTATTTTCTGTTTCCATGAGTTTTATGAAGAAAAGGAAAAACTTACAGTGCATTTTTAACTTGTTTGCTACATCATCCAGGATAGAACTTTCATTTTGACTCTGTAGGCAAGAACCACATCTTCTAACGACGTTTCCATGTCTAATCATTTGATAATTTACCTCAGAGTAGCTCCGGTTCTGTTCACTTTAGCCTAATTTCTCCTCCATCACTGCCATGATTCTACTGCCACCCACCTCAGGTTATATTCATATGGTTGATGCAAGTTTTAGTCTTTCACCTCCATGCTAAAATCTTGGGTATCTCAGTGTAATGGATAGTGGGAGTGTTTTTGGAAGCCATTTCTACACTGAAATGGCTAACAACAGTTTGTGTGTGTGTGTGTGTCTGTGTGTGTGTGTCTCTGTGTGTGTGTGTATATGTATATGGAATTGAAGATGAATCATATAAAAAAAAATCCCACTAAATGCAGGCTAAATATATTCTTGTCTCAATTCTCTTTTAGAGAGATCCCCATACTGGCTGCAACCACTTCACCTGATGTGATGTAAAATGTAATCAAGGGGAAAGAGAATAGAAATTTTGAATTGATATATTTAAAATATATTTTGCAAAATTTATAAAAATGTAGGACCATGTGAATCATTGCTAGGACCCACCTTGGGGCTTGGAATTGTTGGTTTTAATAGCTTCATGGTTAAATGTGCATCTGCCCAGCAGTATTGGTAAATGCACATTTTTCTGAAATGAGTCTTTAATGTCATTGGAAGAAGTGACTGGGCTGGACCAAGCCACAAAGTCTAGTCCTGATTATAATGTTGATGCCAAAGGCAACCAGACCAGGTTTCAGGTTGCCTCTTCCCTTATATATTACTGAACCAACAGACACATGGTGCAAACCTGGACATAGACCAAGTTTGTATGTGAATGGATCTGACTCATTGGTGTGTCTGTGCTGCTTGAGGAGGTGCCCTGGAAATTCTGTATCCAAAGCAACCTTTGAAGAGTAAGAAATCTGCAAGTTCTTGGGAGGCTGAGGTGGCAGATCACAAGGTCAAGAGATGGAGATCATCCTGGCCAACATGGTGAAACTCCGTCTCTACTAAAAATACAAAAATTAGCTGGGCATGGTGGTGCATGCCTGTAATCCCAGCTACTCAGGAGGCTGAGGCAGGAGAATCACTTGAACCCAGGAGGTGGAGGTTGTGGTGAGCCGAGATCTCACTGCTTTTTCGGAGCAGTTGGCTGTTGAGAGAATTGCATTGTTTCTTGGGCTCACTCTTTTTCATAAAATCTCTTTGGGAATTCACTAGTAACAATATACCAGCATCCACGAAGCACATTAAAAGGGCCTTTGTGAGCTGAACTAATTACTGTCTCGAGTTCTTTCATTCAGACTCATACTCCATATTCTAAAAGTGTAACTTGAGGGTTTCCCCTAAATTATAAGGAGTTTCATTTAACCATAATTTGCACAGTATTGTTGTAATTTACTATAAATAATTTAACTTATTATAATCTACATTTTAGCAGCATGTCTTAGAATCCCTAATTTCCATCCCTGTGGGCTGTTGGTTTGGTAGGATGTTTCTGTTTTCATTGACTAAACCCTAGATAAAGCACCATAATTACTAAAAATAAACATTATTTTGAGGTCAGCTTTGAAAGGAAATCTTTACTTGGACTCTCTAAGTATGAGCTCTGAGGTTGTGAATGGGCTGTGAAGTCCCCTTCATGTGTGTTGGTTCTCTGTCCTCATATGTATCACACGTCGGTCCCTGATCCTGGGTAGATTTAGCTATTTCTTTGTTATACCCAAGGATACTTCTAATAGAATGTTTCGTTAATGAGTAAACTGAATGCGCCTTGAAATAAAAACACAGGCATTAAATATTGGATAACCGTTTTATGTAGCAATGCTCTAGATACTAAAATGTCAGGTGTACTCTTTGTTTCATCTGACTGCTAATTTATCCTAGACTGATATTTATCCTAGAAGCTAAACAATCAGAAATGGAGTGAGGTTGAGTTCTCTTTATGGTCGCTAAATTCTTGTGTTTCACAACTGAGATGGTGTGGGCGCTCAAGGGTGATTATGCTAACTCAAAATTCTATGTTCTACAGGAAAACAGCATGACTCAACGTGGATAATAATACTTTAGCTCATTTAGAACTTCATAATTTGGTAAAATATGCTCAAGAACCAGGGTGTAAGCAATAATGGCTATTGGGAGCCTTCTAGAGTTTGCACTAATGTACATTAACGCTGTTGTTTTTATCCAGTCCCTCCCTCTTTACTTTCACTTTGCATGCAATTCTAATAAAATAGATTTCCTGATATACAATTCTACAGAATTTTAGAAATTGCAAAGTGGAGATATTGTCATAGATGGTCATACTTACAGCAGAAATAACCCCGTAAATCAGGCAGCAGAAGAAAGAAACCACTAACTCTCATTGTGTTTTGCTGTGCTGGTGTTAAATAAGTATTCACTCATTTTCTTTTTACAAGAATTCTATAGGGTAGGTACTCTGATTAGTCACATCTTATGGATAAGGAAATAAAAACTTGAGTTTAAATTTCTTGTCCAAGGTTTCACAGCTTGTGGTGGAGCTGGGATTTGGGGGAGGCAGGTCAGCACCAGAGCCTGAAGACATAATCATGGCACTTCAGACTTTTTCTGGATAAACAGCCCTAAATACCTTTTTTAGGGCATTAAGCCCCAAGCCAGCCTCAGTGGCTCATGTCTATAATCACAGCACTTTGGGAGGCTAAGACGGGTAGATCACTTGAGGCCAGGAGTTCCAGAACAGCCTGGCCAACATGGTGAAACCACGTCTCAAAAAAAAAAAAAAAAAAAAAAATTAGCCAGGTGTGGTGGTGCACGCCTGTAATCCCAACTACTCAGGAGGCTGAGACAGGAGAATTGCTTGAACCTTGGAGGTGGAGGTTGCCGTGAGCTGAGATTGTGCCACTGCTCTCCAGCCTGGTTGACAGAACAAGACTCTATATATCCTCTCCCCCAAAAAGGGGGCCTTTAAGTCCAAAGAGTGCCCATCACTTCCTTTCCATGCAGTGTAATAGCTAGGTGATCATTGTAATGAAGTCAGAATCACTGTCAAGGCCCAGGTTCCCTAGAAAACAGAACATGAAGGAAGAATTACAGTACATGCTAATGTTTTACTAATCACAGGGGAGCAAGAGTGAGGACAAAGAAGTCATATGGGATGAAAGGGAGACCACATACAAACTGGTGAGTTTTAAAGTTGATCACAGTTTCTTGACAACACTCCAGCCTGTTTTCAGTCGCTCTGCCTGTCTCCAGAGAGGGCACTGAGAACCACTATATTTTGGACCATTTAGCCTGGGGTTGGAAGGAAAGGTAAGCAGTTTCTCTGCTGCCTCCTACACATTTCTGGTCTTTTATTGGTCAAATCTGCCACATAGGACATTAAGTCACAAAACTTCTGAGAAGTACTAGTAGGAAGCCAGTACTTCTGTGGGCACCATCTAGTCAGTGTTCACATTACTATCTCTCTTTTATCAGTGAGTAGTGGATTAGGGGGGCATCCTTATTCTTTTGCTGGAGTAGAGAGTTATTTTCAGGGAGTAGGGTGAATAGTTGATGTTTAGGTGGTACAGGTTGGGCTGATCAGATCTTGGTGATGCACAAACTGGACCTGGGAAGAGATGTGCAATGCACTTCGGGAAGATTTTTTAAATCAAAAATAGAAAACTAAGCAAAGCCAAACAAAGCCCATAAAATTATGATGACCATCTGACAGGCTGCTCAGCTACTTGGAAAACTCAAGTATGCCAAAGGACACATTTCCCAAGGGTTCTGGTTTGTCAAGGTTTTGTGATCCCTATGTCTCTGGAACCTGGAATGCTTAGAACTACAAGGGGAAAACGTGGCAGTACTTGACATTCTTTGATTGACACAGGCAAACAATTTTTTTAAAACACCCATTTTTTCTTGCAAATATCCAAAAGCACAGTGCTATTTTATTGAATGTTCATGTATGCATTCATGAGCTGGAAATTGGGAGGGAAGTAGATGTGGTGAAGATGAAAGAGGTTGAGAATTTCATCTGCTGGACTGACTTTTCCATCTCCCTTCCTAGTGACGATACAGTAATCATCTTTACTGTCCTCTGTCTTCTCCTCCTCCTTGGCACCATCACCACCATCGTCTAGCACTTATCGAGAACTTGCTTTCTGCTTGATACTCTGCAGGGTGTGTCATATACTTGAGCTCATTCATACCTCCCGTTAAACTTTTGAGGTAGATGCTCTTATTACTCTGGATGTGTGGGCATGGAAACTGAAATTTAGAGAAGTCAAGTAATTTACCCAAGTCCACAGAACTACTAACAGAGCCAAGGCTTTAACTCAGCCTCATCTAAATCCGTGGTTCTTTCTCTTGTCCCGGCCACATGCTGCTCTTTGAATAGATATGTTTGTATCTTTTTGAAAGAATGCAACCCCCACTTACCTTGTGCATTTTCTTTTCTCATGTGCCTTTGTTGACAGGAGCTCTAAGGGAATATCTGCAATGTTCATGTATTCATCATAATAGGTATTATATATTATATCATGTAATATGTAGTATATGTTATAATGAACGTGTGATGAACACCTGTATTATTCTAGGCACTGAGTTAAAAATGTGATCCAAATAGGCAAAAATCTTTATCTTTGTAATATCCTGTGTTGGTCAAGGTTTCCAGAGAGGAGACAGAACCAATGAATAATGAATACACACACACACACACACACAGAGAGAGAGAGAGAGAGAGAGAGAGAGAGAGAGAGAGAGATGTAGATAGATAGAGAGATGAGAGGGAATTTATTAGAGGGATTGGCTCATATGATGATGGAGGCTAAGTTTTATGAGAGTCCATCTGTAATCTGGGGAACCAGGGAAGCCAGTAGCATGGGTCAATTCAAGTTCAAAAATCTCAGAACCAGGGGAGGCTATGGTATAACTCTCAGTCTGAGGCCAAAGGCTTGAGAATGTGTAATGGGGGTGTTGATGGGGATGTCTGGTGCAAGTCACAGAGCCCAAAGACCAGATAACCCTAATGTCCAAAGGCAGAAGAAGGGTATCCCAGCTCCAGGAGAGAAGAGCGGTAAAGGGGGAGAGAGGAAGACGGGGAGAGAGAGGGAGGGAGGGAGACAGAGAGAATGAGAATGGGAATTGCCTTTCCTCTGCCCTTTTGTTCTATCTGTATCCCCACCTAGATGGATGGTGCCCACCTACATTGGATGAGGATGAATCTTCCTTCCTTAGCCCACTGACTGAAATGCCAGTCTCTTCTGGAAACACCCTCACCAACATACCCAGAAATAATGCTTTTTTACCTATCTGAATATCCCTTAATCCAGTCAAGTTAGTACCTAAAATTAAGCATTACGTATTCTAGTGGGGATGTAGCACTTAAAACCACCTAACATATCACACAGTATACATGTTTTTCTTGATTATATCTAAATGCTAAGCAGAAATACAATGCAACTGAGGGATCAAGAAATTGTACAGGTGGTGGTGGGTTCCAAAGAAGGCCTCACTAGGGAGAGACAACCTCTGGATAAAGTCCTGAATGAATTTTAGATTTGTTACCTGGTATTTTAACTTGCAGGAAGGCAAGAAAGATGGAGAGTAAGTTTGATTGATTGCCACAAACTCTGATGACTACTCTTTGTGATTAAAAAATCCACTATGAACTGTAGGAAGAATGGAATTTGAAAGATACAATTATAAACGCAGATTGGTTAAGCATAACAGCATCCTGTTTAAAACTATTTACCAGTGAATTAAAAGTCTTTATGTAAGTGGATCCCATCTCAAATTTCCCTTCACTGCAGCATGTCAGTACCCTAAAAGGAAAAGCACTATCTGCACCCCTTATTCTTGTTAATTGTATGCATATATCCCATCTTCCTTCTGAAGTTCCATTTTTCTGAATACTGTCTTACAGCAGTTGTTTTTATTATTGTAAAATGTGGTGTCCTTAAACATGACTTAAAGTTAAACTGAAGAGGTGCTATGTCTGCCATGTTGTATGAATTGGTGGATATGGAGCTAGCTCCCTGGTTTAGAGGAATTCTATTCTAGTTGGGAGCCTAAAACATCCATGCAGGGGCAGTGGAAGTTGCTGACCTGTCTAATAAAACATGTGAATACAGACGAGCACGTGCACACACACACACACACACCCATACCTAAATTAGTAATTGTCAAAGAATTGGAGTAATTTAATATATATTCTGGTACACTTATTATATGATTTGATTGTTTTGAGACAGGGTCACCTGTCTCTGTCACCCAAGATGTAGACTGGAGTGTAATGTCAGGGTCATAGCTTGCTGCAGCCTCTCACTCCTGGGCTCAAGACATTCTCCTGCTTCAGTCTCCTGAGTGGCTAGGGCTACGGATGCATTCCACCAACCCTCGACTAATTTATTTTTATCTTTTTAGAGATATTTTTATCTCTAGATAAAAAAGATATTTTTTTCTCTATATTTTTTATCTCTAGATAAAAAAGATAAAAAAAAAAGATATTTTTATCTTTTTAGGGTCTTGCTATGTTGCCCAGGCTGGTCTTGAACTCCTAGGCTCAAGCGATACTTCTGCTTTGGCTTCCTAAGTAACTGGGATGACAGGTGTGAGCTACCACACCCAGCCTAGAATTAGATTTTGTAAAAACTGTTTCAGGATTTTTTGGAGCTCTGAGCTCATGCCCACGGTTGACATTTGAGAAAGATGAGACTTATGGAGATGAAGTTATTTTCCCTTATCCCCGGCATAGTCGGTGGCACAACTGAGCCTTGAACCCAGGACTTGTAAGCATGGGTACTATTTTGTTCAAGGCTGTCTTGATAATTTAGCAGGTACATTTGAGGTCTTAGGTTTTCATTGTTAGCTGTATTTATTACTGAGATGTGGAGTTACTGACATGGCTCTAAGTAAGCATCACCTCCTATTAGATGCCGATGTCAGATTCGACTTTGTGTGCACTTTTATTTGTATTGTGAGGTGTTTGGTGACCATCCTTTATGGTATTTTACAACTTAGTAGTTCACATTTTATTGTTCTCGGACCTAAAAAACATCATAGCTAACAACAGAAGCAATGATGAAAGCACATTTTCTTTTATCACACATCTTCTGCTTTTACTCACAGAACTCTTTAAGTCATTAACATATGCAAACACTTCTTTTCCCAAAGTGTTTTTCTCCTTTGCAATTACTATGTTGTTTTTGGTAAGATAAATAAGCCCTACATTAAAACACCAAACATTAAAATGAGAAACAGTAGCACTTTATAAAATATTAGAAAGCTATGAAAAGCACAAATAAATAGAAGGCATCCCCATGTGGCTTCAGGCAGTGCATGTTAAACAGTTTGTCCCTCTGTACTCTGTCTTCCCACGGGCCGAGTACTGAGATGTTGCAAAGTCTCCCCTGGAATTGACTGGCAGACCAGTTAGCTGGGGGTGGATGGGGAAAGAGAGGCTTCTGCATTCTTTTGTCCTGATCAAACCAAAGCAGTTTCTCCAGCTGTGAGGTCAAGTTTCCAGCCTTTTAGTAAAATTAAATTGTTTGCTTTGTCTAATAGCAGTTCTGGTTTCAGACAGAGGGAAATACAGTGGGAAAGCAGCCTGTGTGGGGAACGCAAGCAAATGTGCTGTGGGGTCTCAGGTGAATACTAATCATTCTGGGGACTTCACATGTTCACTTAACATGCAGAGCTTGGAAACCAGCTTAAGGTAGATGGCCTGTCACTTTCAAGAAGATGTCTACTGGTTGTTGCAGAGGAATATTTCCTAGTCAATTCATGGAGTTCTTAAAGATGTGGGTAACAGCAGCTCTGCTGTGTTTTGTCTTCTAACCAGAAGTGGAATAAAGGTCAGAAGGCTACTGCCCCTCTCAAATGGAACCCAGAATCTCTCACTTTGGATAGTGGGTGTAGTTTTATTGGTGTGGTTTTATTTGCTTTGGTGTTTTGTTGTTATTGTTTTCTGTCTTCTTAGTGTTTCTGAGTTGCTCGGATTTGGCAAATTTTGAATAAACATATGAACCTCAAATAATTGTGCTGAGAAATGCAGAAAATACTGAGCAAGAGGCTATTGAATTTCCATAAGTAAGCAAATATATTCTAAGAGCTCATGGGTGAAAATTGCTTTTTATTTAATGAGTCATTTTTATTGGAAGGTAATGATTATGTCCAGGCTATAAATACAGTGTAAATTCTCTTCAATAGACATTTAAAAGATGACTTTCAATTGGAAGCAGCTTTTGAAAGGGCTTAAAGAATACTGAGGTATAAATTTACAGACCTGCACAGTCTGTACATGTAAGACTAAAGAAATGAGTGAAATGCAACACTGACTCATGCACGGGAACACATGTTTATGACCATAAGCTGTAGTTTCACAAAACATCTTGAAGAAGAACATATAATGGATGTATAGTGGCTAAGAGTTTTAAATGTATTGTTGCATATATCATTTTATAGTTACAATAAAAATGCCCAATGGGATAACAGCCCTATCATCAGTTTACAAATGTGGATACTGAGGTGCAGGATAATTTTTTAAAAATGGAATGTGCTCCACATATATCCAGGAAAGGAACACCTATCCAGTCACTAAGCTATATTCTGATTCTGTGTTGTATATTTTTTCTGCATTAAGATTCTGTTCAGTTGCCCAGATAAAAAAGTAATAAAACTTTTTAGTCTGTATTCCTACTATAAGATATCGCAGGGTTTCCAACTAGCTCTGCAGGGTCAGCTTGTTTTATTAGAATTATTGAGGATGCCCAGGATGTGGTTGTATAGGCTCAGCTTAAATTTGCATCCATTGGCAATACTTTCTCTTGGTTCAGGGTCAGCTGTGTATTCCTCTTATTCCTTGTTTCTGCTTGATTGTAGGCTCCTTCAAGGCAGGATTTATTTCTGATGCACTACTGTGTCCTGTGTCTGGCTCAGTTGGAACCTGGCATATGACACTACTTAGTAGGTATTTTTGGAAGGAAAGGAAAAGAAGGAAGGGCTAGCCATGTAGATGCAACTGCAGCTTAGTGTCTATCTCTGATTCCTTTCCAAAGGTTGAGTTAGATGAGGAAGTCATGTTCTCTGGGCATCAGCTTTACCTCCAAGCACGTGGGGAATCTGTTCCAGTACCTGTGTTCCTTTGTGGTTCAAAGCTTTGAATAATGTATGTTTTGATGAACAAAATGGAGACACTGTGGCTCTATGAAGAACTTCCCTGCAATTACTGCACTTTGTGTCATTTTTTTCAGCCATTTAAGGTGGTGACAAAAATGAAAATAGCTTACATTTTAAAAATAGTTGAATTTTAAATAATATTCACTGTTTCATTGACCCTAGGAAGGATTTTAGATTACATTTACGGCTTCTTAAAGCCAACAAAACATCCAGAGATCTGCCCATCACTTTCTTATAAATGCAATTGTCTCAGATTTCCAGTGTTTTCTGGTCACCTGGCTGCTCCTCTCTTAAAATGTGTTTAATGATCTGTTGGCCAGTGGTTAGACTCATACATTTTACATTTCTATTATCCAGGAGACCTTATCATCAAGATAATTATTATCTTTCTTCTATTTCTCATCAAGGTCTCATAAGCCTATTATTGGTGACTGAAGCTCGCCAAGACCTCCATACTCCTGACTCTCTTCAGCAGGTGCTATCTCCTATACCCCAGTTGGAAATGTAGGTTCATTTTAGCCAGCAGTTTTTACATAAGGCATTACATACTATTTCAACTATGTCAAGGGTCTTGATTTCCACCATCCTCTTAAAGACTTTTTAAAAATATCTTCATTCTGAAGTCTCTGAATTTTTATTTTATATGTATTGACTTCTTTTGGTATTTTCTTTCAAAAATACTTTGGTGTTTGTCTTAATCCATTTGGATTGCTGTAACAGAATACCATAACTGAGTAGCTTATAAATCATGGAAATATATTTCTCACATTCCTGGAGGCTGGGAAATCCAAGAGCAAGCAACCAACAGATTCAGTGTCTGGTGAGGACCTGCTTTGTGGTTCATGAATGGTGCTTTCTGGCTGTGTTTTTACGTGGTGGAAGCAATGAAGGATTTTTCTCAGGTTGCTTTTATAAGAGCACTAATCCCATTACTGAGGACTGCTGCCCCATGATCCAATCACTTCCCAAAGGCCCTACTTCCTAATATTATCACCTTGGGAGTTAGGAATTCAACCTATGAAATTTGGGGCACAAAACATTCAGACAATAGCAATCTTTTTCCAATTTAGATCTTTGGCCTAATCATATTCCGTCCCCCGCTCCCCCCCACCCCTGCAACCCTATCTCCATAAGCTTTTGGCAAGAAAAACTTTTCCAACCTCTTTAAAAATATTATGTTTTTGTCCTTCAGCTTGGAAAACCAAGTTTGAAGCTTGCTCCACCAATGATTTTGTGGCATATAATACGTGAGTTATTTTACATACAGTAGAGCCTATTGCCCAGATTCCTATATGTTTATTTCACTTTCCTCGATCCAAAAGACATTCATGAACTTGAGCCACAAAAGCACTGAAGTGTCAAACATAGCTTTGTTTGTTTCTCTTCTGGAAGGTAGCAGAAGCTACTTTTGATGGAATTATCCTGTTTGACTGGACCAGGATAAAGGTCCCCATGATGATGAGCAAGAAAGCATCTTTTCTATCTATACTAGGCAGTTCTCAGGTAAACCAGACTGAGGCAGATGATTCTGTCCTTGCCTCCACCAAAATCACTGCTGGATTGTGGATGAGAAAAAAAAATGCCTTAAACTTTGGACTGGGACTGTTCATTTTCTGACAGCTGGAGGCTCTTAAGAAGAAGTGAGACCAAGATTTGTGGATTATCTTGGATTTGGCTTCCTCATCTTTTCACAGTCAGGACCAGAATCTTCAGAGATGTGATCAAAAACATCGTCAGTACTAGGAAAAAAAATCCATTTTTTTTATATGTGGTTTGAAGTTTATGTTTGTCACGGTTTCAGAATTGCTAAAATTACTAGAACAGCATCCTTGGAGTGGAAGAATTTGGGTTTCTTCATTCTATCCAATTAAGTACAGAAGAAGGTCAATAGGAAATCAGACCATAGTGTGGAAGACTGATATCCCAGGGTGGCTGTGAGGTTAGACGAGGTAAAAAATCAATCTAAAGGAACCAGTTAGGTTCTGAGCAGGAGGGATGTTTGGGGAACTAACCATGAGAGATAAGATGGTTCGCTCTCTTGCTTGACGATGTCGTTGAGTCAGAACACCATTACATAAACAGATTCGTGTGTGTGTGTTCAAAGAAGGATAATGGATGTTACGTTTTATAACAGGGATTTTGTGAGGGTAAGGTTAAATTTGAAAATAAATGTGAATGCACTCGCTACATGGAATGAGTGTCTCTCACCTTCAAAATTCCCATTTGCAGTTGACTTTCGACACTTCTTGTGCCTCCTGCTGATGCTTGGAGTGAACCCTTTGGACCTGGTACATGAAACTCCATTTGCTCTGTGGCTCTCAGTGCTTTGGTCTTTCATCAGTTCTGTATGCCTACATTGTCTTCCTCTTCCGAGAAAGCAAGACTTGGCTGTCAGCTTGATCTGTCCATTGTAGTTTATACAGATGTTTCTTTTCTTTTTGTTTGAATGCCCACAAAGAAACGAGGTTGACTGTGCTCCATCACGTGAGGTGGTGCACGTGAACTTCATAGTTATACCGTGAGGCATGATTATCCACACTTCAGAGGTAATACACAGCCAGCAGAATTTAGCTTGCTTTCTAGAGCTGAGGCAGATCAGTTCCCCTCACCCTCAGGCCAGCTCTCTAGTAAGAGATTGCCTCTTGGTGACACTTCTATCTTTGGTTTAGCAGCTAGAATTCTTTTATAGTTTGGGAAGGACATGAGATCACATTTCTATGAGTGAGTGCTGGAATGTAGACTCAGTTAACTTCTTTATGTCAATGGGCTGCTGATGGGACAACGTCCTTCGAGAAACCTTAATAATTCTCCTGGTTTCATTTTTGTCTATTAAGATCAAACTCACATAGTATAAAATTCCCCATTTTAAAGTGTGCCCTTCAGTGGCATTTAGTACATTCACATTGTTGTACAACTACTACCTCTGTTTAGTTCCAAAACATTTTCATCACCCCAAAAGAAAGCCCCATACCCATTAAGCAGTCAATCCTCATTCTCCCTCCTCTGATTCACTGGCAATGACCAGCCTGTTTTCTGTGTTTTGTTTTTATTTTTTATAAGAATAGAGTATAGCCATATTAAAGAATGAGATGCAACATGATTCAGTTACCAAAATGTTAAAAGAGAGGTAAGAACTTAGGAACTGGAACTTTTTAAATATTCTTTCATATCTAGGAGTTGGGCCGGACGCAGTGGCTCATGCCTGTAATCCCAGCAGTTTGGGAGGCTGAGGTGGATGGATCACCTGAGGTCAGGTGTTTGAGTCCAGCCTGGCCAATGTGGTGAAACCCTATCTCTCCTAAAATACAAAAATTAGATGGGTGTGGTGGTGTGCACCTGTAATCCCAAATACTCTGGAGGCTGAGGCATGAGAATCCTTCAAACCTGGGAGGCAGAGGTTGCAGTGAGCAAAGATGCACCATTGCACTCCAGCTTGGGCAACAAGAGTGAAACTCTACCGCCAACCCCCAATGAAAAGAAAATCTAGGAGTTGGGTTTTAAGAATAAAAATGTTTTAAAATATTTTAAAAATAAAATTCAACTCCTAGATTTGTAATAAAATAATGTTCTCTGCATTTTTATCTTTCCTTTAGTAATAAAAGATGTTAGTTTTCCAAAACACCTTTGATCTGACTTTTAAGAAGTAAATGGATAGTTTTCTTTAAGCAGATAGACAGGTAGCTAAAATAATAATTAATGAATGTTTTCATTTAATTTTTTTGTGAATTATATTAACAGTCTAGGAAAAATGGAAAATTTACGAATTACTATCCTATTTTAAGTACCTCCTGGTTTTTTAAAGGGAAATAGTTTCAAAATACTGATTGAAGATTTATTATGGGAAGGTGAGTGTACCAGGCGTTAAAAAGAGCATGAAGGGAATATGAGACACTTTTTCTCAAACATTGGCGGGTAGTTTCTGTCCTTTCAGCAGGATTTTTGCTTCATGACTTCCTGCTGGTTCTTCATTGCTGCATTAAAGTTGGCTAAATCTCATAAAATGCAAGGATACCAAGGAGAAAATTGAACTCTGGCTCAAATCAATTGCATATTATGTTAGGAGACAGAGATTTCATGAAAATACTTCGTGTTAAGGGGCAGGAGCTGGATTTTGCTTTGATTCCAGATTTTCATATCAACTGTCAGTATTTAATAGTAAAAAGACATAACTTCACATGTATTTTTAATTTCCTCAAATTTGAAAGTTGCATGAATCTTAAACTGGCCCTTGGAAGTGGATTTCAGAATTGGCATTTAAAATATAAAAATCACAGAAACTCCTAGTGGGGGGTCAGCTGGATTGTCATTTTCAGGAACAAGCAATATTTATATTGTTCTTTGTTCAATATTTTATACAGTTTTCATTTGGTAAATCTGGTTGTTATTAAAGTGACAAAGCTAATGGAATCACCTGCTGAGGCACTCTCTCCCAGGAAGCACCTCTAACAAAACCTTTCTTCTCCTGAGGGGAGATCATTATGAGATCCTGCCTTGTAAGACAGACCTCTAAAGGTAGATCTGGAATATTCCTCTGTCCTACCTGAGTGTCACCTGGCTTTAATCCTTCTGTTACCATCTAGATACCTATCAGCCTCCAGTTTGGATTCCTTTCAAAAGATACTTGGAAAAAAAACACCCTTCAGGTTATGCTAATCGTGAGATAGCTACAGTTCCATGACTTTTCCCATGTGGGTACAGAGAAAGATGTGACTGTGTTCCAGTTCATTGTACCTTAAAGAGTGATCCACATGGAATCAGCAGGTACAGGATATCCAGGCCTCTGCCTTTTAAAAATTTTTATTTTCTTCAAATGTGAAGTTCAGGGGTACATGTGCAGGATGTGCAGGTTTGTTACACAGGTAAACGTGTGCCATGGTGGTTTGCTGAACAGATAAAACCCATGACCTAAGTATTAAACTCAGCATCCGTTAGCTGTTCTTCCTGATGCTTTCCCTATCCCTAGCCCCTGCTGACAGGCCCCAGTGTGTGTTGTTCCTCGTCATGTATCCATGTGTTCTCATTGCTCAGCTCCTGCCTATAAGCGAGAATATGCAGTGTTTGGTTTTTTGTTCCTGTGGTAGTCTGCTGAGAATAATGGCTTCTAACTCCATCGATGTCGCTGTACAGGACATGATCTTGTTCCGCTGTATGACTACATAGATTCCATGATGAATATGTACCACATTTTCTTTATCCAGTCTATCCTTGATGGACATTTAGGTTGAATCTGTGTCTCTGCTTTTGTGTATAGTGCTGCAACGAACATACATGAGTATGTATCTTTATAACAGAATGATTTATATTCCTTTAGGTATATACCCAGTAACGAGATTGCTGGGTAAGGCATCAGCATTCCAGATGATTCTGATGTAGGTGATGTGCAGAACACACTTTGAGAAACACAGTCCTAGCCCTTTGAAATCCTTTTCCGCCTTGATTTTGTTCCCCAGTGTATTTGTTGTCCCTCTCCGTTTTGAAGCATGTGGACATTTAGTTAGAAGGTTATGACCTAATCCCAGTCATTAGGAAAAATGTTGATGGATTCAAGACTGAATTCAGAGCCCTGAGGCAAGCCACTGGAGACTTCTCTCCAAGTTGACACTCTGCCTTATGAATACTGAAATTCAATCCATTTTAAACCCCTTCCTTTGACTTGTCATTTGGCCCACATTTTTCCTGTCTTGTCCTTTAGGATCTCATGAGAGATTTTGTCAGATGCCTTGCTGACATCCAGATATGCTAGATTTGCAGAATTTCTCTGATCTACCAGCTCAGCAAACACATTTTTTTAAAAAAATGGAAGAATTAAAAAGAGTAATAGAGAGAAAGGAAAATAAAATGAAAAAAGGAAGAGTTAAATGGGATTTGATTTGGCATGATATTCCTTTTCTTGCTAATCCAAAGATATAAATTTGAACTCACAGGTTTCTTTTTTTTTTTTTTTTTTTTTGGTTATTTCATCTGGAAGCTTTAGATTATAAGGTATATTTCACAACAGTCTCTAAGGCTCAACAAAGAAATCCACGTGCATTTTCCAGAGAGGTTTCCCCTCCTCAAAGGAGCATGTGCAGACTGAAGTGTGGTAAGTCATTAATACTAGCCGAGTTCTTTGTGTGATGGGAAGGGAGTGGTCATTGACCCTGAAGCAGTGACTTTTCTGGGGAGTGGTGCAGAAAGGGGCATTTCCCTGTATAAATCTCTGAAGGCTTCAAACTGGTCATTTCTTACTGGTCATTTTAAGTCAGACAATCCTGCAGGAATATGGTCCAATCTCTCATTATTGCTAAGAGACTTTTGTAAGCGTGTCTGTTCTTCTTGTATATTGGAGAGGAAACAGGCAGAAAGTTGTTATCTTAAAGAGACAGGAAAAGTCTTAGAGCACATTTGAATGACAAAATTTTATTTCTCATTGAGTTTCTTTTTAGAAAAAGAGAAAAAAATAAGTGTGTCTAGAATTCTGACTGTGAGACCACAGAAAAGAACTTTGACTCATAACTTCTTAAAGCTAATTCCTCCCCCAGCCCTCTGCCCGATGATGTATTGATTCATTGTGAAAATCTAAAGCAAACAAAATTTCAGCATATTACAGAAGCCAGAGTACTCAGCATTAGGGAGATCACACACTGCTATCATCCCTGGAAGATTGATGGTTCAAAGGCTCAGCTCACATGCTTCCTGATGTATAGGTTAAAAAAGTGGGGGAAGCAAATTAACTATATTCAAAAGGAATTTAAAGGAGACTAATCAGTGCAGTGGAAGAAACCGGGAGCTGTTTACAGATGTGTCGAGATGTAGAGAAATCAGTATTGGCTTTGTCTGGAAGAAGGAGTGGGACTCCTCTTCTCTAGCTAATTAAAGCAAGCTTATCTGTAAATTTAGTTATTCATAAAGCTCGCTTCCACGGAGCTGCTGTTTTTCTAATAGGATGGGAAGGCTGGGTTTCTGTAAATGTGGGTCAGTCATGTGATTAAGTGACCCAGATTTCCACAGACAACCAAAAGAAAGAGCAGAGAGAGGATGTGCCAGCTCCTGACTGCACAGCACAGCATGGGCACACCTAGTGTCTGCTTCATATGCCGAAGGCAGAGCTTGACTGTGAATATATTCACTTGAAAATCACATCATAGTATTCCTCCTATAAAAAAGCAGCACCAACCACCAGGTCTTTCTACTTCTTTTCAATTACTTCCCTTTCTAAAGTCAGGAAGAGACCTTTTAAGAATTTAAATTATGGTACATCTTTAAATGCTGTGACTATGTTTGAGCTAGCTGATAGCCCAGGAAATGGGCTTGTGTTTCTAAGTGTCCATAGTTGGAAAGTCTAGAAGTGGACTCATGTTGATTTTATTTTTGACACAGAGTCTTTTTATTTTATTTTTGAGACAGAGTCTTGTTCTGTTGCCAGGCTGGAGTGCAGTGGCACAATCTTGGCTCACTGCAGCCTCTACCTCCCAGGTTCTAGTGATTCTCATGCCTCAGCCTCCCAAGTAGCTGGGATTACAGGCATATATTGCTGTGCCCAGCTAATTTTTATATTTTTAGTAGAGAGATAGTTTTGCTATGTTGGCCATGCTTGTTTTGAACTCCTGGCCTCTGGTGATCCACCTGCCTTGGACTACCAAAGTGCTGGGACTATAGGCATGCATTACTCTGCTTGGCTACCTCTTGCTGATTTTAGACACCTCATCTCAATAGCATTTTATTATCTGTTTTTACAGTTTGGTTATAATATAGCAACTGTTTTCATTGCATGGTCAGCTAGTTTTTTTCCTCTTTTAAATTATATTCAATATTACGTGGTTTACTAGAGGAAAAGTAGAAAACATGAATATGCAAAACACAAAAGAAAATAAAATTGGCCAGGTGCAGTGGCTCACGTCTGTAATCCCAGCACTTTGAGAGGCCGAGGTGGGTGGATTGCTTGAGTCCAGGAATTCAAAACCAGCCTGAGCAACGTGGTGACACCCCTCCTCTACAAAAAATACAAAACCATTAGCTGGGCACAGCAATATATGCCTGTAGTCCCAGCTAGCTGGGAGACTGAGGTGGAAGGATCGCTCAAGCCTGGGAATTTGGGCTGCAGTGAGCTGAGATTGAGCCACTGTGCTCCAGCCTATGCTGGAAAGAAAGGAAAAAGAAAGGAATTAAAAGTGAGAAAATAAACTCTCTTTCTACCACCACTCTGAAATAACCATTCTTATTATTTTGTGTCAATAAGCAAGAGGCAGTTTTGTTACCTAGCTTGAAATCACAGCTGTGTCACTGTTCAGCTGTGGGGTTTGGGCAAATTACTTTATCTCTTTGATCTCAGTTGCCTTGCTGGTAAACTATGGATACCTATCTCAAGAAAATGCCTGGGAACACATACAAGACTTCAAACATAGTGAACATTCAATAAATGTTTGTTGAAAAAGACATCGAATGAATGCTTAGATGAAAAGTTTCCCACGTGGTATAAGGTTGTTTATGCCTCTGGTCCCTAGTTGATTGCCTACTGCAACACTAAAAGCATAAAGGATCTTCACCCAGTGCCTGAGCAATAAGTACTGTGTAAGTGTTCATTATTATTATTGCCTGACACATGATTAGTATTCATTAGATATTTGTTGCATGAATGGATGTCAGTCACTGCCCTTGGGTAGTTTAAACTTGAGAGAAGGCAAGAGAAGATTCATGAAACAATAAATAAGTTGTGAGCTATTTGGTACTCAATTTGAGGGGAGAGCTCCCCAGGGGCTGTTTTATTAGGGGATTTCCTTGGAATGTTCAGCTGATTAAACTGCTCCTATTATAGCTTGAGTGACACTGAGGAACAGATGTGGGATCAGATTCTGCATTTCTACATCATCCCACCACAGAAGTAGAATATATCATGCCTTCATTCATTCATCTTTTCCCATTTCTTTCAACAAGCATTTTCTGAGTGCTGAGTGGCAGAAGCTGTGTAGGATTCTAGATATCCAAAGACATTTGCTGAGACCACTGTCTTGTTAGGAAGATCTGTGGCTCAGAGGGGATTCATAATGTACTGTGATAAATGCTATGAGCCAGCAATGCCCAAGGATTGTGGGAACTGGTGTGTGTGTGTGTGTGTTGGAATGTCAGAGCATCCTTTCCACAAGGAGGTCCAGTTGGAACCAGGTCCCAGTAGAGGAACAGGTATTATTCTAAACCAGGAACACAAGAGTAGCATTCGCAAAGATTAGGCAGAGTGAGAAAGCTGGGCGATGCATACAGCATGGCTGGAGCTCTGAGCTGTGGAGAGGCACAAAGGGTCTTTCTCTTAGTGGTGAGTAGGAGTGGTTACATTAAATGGTTTTAAAGCTGGGAGTGACAAGATCACAGCTTCCTTTTGGAAAACTAGCCAAAATGTGTGTTTGTTGCAGGAGGAGGAAAAAGGTTGTGGGATACACTGGGTCCAGGAAGACTAGTTGTTGGAAATCAGAAAGAAGGGACTGAAGTAAGGGTGGGGAGACAGGATGAATTGAAGAGCCCAATTCAAGACACTAGGGAAGGACAGTTCATAGAATTTGTCAGCCAGTAACTTTGTCTGTGTCCGTGTGGCTGGATGTAGGGCTAAGTGACTAAGAAAGAATTAATGATGCTTCTCAAGTTTCTGGCTTGTCATGGTGTGCATGAAATGGTGAGACCTTTTAACTAGATTTAAAATGCAGGAGACAGAGAAAGGTGAAGGTGAGAAGATTGTGTATAAGTGGTTTTGATGAGCCACTGACACATCAGACAGAGCTTCTGAGTGGGAGTGGCACTGAGGAGGAACAGCAGTGGAGGAGAAGCTTGGAAGCATGGATTTCATCATGCAGATCATCTCCTACTTAGGTCAATAGATAGCTCTTGATTTTTCCCCATTAAGTAGCTTCGGGAGCTAAATTCTATCATCTTAGAGTAATTGTCCTGTCAGTACTGAACCATGGTATGCTGTCCTTGTTTTAAATACAGTACAAAGATCTTTTCTGGCGCAGGGACTTAATCTGAGCCACTAATTTCCATTTTGGAGCTTTTTTGCCAAGATATTTGAGGCAGCATTTAGAAGCAGAGAGAAGTAGATTAGCACTGACTATCGTTTTTGATGTTTAGACTCAAAGCAGATAAAGAAATGACGTTTTTATGATTTCAGCATGGTTCTGTGGATGTGTCACAATTATTTACATGCTTATTTTTTTTAAGTAAAGGAAATTAAATTATTTGAGGAGCTGTGCCCTCACCTTGTGGCTGAATTTATCCGGTACTGCTCCTCTTCTCCTTCCCCTCACTCCCTTATGTGGTCAGGTGATGTAAATGTGCACAGTCTTCAGAGGAGATGCCTCCTGATCTCCCAGCCATCACTGAGGGGTGGGAGGTGGTGGACTTGCTGCTCATTTGTTTCATATTCCTCATCACCTTGGGTGAACATCTTTCCTGGAAGAGAAATGGTAGAGAAGCAATATGCAAAAAAATGAAGACATGGCTATAATTTAATTCTTAATTGTTCTAAAGTGACATGTTTCAGACATGGCAGGATAAAGAATTGGGTACATGCTTCAACAGCATTTATTTAGGATTTACTATTGTATACCAGATGTTAGGTTTTCCTGGTGACAGGATAAGGGATTGCATGTCTATAAGCAACAAGACCTAGTAGTTCTGACTTGAAGATTGTTAATTTCCTAGGGAAGATGGGTTTTCAAAGAAATACATGCATATCAATGAGAAAAGTACTGTAATAAAAGTATATCCAAAATAGTATAGAGATTCAGAGCATAACTGCCTAGAAAATGCTAAGAAATTCTTTACATAAGAATGCTTCGTGGGCAGTCTACAGGCTTGTCTATCTTGATTGGACCAGATGGCAGACTTGTTGAAGGTCATGTCCCTCTCCCTGAACTGGACTTTCTTTCCATTTTATCTGTGCTGCTTCAAATGCATTTGCTGCTTGGCTTTGTATGGCAGTTTCTTAGGCATATGTCTTTTTGCTATACTCTCCTGGAACATCTTCAGGGCAAGACCCCTGTTTGTTGAACTCCCCATCCCCTGCCATGCCCAGTAGGTGCCGTAGCAACACATGAAATCTTACATTTTGTTCTAAGGACTGTAACATTGATGTTATTATTAGCACCATTTGTAAAGATAAGAAAAATCACATGCAGAGTATTGAAAACTTTTTTCAAGGTGTCTCAGTCAGTTTGGGCTGCCTTCACAAAATGCCATCGACTGGGTGGCTTAAACAACAGAAAATGGATTTCTCACAGTTCCAGAAACTGGGAAGTCAGACCAGCTCATAGATGAGTTGCTTGGGAACCTGGCTTTTGTCCATAAAGGATATAACAATGATCACTACTGTTTTCCGTCCTAGCATCAGGCTGTGTATTCATAAACACCTTGACTTGATGTTTACAACTCCACAAGGTAGATTATTTGTATTCTTATTTACAGGCAAGAAAATAAGTCAACAAACTTACAAGTTTTGGAGAAAAGGCTTACATGCAAGGAAAGTTAAGCAAAAATAGATTTAAATCATAAAGACTAATAATATTAGAATATCTTAAGGCAGAACAGACTCCATTGCCAGACACATGGTACATAAAAATAACTACCATTTACTGTGTGGCATTGATGTAACTTATTCTTGGTGAGGCACTTTACAATAATTTAATCTTTGCAGTAACAGAAGTGAGGAAAATTACTTCTCCTTTTACTGTTAATAAAATAGAGGCAGAGAGAAGATAATTACCGACAATCACATGAGTGTCAGTGTAGGTGTCAGGTCTGTTTCCATTACTTATTCCCTTACATACTATGGAATTACAGCACTGGAACACCTCAAGATGTTAAACTCGGAGTTTTTCTTTTTTTATCCTGTCTTATCTGTGGTCTCTGTCTAATCAACCAGTGTCTTCACATTAATCGGTGGAAAATCAGGAGCGTTTTAGCAGGAGCAGAGTAGGTGGGAGGCCCATCCATAGGAAAAGCAGTGAAAGCAAAGGACGAAAGCCTGTTTTTAAAAAAAATTTTCAAAATAGTCTCTTGAAGTCCACATCAAAAATGACAGTTTTAAAAGCAGTTTTTGATCTTAGGAGTTAAGTTTTGTTGAGAGAAGAAAGGGTTCGTGAAATAAAAAATGAAGTTCTCGTAAAGTCAAAAACAGAGTTTATGCCATAATAGATTGGGAAAAAGAATAAAGGAAGAGCTAAAAGCTTTCCTCCCTTATATAATCCTCCCAAGACTAGGATCCTTAGGCTGGTAGATGAGGAGAGTTAGGTATGACTTGAGCAGGGAGCAGGGCTCTTGGGCTGCTGTGATGGAACTGAGCCTGGACTAACCCACAGGCAGAGAAGAAGAGCAAGTATGGAGACTGTCCAGCACCAGCCACAGCCATCTCAGGGAGCCCAGCCTAAACCTATTCTCCTTCACCTTTGGAATGAGCATCTGAAGTCACCTGGGTTGAGGAGCCATACTGGTTGCTCACTATCACTTACCAGGCCTTCCAAGGATGGATGTCTGCCTGCTGCTAATGGACTGACCAACAGAATCGATAGTCTTCCCAGTGCTCCAAGATTGTGCTGAGCTTTCATGTGAACCACTTAGTTTGGGCATTCTCCTTTTTTAAAAGGTGGATAAGAAACAGGATTGCCCTGCAAGGAAAATCAGTTTTTGCCTGAGTGAGACTGACTATTCAAAAGGAGAAGTGAAGAATACTCTAATTTGGCTTCCTGGAGCAGGCATGACCAAAGCAGGACCTGCGGAAGTGGGTAGAAGCTGGGAGGACTGAGGGTGAGAGGAGCCTGCAAGGTCTGGGAGAAGGGTGAGCACAAATATGGTCCTGGAGAAGTACAGTTAGAGTTGAACAAGTGCTTCTTCAGTCTTGTGGTTCTGGATAGGGGCTACATTCTGGCAAAGGAGCCTTTGAATGGCAGATTAGGGTTTAGACATAGCTTGTGTGCAGTGGGAAGCCACCATAGTTGTCTTTTGTTTGCCTGTTGATTTGTATGAGTTGATGAAATCCTCTACTGAGCATTTCACATAGTACTCACTTTATTTTTAAACACAACTCCAGAGAAGTTAACAACTCCAAGCAGCCTAAGGCTGTGTAATTGAGAAGAGGTAGAAGTCAGCAGATTTGATTCTACATCCACGTGAGACAAAATTGTGTGCTTGTTCAACCCTTTCACGCCATCTTTTATCCCCTCCCCGATGTTTGATAATGCCTGAGCCCAGAGTAGACAGACTCTAAGTGGTATCTTGGGGGCAGACCATTGAAGACCCAGAGGTGTTCATGCAACCTTGCCAATAAGTATGTCTCTGACATCCCCACTTCCCAAGTTTTTCTAGCTTACTTATGCCCAGGTTGGGTGGCCCCTTGTTCTTGTAATTTCTGCCTCTCCTGGAAAGCAAAATGAGTGTCAGTCATCCCTAAGCCATGGCCCCAATGCTGCAGGCAAATAGTTCTTTATCTCAACATCTTAGTTCCTACGTCTGTACTTTACACAGGTTCAGTGTGTCTAATCTTTTGTTCTTTTGTCTTCACAGTAACTAAATTCCTGTGGTAAGGGACGACCATGTGTATTCTTAAGTGTGGGTCCTTGTTATTTTATGTAGTTTGCATCTGTATTCTGTCGGCTCATTAGTCTGTCTACTTTTCATTCCGTTAATGACAAATGTGAACTATGCAAATGTTTGACATTCAAAACACACAGCTCTGCAGTTCTGTGCTTTTAGATCATTTACTCATTTCTTCTTAGAGATTTATCTAAATTAGCATGACAGTGGCCATGTTTCCTCATAGTTGTACATGTCCTTTATGGAGTTGTATTTGGCACCCCAGAGTTAGGAATGAGATCGTTAACAGCAATCCATTGAGATGGACAGGACCCGTGTCCTAGTGCTGTTTTCATAGATGAGGAATCCACCATACCCAAGAGTTGCACTGCTATCTGGTGAGTGGTGGCGATGGCTCGGAATGTTCACTCGTGTTCATTCCTTTGGCATTCAGCGTTGCATTCACAGTAGAAAAACTCAGACTTCTCCCATCAGAACAGCCAGGTCCCCTCACAGACAGACAGACAGACAGATACACACACACACACATACACACACACACAGAGGCACACACACATAATTATATTCCAGCCAAATCGAACCCTGCTCATTTTCCAGAATGTTCTGTACTTTTTCTTACCTCTAATCATCTCCATTGTTGTTAATAGTATGACAAAATAATAATAATGACAATAATATCTATTAATTAGTGAGTGCTAAGATCTTTACTCACGTTTTCTTATTCAGTATTACTGTTTTACTATTTGCCCATTTAAGAGATGAAGATCTAAGCCTTGGGGCATTTGGTGGGTCAGGACACATTTCTGTCTCACTGTGATTGCTCCCTCTGCCTCAACACTACTTTGTGCCTGACCACCTGGCTGACCACAATTTATCCTTGGGACCCAGGGTATCTGTCTCTCACTGCCTACCCCTCCCAGCAAATCCCCAGTCTATACTGAATGCTGTCCCCTGAGGTGTCTACACCACCTTATACTGTAATGTAGCACATTGCACACAGCACTGCATTGGCCAGCTTATTTGGATAACTCCTTTACTAGAGACAGGGACCACCACATCTGTCTGGGTTCCTGTTGTGTCTCCAGGCTGAGTATGCTAGACTATCATTGCTCAGTAAGTGTGGAATGAGTGGCTGAAAATAATTTGACAATTGTGGAAGGAGAAAGCTTCACAGAACCCTTCGGCTATGTGGAGGTTGTTGCTCTTGAAGCCCCTCCTCTCCTAGCCCATAGCAGATAACCAGCAAATATTTGTTGATTGACTGAATGAATCTGATGAAGAGGAGTCTGAGCAATTAGTGATAGGGAGCTTTTGGGACCTGGCAGTGTGTCAGTTGGGGGTTGGAGGAGTAGGAGAAACTAGAGGCAGTGGGATGGATATGGGTGGGAGTGTCTGGTCTCATCTCTGGTTGCTAACAGGGCATCTTTGCTTTGATCTTTGTGAGTTTCTCTTTTCTAAGAGGAATCTAAATGTCAGTTATGTAGGCAAAGAACAAAATAGTTTTCTAGCCGCTATTTCTTTTCCAGCTGGCTTTATACCATCAGAGACAGATGAAAGAGACCTATGGAAGGCTGACCTTACGTGGTTTTACATGTACACGTGTGCCTATGTGTATGTGTGCCTGAGTGTGTATATGTGCACACATTCATGTGTGTCTCTCTGGGGACTGGGGAGAGGTTCTGTTTTGCCACCAGCCTCTCTTTGAAAGGCATTGCTGTCATCACAGTGAAACATGTGGCATCAAAGCAGCAGCAGCAATTATGCCACCATTTGGATGTCTGCTATGGCAGTATCTGCTGATGCTTGGAGACTGTTCCGCCAGGATTTTGCCTGCCAAACCATCTGAACCATATGTTCTCATCAGCAGGAATACCGGCATCCCAAGTCGTTCAGGGGAGAGGCATCATAGATCAACGGCTGACATCTCGGTCTGTAGAAGCACTGCTTGGGTTTGGCTTAGGTAGTGGAGGGGAGGGGAGGGGATGTTTTGCTATTTTGATCTTAGAAGCAAAGGTATTAAAAATAATGTTGAACTTACTTATGATCCACAATAATTGACAGTGTAATTAATGGATTAATTAATGACTAGTGCAGTATTTTTCCAAGACCTAATCTACTGGCATGTTGTTAGTGAGAAGCATCATTAAACAGAATAGCATGAAGGGCTTCACTCAGAAGCAGTTGTTTTTTTAAGTGGCACTAGAGTTTCTTTAACTTCTGGTTGGAGAAGCTTTCACTTTCTGTTGACACTCACATGGGGATATGCTACTGATTTGTTATCTTGTAATATCTCAAGAATTGCTCTTGATTGCTTTCTAATCATTACAGATGTACATGTTCTATTCTCTACCCCTCTTTCTTCTAAAGAAGAGAGATAAGTGTCAAGGGCAGGGACTGCATGTTCTATTCCTTTCTACTCCTAGAAACCTGTCACAGCATTGGATACCTAGGAGGTGCTTGATACATGAAAGAATAACATTGGCAAGTAAGATTTATTTAGGAGGCACTATAGTATGGTTAAGTCACTGATAGATTATAAAATTTAAACCTTTTTAGGCCTGACGCGGTGGCTCACACCTGCAATCGGAGTACTTTGGGAGGTCAAGGCAGGCAGATTGCTTGAGCCCTGTAGTTGGAGACCACCCTGGGCAACATGGCAAAACCCTGCCTCTATAAAAAATACAATACAAAAATAGCTGGGCATGGCAGCATGCACCTTTAGGTGGCATGCACCTTTTGGTGGAAGAATTGCTGGAGGCTGGGAACTGGAGGCTGCAGTGAGCCGAGATTGCACCACTGCGGTCCAGCCTATGCTGAAAGAAAGAAAAGAAAAAACTTAAAAGTGAGAATATAAACTCACCCTTTCCACCACCACTCAGAAATTACCATTCTTATTATTCTAGGGCAACAAGCAAGAGGTAGTTTTGCTACCCAACTTAAAATCACAGCTCTGTCACTGCTCAGTTGTGGGATTTGGGCAAATTCCTTGATCTCTTTGTATATCAGTTTCCTGAGATACAAAAAAAGAAAATTAAAGCTTTTATCAAAAAACTCTTTATCTTATTTGTACATATAACAGGAGTTAAAGGAAAAAACTCATTTTAAAATTGAATCTACATTCTTTCCATTTTCTTGGACAGTTTACAATTAATAGGAAAAATTTTCTTACTGTAGATGCCATAGAATATTTGTACTTACCAGTTATACCGATGAAGGCTATTGGAGTCTTTAAAGGTAGTAAAGGTTTTTAGTTCTTTCTACACTGCCTAACTTTTAAAATTAAAACATGTTAAATGTATCTTCAGAATTCAGTTCCCATTAAGGCAGGGATGTCTCTTTTGTTTTCTGCCACACCCATAGGCTAGGAGAGTAATGGTACATAGTAGGTGTTAAATATTTGCTGAATGAATGAATGAACCCAAGGTCCTTTCCAAACCAGTTGAAAGTGAGTACTAAACATTTTCTACTTAATATTATTAGCTAAAATATTTTCGGGAATACTAAAGACTTCTTCCTACAAATTTTCCAGATAAATTCTCTTTTGGTCCTTTATCAATTTCTTGCTTTGTCTTCCTGTAAATCTAAACGACTTGAGTTTAAATAGGTACTTGAATTAGCTGACAGTGCTGACACTGTTCAGCACTCGAGTCTCACCTATCATATATAGTGGGTGCTCATTAAGTATTTGTAGAAGCAGTGCAGCTTGTCTGATTGCCTATCATGTCTTTTCTATACACGGCCACCTTTTTGCTCATTAGTATTTATAAGCCAAGACTGTATGCAATTAGGCCCAGGTCTTTCATACCAGCCTCATCTTTTACCATGTCTGTTGAGAGTTCAGCACTACAGCCTCATCACAGTTCTCTCTGTTCTGTCTGTTCTACAAAGATGCTCTTTTTTTTCATGACTTCTTTTTCCTCCTTGCTTTGCATCCCTTTGACCCAGATTCACTGTCACTTTTTATTTTATTTTTGAGACAAGTCTCACTCTGTCGCTCAGGCTGGAGTGCAGTGGCATGATCTCAGCTCACAGGAACCTCTGCCTCCCAGGTTCAAGCAATTCTGCTGCCTCAGCCTCCTCAGTAGCTGGGATTACAGGTGAGTACCACCACACCTGATGAACTTTTGTATTTTTAGTAGAGATGGGGTTTCACCATGTTGGCCAGGTTGGTCTCGAACTCCTGACCTCAGGTGATCTGCCCACCTTGGCCTCCCAAAGTGCTGGGATTACAGGCATGAGCCACTGTGCTGTCACCTTTTTTGATGTCTTCCTTGGCCATCCTTGGCTCCTTTTTCTCCTTCTGTGTTAATATTTAGCCACTTGTACTGCAGTATAAACTCATCGGGGTGTCTCTCCCCTTAGGAGAAACTAGCTTTTTACCCTGTCTCCTCTCCCCTACAGCCGTTCCACTCTGACACCCAGTTAGTCATGGGCCTGTCCAGACCCTGTAAGTGTTTACAGAAGGGGACAACATCCTCCCCGACATACAAGCATAGGAGTAAATAGGTGTTGCATCTAATAAATCTGAAGGGAATGGTGCACTTTCGTGAGCCAGGCATTTTACAACTTTAATGCTCAAAAACTTTCAGAGATGAGTATGATCATTAATCTACTTTGTTCTGAGGAAACAGACACTAGGAGCAGCTGAGTGTAGTGCTAATGTGTAACTACGCCCAAACCGGAATCTGTTTACTTGTCTAAACCTTTGTCCCTCTGCTTTCTTGCCTGCCTTGTTATCTCATATTTGGGTGTTTTATCTAAGCCAGAGGGGCAGAATTTGTAAGTCCATACACTTACTCTCATACAGAGAATATGTGTACAGACTCTGACCTCAGGTGATCCTGAGCCTGCCTTAGCTTCCTGAATAGCTGAGGTAATGGGAGATCACATCTACATGTATGGATAAAATCATGGAGTGGTTTGTTGCCAGTAGGAACGATATTAAGGTGTGCTGTTTGGATCAGTGGCCTCTCCTGGCCCAGTGTTGGGGAAGAGCCAGGTACCCTGTGGAAGTGTGAGGCTGAGAAGTCACAGCTCAGGAGTCAGCCACGCCGGGTCTCCCCATCTCATCAGCCTGTTCTTAGTAACAGAATAAGTCATTAAGCTGTATTTTGTTGTCCCTTTGTTACTTTTTTTTTCACTCCTGTTGCCTAGGCTGCAGTACAGTGGCGTGATCTCTGCTCACTTCAACCTCCTCCTTCCAGTTTGAAGCAATTCTCCTGCCTCAGCCTCCCAAGTAGCTGGGTTTATAGGTGCCTGCCACCACACCTGGCTAATTTTTGCATTTCTAGTAGAGACAGGGTTTCACCGTGCTGGCCAGGCTGGTCTTGAACTCCTGACCTCAGGTGATCTGCCCACCTCAGCCTCCCAAAGTGTGGGGATTACAGGTGTGAGCCACCACGCCTGGCCCCCTTTGTTACCTTTATGGGCTACACACCTTTATAAATAAATCAGATTTGGTAATAATACAGTTTTTATCAGTAAATGATAGCACAATCCTATCTTACAGGAATTTTGTGACATGTCACTTGTGCCACCAATGTGTACTACACTAGACTGTAATGGGGCTAAAACTTAACAAAACGCTTTTTGGTTTGGTCTTCATATATAAAAAAAAATTAACTGGGATTTTTGGGGGGATTTGGGCATTAAGCAGTACATTTGCCCAGATGTTAAAAGTTAATTTCTAAGGGATGGGGAGATCTTGTTTATGGTACGAGAAGGAAGCTTAAAGGGAATTAGTTTAATTGTGTCAGAATATTAAGCAATCTTCTGCCGTCTGCTGTCAGCAGTGCATGGGTCCCCTAAGGTTCGCTTTTCCATTACTCTGACTTTCTCCCCGTCTAGATGGAGTTCCCAATATCATTAATATGCCTCACATAGTTTTTTCTGAAGCTTTGGCTGGGTTAAATCACTTTTATTTATGCAAAGTGGATTGACTAAAACCTTTTCCCCAAACACCTGCCAAACCAGCTATTTTTGTTTCCCCTTGCAAGGGACTCACAGCAAGTCTCACGCACAAATCACCAGATCACCAGCTACTCCATTTAATTGTGCTGCTCTTTCCACTCAGCTTTCCAGAAAAGCTTGCTTTTTGCAGAAACTGCCTTCCATCCCCCACTTGTGAACACTCCACCTCTTCTCCTGCCCAGAATTTTCTTTTTGCCTGCCTCCTGTCTTAAGATTTCCCAGATAAATCTCAGTGACACTATTTTCCTGTGCTATGGAATACTGTTTTACAAACTTTTTTAAACTGTAATCTACAGTAGGAATTTTTTAACTATAATCTACAGTAGGAATTTATAGTAGGATTTTACATTATGACCCAGAATACACACATACATGCAAATGCATGTACACAAGGACTGTCATAACAAAAACTCGGGGGCTTAAACAGCAGAAATGTATTGTCTGACAGTTCTGGAGGAGGAAGCCTGAAATCAGGGTGTTGGCCAGGCCACACCGTCTCTGACAGTTCTAAGGGGCAATCTTTCCTTGTCCCTTGCTAGCTTCTGGTGGTTGCCAGCACTCCTTGGCTTTCCTTGGCTTATGGATGCATTACTTCAGTCACATAGCCACCTTCTCCCCCTGTCTTCACATTGCCTTCCCTCAGTGTGTGTCTGTCTCTGTCTAAATGTCACCTTTTCAAGCCTGTAATCCTAGCACTTTGGGAGGCCATGGCAGGTCGATCACCTGAGGTCAGGAGTTCAAGACTGGCCTGGCTAACATTGAGAAACCCCATCTCTACTAAAAATACAAAAATTAGCTGGGCATGGTGGTGCATGCCTGTAATCCCAGCTACTTTGGAGGCTGAGGCAGGAGAATTGCTTGAACCTGGAAGGCAGAGGTTGCAGTGAGCCGGGATCTTGCCATTGCACTCCAGCCTGAGCAAAAGAGTGAAACTCCATCTCAAGAAAAAAAAAAAAGAAGAATCATTTTTTTTTATAAGAACACAAGTCATATTGATTTGGAGCCCACCCTAATAATTTCATTTTTAACTTGATTGCCTCTAGTACAGACCCTGTTTCTACATAAGATCACATTCTGACATATACTTGGGTGGGGGATACCTACCCAGGTAGGGCTCCAATCTATTGTGTTTAGGGTGACACAGTTCAACCTGTAATAACTCATCTTAAACAATGCCTTCATGTTCTGTTCTGTTCTGTTCTGTCCTGTTCCTGTTCCGTTCCTGTTCCATTCCATTCTGTTCCATTCCATGCCATTCTTTTGTTTAGAAATGTTGGTTGCTTCTCACTAACTTGATTTCACATTGATTTGAAAATACTGTTTGGGACAGTGTTCTGAGTTTGAGTCCCAGCTTCTCTAATTTTTGGTTTCCTACCATAATAAATACAACCTTACTTCAGAGGATTGTAGTGAGAATGAAGGGGAAATATGAGAAAATACTTGGTAAGGTAAATATAGTAAAGAAAAATAAAAATGAGCAGAAAATCATGAGCATTAATCTGTTCAATTAAACTATGTAGAATCATTTATTTATATCTGATAAGATCACGACCTCGAGTTGTTTGTTAACCAAATAATTCAGTGAAAGTGTGGGATTATTAATGATTACATATACATATATACACATACTAAGATATAAATTAATCATGTGTTCTCCAGCCTTTTAATGTAAGAGTAAGAGTTTTGTGGTTATTTTGTTTAGAGTCCCATGGTTGATATCACACATCATCTTTCTTGCATAAAGCCCCTATCTTCTACCAACTATTTTCTTTGGGGTTTCTTGATAATGGAATGAAATTTCAAAATACAAAATAACCTGAGGGTAGAATTTGGACTAGAGATTCTTTTACCAATGGAGGAAATAGTTAACCATATTCCCGTAAAGTCTTTAAATTGTCTTGTCCACATCTAATTTGACTTTTAAAAATGATTCTCACTTGACTTAATTTTCTTTCTCTTCACACTCGTGAATTATTTAATTAAATTATAAAATGTTGTTAACAAGTAAAACTGGCATACCTAGTTTGGGTAACAAACTCAGTTGATTTTTGACAAGCACACAGTTTGGTTGGTGGGAGCAGAAGAGGAAATATCCTACAGAAACGCGTATTAGCCATGACCCTTTATTCCAGCTAGGGGCATAGGTTCATATTTTACAGAGGAATTGGAAACCAGTGGTTGATTCAGTGAATTCCTTAACTGGCAGTGGATTAAGGGAGCTTTTACCTTTTAACAGCCACTTAAGCAAATCAGTTCTCAGCCACAGACAGCCTAGATGTTTTAGGATACTGTTGTCTAAACTTTCCATAGCACTACTATGTATCCACCAGAGATGCAGGGTTTGTGATCAAGAAGGCAGATCTGGACAACAAGAGGTGCAAGATGGACAGAGTTGAGTTTGCTAAGAGTGTTTCTTCCTGCCTACTATGCTTCAAAAGTCTGTTGGTGTGGACTTGGGATGTATATATTCTTATCTAGGCACAGAGACTATTGGCTTCTCCTGGCTCTTGCCCAGCCCCTTTGAGATTGTCAGGAAGGGAAAATACACTTTTCAGTAGAGTTCCATTCTCTGTTTACGGGGGTGACTATTTGCCTGTGTCAGTATTTTTATTTAGCAAAATGGTTTGAAGCTGAACTTTTAAAAAGACATATGCATAACTTTATTAGGTATTTATTATTAAATGTCAAGGGATGATTTAATAACTTAGGTAATGCCAAGAAATCCATAGAAGGCCTGAAATCTGGCTGTAAACAAGTGAGAACCGTTTTCTTGGTAACTGTCTTAGCTTTGGATCACTTACCCACAAAAGGTACAGGCCTTCGACTTTGTGCGCTTCTAAGTTTCTCTGCATACCACAGTCCTCAAAAAATAGACCTAATATTCAGAAGATAAGGTTAATGAGAAATGGCAAGTATTGTAAATGGACCAAATTATCAAAGAAACCAAAATAAAGACAAAGATTTCTGAAATTAAAAGTACAGTGGTTTGGCAGTAAATGGATATATCATTTTATCTTTGTGCATTACTTATTTCCTGTCAGATGTTCATTTTCTTATAAACAGCCCTTTGAAGGAGGCACTTTCTACAAAGTTTTTTTTTCCCAAAGAAACAGAGACTTGGACATTTAAATGCTAGATAAGTAGCAACAGGGTAAGCCACCTAAATAGAAGGAAGGTAAATATCAAAATTAAATATATAATAAAATTATGAAGTAAGTTGATACGAGCAAATGAGAGGAAGCACAAACCAGTGATATTCAAAAGAGTACATAATTTCAGGTTTAGTAGGAATTAAAAGATTTATATAAGTATATATATAATAAGAGAATACCATAAAAACAATGTGCTAGTAATTTACAAAACCTAAATGAAATGGAAGAATCCTGAAACAAATATAGATTATAAAAATTGACCCAAGAACAAATAGAAAATCTGAAAAAACCATGAAGAAGGAGACTTCTTGTTTCACCCTTGACATGTATAGAGTTTGGAAGTTCTTATTGCCTTTCTTACAAGAGAAAAATGGACAAACGCAAAGTTTACTTCTCTTGAGATTTGGTTACCTGGAGCAGAAACCACCAGATGCCATAAGCTGGCGGGGATACTTTACTAGTTATTTTGATGAATTGCTGAAAACTGAGTGCAGGCTAGTGGGAGATTAATGAGCTCCTAGGGTTTGCTGTGTAAAGGGGTCGCCACATTTTCACAGGCGTTTCCCCTTGGAACTCTACCAGGTGCTCAGTGAGAGGATCCTCATGGCCCCGGGACAGGGGCTTGAAGGGGAGTGGCTATCATGAAACCCTTCCTGACTCTTCTCCCTATCAAAGAACTCATCCCTAGGAGGAAAGACTTCCTCAGAGGACAATTCTGAAAACTTAGCTGGGAGAAGACAATTGAGTCCAAAGAAATGAAAACCGTAATCAACAGGGGAGCTTCAAGGAAATAACTAGGAAAGGGACTAGAGCTAAGGGTAGGGTGAAGCTAACGCTCTACCAGTGAAGAGGGAGAGAACCACATCTGAAATTCATAGCCTTGAAGCACAGCCTCACTGAAAGACTGAGACTTAAGAAGACCTGTAGCACCCTCCTCCCTTACACTCTATCACAATGACAAGGCTCCAGTAATAATAATAATAGTGAAGCCCAGCTGAAAAGCTGCAAGACATAGACTCTTTCTGAGACTCAGTTCAAAGGTAAGCCCCAAAGCTAGGAGGAAAAGAACAAAGCAGCTTGGTATAGGAATTTGAAGACTTTGGCACCAGTAGCTACAATAAACATTACACACAGGTCATCTCAGATTAATAGAATTCTCACACCAATGGCCTACTTACTTCAGTACCTATTATTCTATAGAACATGTTTGGCTTTCAACCAAAAAAAAATTGCAGGGCATGCCAAAAAGCAAACAAACAAAAAGCCTCGAAAGATATAAAGCAAGCCTCAGAATCATACTCAAATATAACACAGATTTTGTAATTATCAGATAATTTAAAGTAATTATGTTTAATTTGTTAAAGATTCCAATGAAAAAAATATACAACATGCAAGCCTATATGGGTAATTAAGCTGAGCTATTAAAACTATAAAATAATAAAAATAAATGAAAACATTAAAAATCCATAATAACAGAAATAAAGAATGTCTTCAACAAGTTCATAGGTGGACATAACACACCAAGGAAAAAAATACTGATAAGCTTGAATATAAGTTAATAAACCTTCCAAAACTGAAATATAAACCAAGAAAAAGATGGTGAAAAAAGAGAAAAACAGAATTCAAGGGCTGTGGAAAAGCATAAGTGATATATAATGTTTTCAGTGTGGGTCTTTATTTTCTGTCCTAGGGAAGAAAACAGTTAAAGTAGTATTAGTTAAGAACTTTCAGGCTGGGTGCAGTGGTTCACGCCTGTGATCCCAATATTTGGGAGGCCGAGGCAGGCAGATCTCTTGACTGAGGAGTTCCAGACTAGCCTAGGAAACATGGTGAAACCCTGTCTCTACAAAACATACAAAAAAATTAGCCGGGCATAATGGCCTGTACCTATAGTCCCAGCTACTTGGAAGGCTGAGGTGAGAGGACCGCTTGACCCAGGAGGTTGAGACTGAAGTTAGCTGAGATCACACTACAGCACTCCAGCCTTGGTAACAGAGTGAGGCCCCATTTCAAAAAAGAAAAAGAACTTTCCAAAACTAATAATAGACACAAAACCATAAGTCCAAGAAGCTCAGGAAACACCAAACAGAAAAGTATCAAATACCAAAAAACAAAATGCAGCACCAGAAACCCCATAGCTAGACATGTCATACTTAAAACTGCAGAAAACCAAAGGCAAAGAGAAAATCTTAAAGGAGGGTGAGAACAAGGGACATAAAGAAGTGAAATTAGAAGTCTAAACTCTTCCACTCTCCCTTTCCACCTCCACTCAACCAAGCCTCCTTCACTAACTAGACACCATGTCCATCAGTCTTACAATTTTACTTGCAAAGTTGGTAGTACTGTGGCCTCAGCTTACATATCCAGAGCTTGAGCTCCTCTCCACCATTCTGTCTCTAAAAAAAGAAAAATAAAGGTGGATATGGGGGACAAACAGATGTAATGGCAACAAGTAGAAAAAGTCTATAGTACCTGAGCAAGATGTCTGTTTACATTGATTTTGAAGTTCAGGTTTTGTTTATTTTTTCTTTTTACTTTACCCACTCTTCTAAGTTCCCACACTCAATGTCTTCCAAAAATTGTTTAATTCATGGATTTTTCACTTACTTGCTGTGTTTCCCTGAACCAGTCTTATTCCCTAAAAGGGAATGTGCTTTGTAACAGAGAAGGCTCCCAGAAACAGTGAGTTAAATAAAACTCACTGCAGTATGTGATTAAGTACCAGGTGACTATTGCAGAAGGTAAATATGGTAGGAGTTTAGAGATGAGAGCTGGAGGTACAGTGCAGGAAGATATAAAAGAGTTAGATCTGAGCTAGGCCTTAAAATCTGGGGTTGCTATTTGCAGAGGTAGAGCTGATTTCCAGGGGTGTTCTAGGCCAGGACAACAGCATTGCGAAAGGCCCAGGCGGGGAATGTGTAGGACAATGCACTGGCTCATTTGCTCCATCAAGAGAGAAAAGTTTGTGTTATGGAGTGTTAGAAAATAAGTATGGGGCTGGGCGCTGTGGCTCACATCTGTAATCCCAACACTTTGGGAGGCCGAGGTGGGCAGATCACGAGGTCAAGAAATCAAAACCATCCTGGCTAACATGGTGAAACCCCATCTCTACGAAAAATATAAAAAAATGAGCTGAGTGTTGTAGCAGGCACCTGTGCTCCCAGCTACTGAGGAGGCCGAGGCAGAAGAATCACTGGAACCTGAAAGGTGGAGGTTGCATGAGCTGAGATCACCCCCCTCCACTCCAGCCTGGGCAAAGGAATGAGACTACATCTCAAAAAAAGAAAAATAAAAAAAGAAAAGAAGTATGGAATAAGTTTGTCATATATCCTACCCTAAAGAGAAAAAAAGTAAAAGTTTTGGAACTTCAGTCCATGAATTCATTCATTAGTTCCTCCATTCAACAAATCTCAAGCATTTGTATATGCCAATCCCTACACTACCATAGAGAATACATATATTAAAAGGACATTATTTCTGCTTCCATGGAGCTTTACTGCTAGAAAGACAGATGTGTTGATAGCTAAAATACACTGTGTTAAGTGCTGTACTAGTGAAATATATGCTGGGTATGGGAGTGCCAGAAGAAGTGATTAATTCTGTCAGGTAGGAAGAAGAAAATAAAAAGAACTGGAGAATAGAATCCCAAGTAAACTACCTTGGATAACCTAGTAGATCTTTGTCAGATTCCCAACACTATTTCTCATGACTGTTCAGTTGACCTTTGAGGCTTTCTGTCTGTCTTTGGTCACAGCTATTACTCTATTCTATGTAGACCATACCATCATGGTATATATAATATGGCAGGTGGATGAAGCTGACCTACTGGCAGTTGCCTTCAGATACCTCTTTCTTACTTCCCGGGATGGTTAATTTTGTGTGTCCACTTGCTTGGGTCAAAGGATGCCCAGATAGCTGGTAAAACATTTTTTTATTTTATTTTATTTTTTATTGCATTTTAGGTTTTGGGGTACATGTGAAGAACATGCAATATTGTTGCATAGGTACATATGTGGCAGTGTGATTCGTTGCCTTCCTCCCCTTCACCTATATCTGGCATTTCTCCCCATGCTATCTCCCCCCAACTCCCCACCCCCCACTGTCCCTCCCCTATTTCCCCCCAACAGACCCCAGCGTATAGTGCTCTCCTCCCTGTGTCCATGTATTCTCATTGTTCAACACCCGCCTATAAGTGAGAACATGCAGTGTTTGATTTTGTGTTCCTGTGTCAGTTTGCTGAGAATGATGGTTTCCAGGTTCATCCATGTCCCTACAAAAGACACAAACTCATCGTTTTTGATGGCTGCATAATATTCCATGGTGTATATGTGCCACATTTTCCCTGTCCAGTCTATCATTGATGGGCATTTGGGTTGGTTCCAGGTCTTTGCTATTGTAAACTGTACTGCAATGAACATTCGTGTGCATGTGTCCTTATAGTAGAACGATTTATAATCCTTTGGATATATACTGAATAATGGGATTGCTGGGTCAAATGGAAGGTCTATTTCTAGGTCCTTGAGGAATCGCCACACCGTCTTCACACATTGTCTTCAACAATGGTTGAACTAGTTTACACTCCCACCAACAGTGTAAAAGTGTTCCTATTTCTCCACATCCTCTCCAGCAAAACATTTCTGCATTTGTTTGTGAGCATGCTTCTGAATAGCATTTGATTCAGTAGACCGAGTAAAGAATGTCCTCACCAATGTGGGTGGGTATCACTCAACCCAATCTATTGAGAGCCCACGTAGAACAAAAAGGCAGAGAAAGGGCCATTTGCTCTCCTTGCCTGAGCTGGGACATCCATCTTCTCCTACCCTTAAACACGGGTATTCCTGATTCTTGGGCCTTCAGACTCAGGTGGTAACTTTTACCATTGGCTCTCCTCATTTGCAGACCTTTGGGTTTGGCATGGAATTACACCACTGACTTTCCTGAGCCCCCAGCTTACAGACAGCACATCGTGAGACTTCTCAGTCCCCATAATCATGCAAGCCACTCCTCGTAATAAATTTCCTTCTGTATAAATCCCATTGGTTCTTTTTCTGAATACTAAGTTACCATCCTATCCTGTGTTCTTACTCATGGCCTTTTTACCCCAAGTGGAGCTCTCCTGTTTGACAGATGTTTCACTTTGGGGTATGGAGGTTGCTTCACTCTGATCATGGAGGATACTTTTCCAGTGCCTTCTCACAGTGCTCTAAAGGTGCACAGGCGTAATGGAGGGTATGCCTGGGAGCATCCTTAGAACAGCATCTGCTGCAATGTGAAATTTATCGTGGCACAGCCTCTTCCAAGCCCTTCTCCAAAGAGGTTTATTATTCAGCAAAAACTTGCTGTAATATGATCTCATCTAATAATCTTTCTAGTCACTTCTAAGGATGGCATTCAAACAAGGCTCCAGTTTATACATTAAGATTGATGCCTGTAATACTAGGACTTGGGGAGGCCAAGGCAGGAGGATCAGTCGAGCCCAGGTGTTTGAGACCAGCCTGGGCAACATAGCGAGACCCCATCTCTACAAAAAAAAAAATATTAACTGGACATGGTGGCATGTGCTTGTGGTCCCAGCTACTCAGGAGCTGAAGTGGGAGGGTTATTTGGGCCTAGGAGCTTGAGGTTGCAGTGAGTCGTGATCACACTGCTGACTCCAGCCTGGGTGACGGAGCAAGACCTTGTCTCAAAACAACGGCAAAAAAAAGATTCATTAATCAATTGGATGACTTTTAGAAAAATAAATATTTGGAAAAGGGGCAATAAGAAGGTAGGGAATGAGAATGGCTAGAAATTTTGTGTCCTTAGGAAATTTGTAGAAATTTAAATTTTTCTGTGAGCAGTGAAAATCTTTGTTTTAGCAAAATTGTTTTGTTTTGAGCTTTCCCCCAATTTCCTAGTTAAATCTGAGAACATATTGAAACTCTAAATATTTCAAGACATATCCTTGGAATTTGAAATGTGTCTTGTTATTGTAAAAGCTGAGAAAAAGCTTCATTTCTTGGTTCATAAGTATATTTGCTTGATTGATACAGTATTCCTTGTATATCCTTCCTAGTTTGCACTGTGAGTTCAGTTTTTGTTTTTTAATCTGGCAGCAGCAGAATTTTTTAAGAGACTCTTCTACCATTTGAGCCATACTTTCACTTTGTCTTAACATTCCTGTGGAGATTGTCTTCCTTTCTGAGAAATAAGCTATTTTAGGAGTTGTTAGAGAACTGGTTATATTTTCTTTCTGATTCTTTGTGTTACCCCAGGCCTTGATGAAACTGTATTTTAGTAGCAGTTTCCTCTCTGATTTTTTTTTTTTTTAGCATAGAAAGGGTCCTTAAAAATTCCTTTATAACTAAGTGTTCCTTTCTTAAATAAAAGCCCTAGTGCCTCCTAAACTGGAGTAACCAAGGGAACCAAGTTGTTCTCCTCTCCCTGAACTCATCTGATATCTTTGCTTTATGACCTGGATTAATTTGCTGTCATGAAAGCTGTGTAGATGGCAGTAGACTTCCAGAATTGTTTCAGAAGGGTGAGGTAACTCACAGATTCTTCCACTGAGGTACTCTGTGTGCACTTGGCCTGGAGGAACGTTTGATTTCAGCTCTTTTCCAGGAGCCAGTAACAGCAAAACATACTAGTTGCCAATGTCCAGATTCCAAGTATCTCTGAAACCCAGGTGACTGAAATCTCCAAGGTAGATTAGATAAAGGCATCCCAGCAGACAAACACTAGTCTGGTCCAGGTTTCCACCCTCTTCCAGACCACATGAGGAATCTACTCTACAGATCATGGAGGGAACTCAGTTTTTATCATGATACTGTCAAGTCAGTACCTTTTAAAGTTTTTTTCTTAATATCTTAGAAGGCTTGACCCATGAAGACTGCCACAGAAAGGAGCTACGGGAGGCTAAACTTGTCTTAAGGTGAAACTCAATTGCTCTAGCTGCCAGATACCAACCATGTACTATCTCTGCTCAGGCTTAAAACCAGGTGATTTTTATTAGATAGGAAAATTCTTTAGGAGGTACTACAAGAGGGTAGTGGGGGCAAACTGTGGTTTTATGAGAGAAAGCCAGGGAGATGGAGATTGAATTTGAACAGTTATGGGATATTTTCGAGAGAATGGGTTTATTTTATTCCCCATTGTGATGGAGACTTCGGTATGCTAAAGGCTGGAGCTGCAGTGATGAGGGGGAAGGCTCTTGAAGAGCTTCTTAGAATTACACCTTTTTACTTCACACATCTCTTAAACACCGACAACACTGACTACCACATAGTAAGTGTTCTATAAATATTTGTTGAGGAATAACATGAATAAATATTAAGAATGAATTTTCCAAGCTTTTCAGCACTTGTAACTTTGTTTTGGTTCATGCATTTACTATAGTTTGCCTGTGTAACTTTGGGTTGATTTGAGAGGAAATGCCCTTGATTACATAAATGTAAGTAGTCAAGACTGATCAGACTGAAATCTAATGTAGGCACCTAATTTAATGAGGAGAGAAAAAATTACCCAAACAAGAGCATGTGTAATTATGCTAAATTTCATGACTTCGGGGTCATAAATGGATTTTTCTTGATGTTCGTCTGACACGAATTAATTCCAGTTGTTGCTCACTATTAAGCAGTGGCTTGTAGGGTCCTTTATAATAAGAGGACATTAATTCCTGTTAAATTATGATGAGCCTCCTGCAGAATCATACATTTCATTCATATGGATGTCACTAATAAGCAGACAATAAAAGACAAGGAGGATCAAAAGGATGCTTTTGCTGCAGAAATTGATGGGGAATGAACCTTCCCAGCTCATGTCGCAAAGTGGTGGCGAAGAGCTTTAGAATGGGTGTGTCAGTCGGCTGGGCTGCTGTAACAGAATACCACAGAATGTGTGGCTTAAACAACAGACATTTATTTTCTCAGTTATAGAAGCTGGAGAGTTTCAGATAAAGATTCCAGCCAGATTCAGTTTCTGGTGAGGGCCCTCCTTGCGGCTGCTAGACGGCTGCTTTGTCCTCATGTGGCCTTCCCACAGATCACGTGCAAAGACCAGTATGAGAGATCTGAGGTGTCTGTTTTCCTAAGGACACTAATCCTATCAGATCAGGACCCCACTCTTATGACGTCATGTAACCTTAACTACCTCCTCGTAAATTCAAATACAGCCACAAAGCGGGGTTAGGGCTTCAACTTATGAATTTGGTGGGGGTGTAGGGAGGGTATCATTTGGTCCCTAGCAGGGGGATACCTTCATGTTTGAACTCCAGTTCTTTCTCTGCTCAGCTTCTTGACTTCTGGCCTGTTGCTTAGGCTCTCTGAGCCTTAGCTCCCCGACCTGAAGCATGGGAGCAGTAATCACAGCCTGGGTTGGAAAACGACAGTGAATTAAACAAGTGTATGAAACACCTCACTTAAGGCAGGGCCCAGAGTGAACACTCACCACACGCCAGCCCTTCACTATCTCTCCTTTTCTTCATTCTGCGCCCTGGGATTTCATCTTTCTTTGCCTGGTCAGGCTGAGTTCCAGGTTTGTAAGGACAATTTTTGATGCTGGGACTCCTCTTAGTGATTAGTGGATCATATTCTGGAAGCGCAGGAAAATCTTGAGAAGCATGGATCAAATATGGAACATGTGCCTATCTGAATAGGTGGTCATGTTGAGAAAATGAGAGGATTAGCAAGCACATGAAATCCTATGGAAATTATGGCATAGCGATGTGATGGAAGGCATTTTTAATGATTTGAATAAATGAGAGAGTGACCTTAATTCTGTTCTTTCAAATTGTGGGATTAGGTGAAGGGCTGGCTTTGATGAGAAAATAAAATGGAATAATTTTCAGCAAAAGTTCATATTAAAATTATGCCCATATTTAAATATTTTTCCTTAGTAATCCTGTCAACTGTTAATGAATTAAACATTATAGAAGTGTTTTTATTTCTTGTGCTGCAAATAAGTCTCATGGGGAAAGATTATACATCTTCTCTTGGCTTTCTTCTTGTGATATTTAAAATTAAGTTCCTCTGGCCAAGTGTTATATATAATTCTTATTCATGATTTTAGCACAGATGTTAATAAATTTCACCACAGTACATTTTCTTTATTAACCTGAATTAAGCTTTCATATATATATGCGTGTATATATATAAACACATCAGTACAGCCTGAACAACACTTTTAAGCAATGTATTTTTCTCCCTTTGTATTTGAAAAATAAAAAAAACTGTCATCCTCTTTCTTTCCAGCAGCATTTCAATACGTTTGTAAATTTTTGTTAAATATGCGGCTTGCGCCCTGTGTATTAAGCCCTCTAATGAGCTAATATCAGCCCTCCTCTACAGCTTATCTGTGGAATTTCCTCAGCTCAGCAAATGCATCTTCTTTCATTCATTCATTCTGTAGAGTAGTTGTCACTTGGTGCTATTTACTGTGACAGGAGGAGGAAAAAAGCTTTGCTTTAAAGTGCTGTCAAATTATTATTATTATTATTATTATTATTTGGTCCCAGTCCTCGTATTTGGTATTCAAAAGAAACCCTTTATTTTAGGGCAGTAAGTACAAAATTAGATCAGTTCCATAAGACAATGACCATATTTCACAGTTAGGAGCCAGCGTGATTGCAGGGTAGTGGTTACAGCTTAGAGTAGCTTCTGGTTGTGGTTCCTAGAAGAAATGAACTCGTAGTTTTAATTTTCTTTTGTGTTTTGCCAGCCTCAGACAGCATTCTATACCAGCGGTTGGGAAAACAGAACTTTAATTTTTCTGAATAGACTGGAGTGGAGTGGACATAATCTTTCTGACTACTAAATTGTACCAATGCGTTGGTTTATTGACTCATTTGTAAGAAGAAGTAAACAAGAAGTATACATTGTTCGATCCTGGGAAAAGAAAAAAAAAATGCATGGAATGAACAAAGGTCAAAAATGTAAGGAATTTTAAAAAGAGTTTACTTTTTGCATTTCTTTACCTCAGGGTGTTTTTAGGATTATGACTACACCTGCTGTGTGTGTGGTGGTTTTTTTAAAAATCATCAGATGTGCTGCAGCTGTGGGATTCTACAAATCTGGAAATCCTTTGTGCTGTTTTCTGCCCTGCCTTTCTCACCTGCATGCCATGTAGCCACTTAAAAGTTCACTGTACTTGAATTTCATGTGTGTGTGTGTGTGTGTGTGTGTTTATGAGAGAGAGAGACCGTAAAAAATTCAAGTACAGTGGGTAGCAGGGAGAGAGAGTAATTACTCTGGGACCATTTTGATTTGTGGAAGGGTGGAGCTTTAACCATGCTTCTGAAACATCTGAGAGATTATGATACAATGCCCTAGTGCTGAACATACAATCTAAAAATGCCTTTGTTTAGTCAACTGGAAGCCCAAGAGACATTCCTCAGTTTTCCTGAAGAATGTCTTCATTTTTGCTAGGGGTTTCTTATTTTTGCTGCTGTAAATTCTTGTGTACTTTTTTTGCCTTTTGTTCTTGGCCAATGAGTAGGCTTAGTAACTGATAAGAAGAGGGAGTGAGTTTACTGAATAATTTCTGGATCAGTTTCTGGCCCGGACTTCAACTGCAACCAGCATGATTTCAGATATGCTAGGTCCTTATTTGCTCATTGACCTCCCTGGCCTCCCTGCCAGAACCAGGCAAAATAAACAATAGGCAAAAAAACATGGCTCCTTTCCTGCCATTTTCTTGGGATATAATCTTGGGTACATAAGCCGAAACTCTAATGAGGAAAAATAAACCTTATGGGGTGGAAATTTTTATACAGCATACTTGACTTTATTTTTATTTTGAACGTTAGGTACTATTGGTATATGGGACAACTCCATATGCATAGATCAAAGTTCTTAAAGCTGTGGAGTCTCTTAGGCAAGGAAACCGGGTAGACATATATATACAAGAGATGACAAAATCAGTGAAGGCCTCTAGGCAAGTTAGACTGACCTTACTTTTCTAGGAAAAAAGTTAAAGTTGAGCCCTGCTATGTTAGTGTCACTCTGCTAGGCATTGTAGAAATTTCAAAGTCTCATCAGATCAAACTCTAGTAGGGAAGTATATAAAATACTGTGGTACAAGAGCCGTACTGAGTGCCCAGAGAAGTACAGATGCCTTTGCATGAGAGCTAAGTGTAGGGAGAGATTGTGTCTAGTTCATTGCTTCTGAGAGCTGTGTCTACATACCCACCACTTGTAAGAAATACAATTTCATGGGGTCCACCTGAACCTTTTCTCAGGGTGAGACCTGGGAATCTGTGTTTTGACAAGGCCTTCTGGAAAACACTGGCTCTGTTTAGTGTAGAAAGAGAGAATCCAGGGATTCTCAGAGGAGGTGGTGTTTCAGTTGGATGGCAGGGGCCGGCAGAAAAAGGAGTAGGCCCTGCAGGAAAGCAAAGTTCGAAAAGTCCTTAAGTTGCCGCTTATTTTAATGCCTCCAGCTCTTACAAGGAAAGGTTTATTTCTTCTGAATCTAAATTCATCGTGTCTTCTCATAAGCCTGTTTCCTGTTTGCATTCTCAGTGGAATTGTGAATCATGGTGATCATATATTGTATAATAGCCTTTGCTATATTTCAAGGAGGATATTAAGTTCCCCACAGTCTTTTCTTCCCCTGACTAATTAATCCTCATTCGTCAGATTTTTCTCTTACATTCCAACCCTTTCATCATTTTCATTTCTCTTGTCTGGGCTTTCCTTAAATTTTTCATATTTCTCCAAAGAGATAACCAAACTAAACCTAGTGCTGTGTTGATCTCTTTGCCTTTGAAGGAGTGGATGGGCATCTTAGCCCCAAGATGAGTGCAGTGGCGTGATCTCAGCTCACTGGAATCTCTGCCTCCTGGGTTTAAGTGATTCTCCTGCCTCGTCCTCCCGAGTAGCTGGGATTACAGGTGTGTGCCACCACACCCAGCTAATGTTTGTATTTTTAGTAGAGATGGGATTTCACCATGTTAGCCAGGATGGTTTCGATCTCCTGACCTCATGATTTGCCTGCCTCAGCCTCCCAGAGTGTTGGGATTACAGGTGTGAGCCACTGCACCCGGCCTATTATTACTTTGTGTGTGTGTGTGTGTGTGAGAGTTTACCTAGTGAAGTAGCAGAATGTAGAATAGGATTTGTAACCTGCTGCTCTTCGACTCATGGAAGATTGGAGATTGTTCACGTGGGACTCTTAGATCTATGTAGGTACCAACCGTTGTCTGGAGACTCTATAACTATTATGATTCCCACATAGATACATTACTTTTTCCTAACATATTTAGCTGAAATAAGGATTAGCAAAATTCAAAATCTGTAATTTTATCTTCTTATGTTTTCTTAACAAGAGTAAAAGTCTATCATGGTGGTGATCTTTGTATAACATATATACATACACATCATACACACACACACACACACATATATATATATATATATAAAATGTAAGACTATATTTTTAGAGAAGTTTTATGTTCACAGCAAAAGACAGAGGTAAGCAGAGATTTCCCATGTAACCCCCTATGCACACACATGCAGAGCCTTCCCCATGGTCAATATCCCCACCACCAGAGTGGTATGGTTATTATGACTGATGAACCTACATTGACACATCATTCTCACCCAACTCCCACAGTTTACATTAAGGCTCACTTTTGATACTGGAAATTCTGTAGGTTTGGACAAATGTATAAAGACAAGTATCCACCATTATAGTGTCATCCAGAGTATTTTCACTGGGCTAAAACTCCTGTGTTTGACCTGTTCTTCCTTCCACACCCCAATTCCTGTCAATCACTGATCCTTTCACAGTTTCCATAATTTTGCCTTTTTTCATTTGTCATATGGATGAAATTATACTGTATACAATTTTTAATGTCAACAAAGGAGCGCTTCTGTGTTTGAAAACATGTTTGTTTAAGCATTAGGCCAGACAGTGGGGGCCCATCCTCATCTATACAATAAGGAGAATAGCATTCCTCTTTCCTGAAAATTGAGGGTGATGATAAGGTGTTTTATATAAATGAATATATAGGTGTTTAGCAAATGGTGGTTATTATTTATATGTTGAGTATTTTATCTCATATGTACCTTTTAATCACCATGATCATTTATTCAGCAAGCCCTAGTTTATTTAGATAACACCCGTCAAATGAGGTCACATTTTTCTCCAGATACACGTCTGTGTTCTTATCATTTTCTTATTTTTGTGTTTCTGTGGGGAGGGAGTGAAGGAAAGGTTCGGTTTTGAGAGCTTCCTCCATCTGAATTGGCTTTCCCTGTGCTGGATCTTGCCATAAGAGGCCCCTTCATACTCAACTGAATGTCTAGAATTTCAGCTTTTCCTGCTTGAACTAAAAGCAATAAAAAAAGGAAACAGTATGGGGGTGGGTTTGCTGAATAGCACAAAGTTAAAAATTTAAGACACTTTGCTATATAATTGTTTGAGCTTTCACCAAGATTATTATTTCCATGTATGTCGACAGGCAGAAGAGGAAAATTTCTTAGCAGAACTGAGATGAAGGCATGATTGGTCTCAGTGGGTCCTCTCATGAAGCAGACACAGTTTTATTGGTCCAGTTCTGACCCTGATTCTGGGATCTGTGCGTGCATGTTGGTGATACTAGCACAGGTTGTCCTTCCAGGAGTTGCTACAGAAATAGGTGACAGCCACACCCACTGTCTCTGTTTTGCATTTTGCATGCAGAGGTCTGGGAGTACTGCCGTATAAGCCCTTCTTTGGTGGTTGCTGCTTGGTTAACGATGTTCAGTCGTTAGAATTTTCTCTTGTTTTGGATACTGAAATATCATTTCCTATCCTTGTCATTTTTATCTTCTCTCCTTAGGCTTTTCTTTTTATCTTACTAACAACAAAATTCTCATATCTAAAAGCAAGCTGAGAGAGATCACTGACACCTGCCCCTTATCTACACCCAATTCATGATTGAGGAACTAGAAACTTTCATGAAACCACAACTGCTCCAGAAACTAGAGAACAATTGAGAATTTGATGTTTAAAAAGAGAACTGGAAAAATATTCCATGGATTTGGTGATCTGGTCAATACAGGATACTTTAAGTCAATTAGAAAGTTACACTTCCTAGGTAATTTCCCTTTGCCAAGCACAGTTATTGGTGGCTTTCCATTGCAAAATAAAATGTAATTACTTTCTTAAAATTTTATTTTAAATTTAGCCTGTCATTTCTTATTTTACTTTTTTAAAGCATTGCATCAGTTTTGTATTTCTCTGCTACCTCTTTGCCTAGGAGAAATACAACACATGGGCTTGGGTGATTTTCTTTCTTGGAAACATGCTTGACAAAGCTGTATACAATAAAAGGATAATATTCTCAGCAGGAGAACAAAACGCACTACCCTCTCGCAACTGGGCTTTAAAAAATCTGAAGAATACACTTACTTAGATATATTTGGCTTGTATTTTAATATTTCTGCAGTTACATCTCTGCCTCAGGAGATTCTGAATAGAAAAATACAAGCTTTCTTGCCTTGATGGGCTGGAGAAAGGAAAATAGATTTTCCTGCCAATTTCAATGCGAATAGCCATGGTGCCTGTTTAACTTGTTCTCTTTACAAGTTACAAACTTAGAATAATCCTGCCATTTCACAAAATAAAATGTGTTCTCATTTGATCTAGTTTATTGAGCAGTGAGTGCTGATAGCATTCCACAGATCAATTGGCCTCTTCATTTGTTATATGCCTTGGGTATCACATTCCTAGATGTTTGCATGTTCTTGGCATGTCTGAATCAGGATGGGCATGGAATCAGGATTCTTGGGGTGAGAACAGATGCCTCAGGCCATTAGCTAATCTGTCCTCCTGCATCATTGGAGCAGCAGGGTTGCATTTGATTCACCTCATGTTGGGCATCATTTTGGAAATGTGGGGCCTTACTAGACCAGACTCTACCTCTGTGTTTCAGATGCCAATGGCTGAGGTTTAAGAAGACACTAGATTGCCATGGTCAGAAAAATAACGTGTAGTGTCAGAAAGGACAGTAGGCGTAAATCGATTTGGTGACAGATGGTTCAAAGCATCTGACACCTAGGACCAAGTTTGGGGGATTTCTCTGTTACTGCTGGCTTTGCAAGGTCCAAACTGGACCCTGAAATGTCCTTTATTATAGCTCCTACCACCTCAAAGTTGAGAAATTTGTGAATAATCGTATAAGAAAAAGTACCAATCTTTCAGCATAAGCATTTTTGCTTTTTTTTTTTTTTTAAGAGATTGGGTGTCTGTGTTGCCTAGGCTGACTTCAAACTCCTGGGCTTAATGGATGCTCCCTCCTTAGCCTCCCAGGTAGCTGGACCTACAAGCAAGTGCTACCATGCCTGGCTAACTTTTGTTTTGTTTTAAACCTTATTCCATGTGATTCAGAGCCAGCTGTCTTCACATGGTTAGGCAATCTCCTGGAAGCCTTTTTTTTTTTTTTTTTTTTTTTTTAAAAAAAAGCTTCCATGCTAACATCAATGATAATTAATTTATGTGATACCCAAGTCAGTGTATTGTATATATTTTTCTCTAATTGGGAAAATGGATAGTGCATTTTATGCATTTTTCTCTAATTGGGAAAATTGATATGATGTTTTCTTAAGTGCATCTGAGAAACCACTTGAAGAGCCACTTGGGTCAGATTATTTCCAAACTTTGTCAGTGCTTTATCGACTAAACAACAATGACTTACTTGGGACGTAAAAACAGTTCAAATAGAAAGCCAGTCCTTGGAAAGCAGTTAACATCTAAGCAGTGAGATTTTAGTGGGTTGTAAGGTTACATACAAGATGCTCTTGTGTAGCAGATCCCACTTAAGAGGGTGAACACAGAGAGAAATTGATGAGGCTCTCTGATGGCTCCTCTAGCATCTTTTACAGGTGCAGATCTGTCCATATCCTGCTGGGAAAGATTGATGCAGTTGGCCTTTAACTGGAGTAGAAGATGGGCACCAGGACAGATGTGGGAGGTCAGGCAGTGTCCTGGGGCATTTCGTCAGGGCATCTGGGATGTGTGCCTTCAAAAATAACAGCCAGACAGGACGAAATCAGGGCCAGAATAGGGGAATAAAGGATAATGATGGTATTGAGGGAACTGTTTGATTGTAAAAGCTCTCTTTTTGGGTTTAGAAGTGAATTTCTACACATCACTGTTTTTGCATAACCTGCTGTTTTGATAGTTCTTAAGAATCCATGGTGATTTTGTTGTAGTTCATTTCCTATTTTAAAAATGCTAACACTATGCAAGTTATTTCTAAATCACAGCTGTGGGGATGAGTTCACTGTCAACTGGTAACAGGATTGTGTTTCTCATTAAATAACTAAACTCATTACAGGGACTCAATTTCAAATTATACAGACTCTCCAATTCAATATAATATGTATTGGATACCTCTTAGGTGTAACACTGAGTTACAGGGATAACAAAATGAGAACATCTGGACTCTTTTCTCTTAGAATATATCATATAGTCAGAAGACAGGTATATAAACCAATAAATACAAAATAGTGTAATGAGTGCTTTAGCCACAGAAATGTGCTTAAGGTAAATAATAATCTTGGAAGAGGTCATTGTTATCATTTCTGGAGAAGGAATGTATAAATCAGAAAAATCTTCAGAGTGGAAGTGATATCTGAAGCCATTTGACAGGTGGGTTGAAACTCAATACAAAGGGAGAAGATACACAGTGGAAAATACACTGGGGAGAGTCATAGCACAGGCGAAGTTGCATAGGTGGGATTTGTTTTTAGTCTTAAACCAGTCTTGATGAGAGAAAATTGACTAACCAAATATTTATAAGTAAAACAAAATAACAAAACACCTAAAGTGATAGAGCCTGGCTTTCCTGGCCATTACAACTCACTGTGAATCTCCAGGTGATGGTAGTCCTTAAACTCAAATGAGAACTATTCTCCTTAAACTTAGGAGAGAGAATAATAGTGGTAGCTGCCCTTATATTAGCAGGTTCTTAATGGTTCCTTTTGAGTCAGTGGGGGTGGTGGGGTGGTATTGATGATTTTTAGGTGGGAATTCTAGTCTCCTCCTCACTGATTGGGAGTGTGACCTTAAGTAAGTCACTTGTTGAAGTCCCACTTGCCTCTTGATCAAAATGAGTTGTTTGTATGTAGAGTATCTAAATTCTCTTCAAATTCTGTTCCATCAATAATCAAAACATCTTTTAATAGATTTCCACAAATGAAGGAGAATAATTCATGTGTCTGGAAAATTTCCTCATACTGGATAACCAAGGTATTTCATGTCACTTGGCAAATATCTTAGTAAATCCATCATTTAGTGAATATATTTTAGGTAATGGTCCCCTTAGGCCTTAAGCCAATTTTTGGTAAGCTAGAAAAAAATACTTAAAAATAATTATTTAGAAATAATTATAACAACAGCAACAACAAACCAGTGAAACAGTTAAACACACACACACACACACACACACACACACACACACACACACACACACAAGGATTTCATCATAGTAACTCCCAGCATTCATTAGACTCTATCCTGGTTGTTATCCTCCAAGTGTGACCCTGCTGCATGCCAAATCATCAGAAGGTGGCAAGCATCTTTAGTAAAGATGCTACTTACAGTGAGTCGGCCTCACTGTGCTTGCCTCCCGAGGACCCATCTGAACTGCCTACTGGCCCTACCACTCTGGGGACCATGCCAAGAGGGTGCATACCTGTGTATGCTCATTTCTGTCTGCAGTAACAGATGCATAATGTAGTTTGCTTAGGGAATTTGCTTGGATTCTTTTTTGAATCAAAGCTCTGTTGTAAAAAGTTGGTTTTTATGGGCATATCTTGCTAGGAATTGCCTTAGATGCTGTGAGTAAATAACAGAGAGCCCTGTCCTTACAATGCTTGCAGTCTTTGCCAAACAAATATGTGCCTATGGTAGCTTTTAGGAAATCACTGGGCCTGGAGGGAAAACATTTTTATAGTATCTGGACCTCCAAGCCAAACAACAGTCTATCTTTTAAAAATTACAGGTGAAGCAAAAGAGTTTTCGAAAGGAACTTTAGTGTGTTATAAGTAAAACTTTTGGTGCTTTTGGTGCTTCAAAAGAAGTAGCACTCGAATATAAATTTCCTCAGCAAGGCAATTTACTTTTATAGAAGGGTGTGGCTCACAGATAGAACAATGGGGAGCGCATACGTGGACAAGGGAGGAAAAGGGGTACTTATTTCTGATGGAGGTTGCCCCTACTGCTGTATCATTCCCTTATTGGCTATTAGTCTGACTGTACAGTCTAAACTAATCCTGGTTGGCTGTTTTAAAGAGAGTAGGTGTACATACAAGCCAGAGTGGTGGGGTGGGTAGTTTAGTGGAAAGGATGGTTATAGGCAGCTTCAGAGCAGGTAGCCAGGGGTGACCTAGTTCAAAGCAGGTGACTGGAGTGGGTGACCAGGGCAGGTGATGAGGATGAGTCAGGATGGAGCAGGAGACCAGGGGAACAGATGTGAACTACTGATTAGAATTGGTGGAAAAGGTTGTTTACTGAAACTACAAGGAAGTTAAACTTTAAAATGGAGGACAAAGAACTGAACATACTGATTTTTTAAAAAGAAACTTAGAGTTCACTTCTCCACCAGACCCCTGACTTAACGTTCCCTGAGTGAAAGCCCTTGGGCACAGGCTCCTTGTTTCCCTACCCTCAATTCATATTCCATTCTCATTTGTTAGTGCTCCTTTGAAAACCAGAGCTACTATGTGACCTCTAGATTTTATTTTCCTTATGTAAGTGTTCAGATTATAAAACAGCTTTCTTGAAAGCTTAATGTTTGTGTTGCTATTAACTTTTTATGTTTTATGATGTTGTGCTGTGGTGCTATTTTCATCTTTGTGTAGCATTCTTAAATGTGGTTTAAATGATCTCGACATTTCTAAGTAGACATGGCTTCTGGGAAATCTTGTAATAGGTGACAGGTGACAGGGATCTAATTAACTTGCATAGATCCAGGACTATTCATGGGATTCCAGTTTTTGTTAATTCTGATATAGAATGCCTAGAGCTGAGAGGTAGGGGCTTGAAAAAACTGAAGATTCCTATGAAGACTAATTGGAAGATACAGAACAGAGATTGTGGAGTAACTTATATTTCTTTTAGACTTCAGTTTTCTTTAATCCTTAGGTGTGTTGGAATAGTGCTTATCTTCATGATTGGATTGGTATTTTGAATGTCCATTTTCTGCTTTTCCCATACTTTATATCTATTACTGGTGTTACTGTTTTATATTTCTTCACCTCCAGCTGTGTACCTGTCACTAAAGCCAGGGACCCTGACTAGTCTTAAAGGAGACAAATGAGAATCAGAAGCTAGTGAGTCAATTTCAGATGGACTCTTTGTAATTTATCTGTGAGACTTCCTGCCGTTCCTCAGGCTAAATGACAAAATCATTGCCTGTCGGCTCATAGGATACTTGCCATCTTGAGAGGATAACCTTTTAAACTCTTAGTGTCTTTAGGAAGATAGGAAACTTGGTTTATATGAGAAATCATTTCCTTAAGGATAACCAAGACAGGAGGAACACAGGAAGTCCATTTAGATTTTATGCCCATTCTTATTTCTGTAGGTGATTGTAAGAGCAAGCATCAACAAAATAAAGCCTGCAGGCTAACTGCCTGATTTTGTAAATAAAGTTTTAATGGAACACAGGTTTTGTCATTCAATGGCAGAGTCTAGTAGTTGGTACAGAGACCATCTGACTCACAAAGCCCAAAATATTCACAATCGACCCTTTACAGAAAAACTGCTGACTCCTGTCTTAGAATACTACTGGTGTTTAATATTTATTAGGACCACTTATGGATGATAATTATAAATCATAAAAGGAAAAGGTCTTGTAGACAAGTCCATACATCATGGTTTCTGCTTTCCCAAAAGTAGCCACACTTTTTTAGGTCACTCGATGAGGATGCAGTGGTAGAATAGGCTGAACCAAGATTGCATGTGGATAGCTGTGCTCAGCCTTAGTTCAGGGGGACATCCTAGAGCCCCTCTTCTTGTCTCCCACTCAACTTAGTATGCAGTGGGATTTCACATCAAAGTTCTGGTCCTGAAGGATTCTGCAGTTCCGGAAGACATGGCAAGAATCAGCTCTCAGTCAGCCTTTCAACTCCTTGATGGGGGTTGAGTGTAGTAAGAACTATCCATTATAACTAAATCTTTACTAATAATTTAAATTCTACATATACCAGGACCATGGCATCTTAACTCAGTAAACCATTCTTGCTTTTCCTTTTTTTAAACAAGGGAAAAATATACAAACAGATTAAAGTGCACTTACAAACGCAGCTGGCTTGCTTTAAGCTCCCAAAGGAGCACTCGATTCCCAATTACAGTATTTTTCCTTTTTATCAAATTGCTAAGAAACAGTAATTCAATTGATTTAAATGATTTCTATCACACATAGCCTTTAATACTAGTAATAGGTTTATTATGCTCAGTCATAATGATGATATTTTACTTCTATGAATGGTATTTTCAGCAGGGCTCATAAAACACCCAGTTTGACTTTGTTTATTAACTTTCTCATTTTCCATTAACGGATGTTTTCTTGTCTCAGATAATTCTCCTGCCTGTTGATATTACTCAATAGAAATGTGTCTTTCAAAAGAACAGACAAAACACTCTTTCAGGTTTGGGTTGGAAGATTTTATTTAAATACATTGCAAAGAATAATTCTTTAGTTTTTTGTCCGATTTCACTTTTAATGTTGTAACTTGACTATCACTTGAGTATCACTTTGAATTTAACTCTTAATTTTGGTGGCTTGGTATTTAGTCGTTTTGTATTGCTGAGAGTCTAGACATTAATAAGTTTTTTTCTATTTTTTGATAAGAAAATATTCAGTTTCCATTTATTCAGTTTTTATTGTCTGCAAAATTAGTTAGAGAAGATGTCTGGTTCTGTATTAGAAGGTTTCAATTTGGTGTTTAAATTTCTGTTGATCCTCTTTGAATCTGTTTCTGCAGCAATCTAGGCCTGCATAAGGCATGTGAATTATTTTTTCAGCTTCCTCCTGTTTTATTGGCAAGTGACCATGTGTATGGTAATTGAGCAATTGTGTGCTTACACGGATTTATAAAATTTGCATGAGCAACTTTTAGAGATCTTACATTTTTGTCTCTAGCAGACTTGAAGAAGAAGCTTTCTGAAATACTGTCTTTTGCTTAAAATTTTATTTTTGTATTTTATTGAGTGACAATCTACCTCAAAACACTGAAGATTTGTTTATCTTTCCTCTTGGTTGTATCTTCTGTTTTTGTTCTCTGGAAGACTGAGGCATCTCTCCACCGTGGGGTAGGTGAAATATCAAGGCAAAGGGGCGGTCATAGGCTGAGCCCCAGGCAGAGGACCAGGCAGTGAGCTGAGCGCTCGTAGCTCCTCCTGTGGCTCAGCTGCTGTTTTTCCCTCCCTGTTTGACAAATGAAGAGACTGATATTTAGACAGTGAGAGATCCTTTGTCTGATTCAGCCAACAACTGTGACAGAACAAAGTTTTGAACACAGTTCTAACTGGCATTACAGGCTGTGAGCTGTAGCTGGTGCCCCTTTGTCCGTCTGTGAGCAAACCTTTAAATCATGTATTATTGGGCTCTCTGGTCAAATTATTTTAACTGTGCCTTCAGAGAGTTGCACATGTCTCAGAGATTTTCCTTTGCCTATATTCCATACAGTCTTTGGAGTACATCTAGTTCTCCTTGCAATGATGAGTGAGAAAGATCAGTTTGCTTTATTTCATAACCTCTTTCACAACAATTTTTCTCCTTCTTCAAGTTCCAACTCATTTATTCCTCAAATGGACTCTCCTAGCTCCTGCAGGTTTTGCCTGCCACTTCAGATCTTACTTCTGCCCCTATTTCTTGCTCATACTTCCCTGAGCCTCCTTCACTTTTTCAGTGCCTGGGGCAACTTCTGATGGAAAAGTGCTTGTGTTGAACTTGGGCCTCTCTAGCTTGAGCCAAAGTCCATCTTGAAGCTGTGGTTCCTTTTCAGTAACTGACAGCATCTGTGAAGGCCCTATGCAGGGATGAGGTTAAAGAGGCTTTGAAGAGGAGAACTGTGGCACACAGGATGGAAGAAGTAGGGGAGAGTTCTTCCAAAGGAGGTGAGTGCTTGGCCAGAGGCCGAGGGCAGGAGGCAAGGGTGTACGTGTGGATGAGTGTTGTGTTGGGTGTAGAAGGGGGTGTGGTAAGAGGAACAAAAGGCTGAAAAGAAGGCCAAAACTGGGATGCAGAGGCTGGAATGTGAACATGGCTTTGGACTTTTTTATTTTTTCAGCAAAGAGCTGCTGGAACTTAGTGGCAGGGAGAACTTTGCCTTGTATTGTGGCTGGCACAGGCTATCAGTGGATATTCGTTGCATGACCAGTGGTCAGATCAGTTGTCTTACGAGGGAAATTGACCAGACTACAGTTAAGCGACTGGATGCAGCATAACCCAACAGGATATTAGTGTTTTTCGTTCTTCCTCCTTCTCTGTGTCTATCACTCAAATGAAACTTGAGATTCACTAAGGAAAAAGGCTCTGAAATCATATTTCTATCTGATGTGTTTACACTAAAATCACTTCATTTATATTTAGGAGAAATAATAGCAAAGGCTGTATGGAGTATAGGCAAAGGAAAATCTGAGACATGAGCGTCTCGCTTCCTCTCTTCCTGTCTTTGGTGTGTCCTGAGACAATAATTAGCACTATACACTTGACAGCCATGGATTCCTCCAAGTCAGTACTTTGCAAACTGAGTTATGACCCCATCTATGCATCATGCCGTGAAGTTAGTGGGTTGCAAAGAGCATTTGAAACGATGCATAATAAAATATAAAACAGCTCACTGAATTGCTCATCATAAGGGTCAGTTTTGTGACATAAAATATATTTCTTATTGTGAGTCATGAGGAATTTTGAAAAACAAGGTCTTAAGTGAAAGGAAAAGGATCTCATTACTTTGGTATACCATAAATCTATCTTTAGCAATGTGTGTAAGGAGATCATGTAATTTATCATCCAGGATGTGTTTCAGAGGAAAAGGGCTACCTCTTAATAATAATTATATCACAACAACTGGTGTAACCACACTGCCTCACACTAATTAGGAAATAGGGTCACTCTGCCTATGTTAGTGAGGGTGGTTCTCCAGAGAACATGAATATATTCTCAGCATCCGTATCTAACTCTATCTGAATCTATATCGATAGATGGGGGAGGGGTATTTAATTTAAAGAATTGGCTCACATGATTGTGGGTCTGGCAAAGCAGGCCAGCAGGCTGGCCAGTCAGGTAAGAGTTTATGTTACAGGCTTGAGATTTCCTGCTGTTTTGAGAAACCTCAGTCTTTACTCTTGAGATCTTCAACTGATTAGATAAGGCCCATCTACCATTTGAATGAAAATCTTTACCCCTAATCTACTGATTATAACTGTTAATTATGTCTGAAATATAACTTCACTTTAACATCTAGACTAGTGTTTGATCCAACAACGGGATACCATGGCCTAGCCAAGTTGTCATATAAAATTAACCATTATACCATTTAAAGAGAACAAATGGAGAATGGACAGACCTACAAAGTTTACTTATTTATTTATTTATTTTTAGGGTCCAAAGCCCTTTGCTGAAGTGGACCCATTCTTTTTTATTGCTTTGGCACTGTTTGCTTTCATTCATAGTAATTAGCTATGAATTTGGTAAGTATTGCTATTGTCATCTTGTGACTTTTTAAAATAATAATTAACAAAAAGGGGTTGATGTCTCACTTTGCTAATTTAGATAGTTTTTGAACTAGATGGGAATTATACCTGCTTATTTTTATTCAAAGCTGTTTTAATGTTTTTTATGAAATGACTGGAGGAGAATGCTTCAGAATAGCTTGTCTGCAGAGGCTACTGTGTTTATCCTGTGGACCTTGCCGCAACAGTAACTTTGCAATTACTCAACAACTTGCTAATTCTCTTGCTCCAGGATAAACCATGAAGGGTTTTAAAGTGGCCAGAGAATTTCTGTACACTTTGATTCTTGAGACGCTGCAAGGACTAACCACTGACCACTTTGCCTTATAGTAGACTGCAATAGAGTAGCTGCTATATTCGAGCAGAAATTTAATTTTGGCCTTGCTAAGATCTTTGGAGAAGGAGAAAGAATTCTGCAAATTTCCATGCTGAAAAATGTCAAAGTGAAACATTTATCACTTCTTCTTTATTGACCTGATAATCAACCTAATGCTGACCTCCTTAAGGTTTGAGTTTTTTCTAATTTTGGAAGGATTATTTGTTTATCATAGAAACTATAACTTGGAAACCATTGAAGACATACAAAGGGGCACAAATTGAAAATGACGACTATGATCAGATTGTAATGTGATTATTAGCTTTTTATTATTTCCTTTTTCGCTTCTTTCTGTGATTTTTAAGTCATAGAGGTTGGATTGATTACATATTTTTATGTCTTGCATTTTCGTCAGGTGACTTAACACTTTCCAATGACAATAATTACCCTTTATAAATGTTATGTTTATTGTCTATACAATATTTCATCATATGGATGTGTTACATTTAACTTGTTTTGAGTTCTTTCTTGTTGGAATCTTAGGGTTGTTGTCCATTTCTTTTCCATTGTAGCAAATAATGCTGTAGTGAACAGCTCTGTGAATGAAGCTTTTCTGTTTCTTGGAAGTGATTTTTTAAAAAGATATTTTCCTGGTTTCTTTTGAATACTAGAATTATAGCATTTCCACTGGGCACTACACGTGTTGGGTACTGATATTGGTCACAGAAGGCCCAACCATCAGCAATCCCTGAAGATCTTCATGTAAGTCTTAGCTACTTGGAAAGTAGCAACGAAAAGCCACTTTATATATATATATATACACACACACACACACGTATGTATATATATATATACACATATGTATGTATATATATACATATACATACATATGTGTATATATATATATATATATGGTTGAACTAATTTACACTCCCATTAACAATGTAAAAGCATTTCTATTTCTCCACATACTCTCTAGCATCTGTTGTTTTCTGACTTTTTAACGATTGCCATTCTAACTGGAGTGAGATGTTATCTCATTGTAGTTTTGATCTGCATTTCTCTAATGACCAGTGATGGTGAGCTTTTTTTCCTGTTTCATATGTTTGTTAACCGCATAAATGTCTTCTTTTGAAAAGTGTTTGTTCATATCCTTCTCCCACTTTTTGATGGAGTTCTTTGTTTTTTTCTTGTAAATTTGTTTAACTTCCTTGTAGAATTAGGGTATCAGTCCTTTATCAGATGGATAGATTGCAAAAATTTTCTCCCATTCTGTAGGTTGCCTGTTCACTCTGATGATAGTTTTCTTTCACTCTGAAGAAGCTCTTTAGTTTAATTAGATCCCATTTGTCAATTTTGGGTTTTATTGCTATTGCTTTTGGTGTTTTAGTCATGAAGTCTTTGTCCATACCTATGTCCTGAATGGTATTGCCTACATTTTCTTCTAGGGTTTTTATAGTTTTAGGTCTTATGTTTAAATCTTTAATCCATCGTGAGTTAATTTTTGTATAAGGTATAAGGAAGGGGTCCAATTTCTGTTTTTTGCATGTGACCAGTCAGTTTTCCCAACACCATTTGTTAAATAGGGAATCCTTTCCCCATTTGTTGTTTTTCTCAGGATTGTTAAAGAGCAAATGGTTGTAGATATGTGGTGTTATTTCTGAAGCCTCTGTTCTGTTCCATTGGTCTATATATCCGTTTTAGTATCAGTACCAAGCTGTTTTGGTTACTGTAGCCTTGTAGTATAGTTTGAAGTCAGGTAGCATGATGCCTCCAGCTTTGTTCTTTTTGCTTAGGATTGTCTTGGCTATACAGGCTCTTTTTTGGTTCCATATGAAATTTAAGGTAGGTTTTTCCTAATTCTGTGAAGAAAGTCAATGGTAATTTGATGGGAATAGCATTGAATCTATAAATTACTTTCGGCAGTATGGCCATTTTCATGATACTGATTCTTTGTATCCATGAGCATGGAATGTTTTTCCATTTGTTTGTATCCTCTCTCATTTTCTTGAGCAGTGGTTTGTAGGTCTTCTTGAAGAGATCCCTCATGTCCCTTGAAAGTTGTATTCCTAGGTATTTTATTCACTCTGTAGTAATTGTGAATGGGAGTTCACTTATGATTTGGCTCTATGTTTGCCTGTTATTGGCGAATAGGAATGCTTGTGATTTCTGCACAAAATCCTCTTTGCCTTGCTACAGGTCCCTTTGTGAAGGGACAGGTTTCTACTCTGTATACTTCAGGCACTGTCAGCTCAGCATCAGTCCAAAGACCTAGCTCTTCCACTGGTCCTTAGCACCAATTCCTAGCACTGTTTCTTCAGTGATTTGGTTGGCATCAGGGACCACTCTTCTTATGGACAAAGATCAAAATCTGCATCTCAGATCCTAAAGCAAGGTCTCATCAAGACAAGCCTCTGGCTTGATGCCCTGTGCCAGCTTTGGGCTCCATCTGTTCCATTTTGACCTCTGAGTTTCCACTTTATGACAGGTCCACTTTGATATCCTGGTTCCTGCTCTGTGTTTTCTTGCTTCCTGAGCACAAGCAAGGGTAGTGTGGCATGTTGCACAGCAGCCCCCAAAAAAAAAGTTTAGATAAGACATAGTGATTTATTATACACTTGCCATGGAAGCCTCTAGAAATTTCAGTCTTCCACGAAAAATAGTTTTATGACATTATCTTCCTATTGCTATCTCAAGCCCTGTCTTTGCATGTTTAGTTAATATTTATGCCGGCATTCTCATCACTTGATTAATCCCTGAGTAGTAATAGCAATGGCATTTATTCAATGTGTTGTGCTTTTTTATTTCTCTCTCCAGACAGAAATAGGATAAAATCTTATTTACCTAAATAATGTTCTAAGTAGGCAGCAAATAAACTCTCATTCTTTTTTTGAAGGATGCAAAGGGCTTGAAAAGTGATACATGAAATATTTAAGCTACTCTTAGCATCTCGTGGAATATCAGAGTTGAATATGTTTTGGTAGTAATCTAACCTACCTTCATTCATTTTAAACATGAGAAAAGGCCAAGTTGGTTTTTGCCCAGTATTAATTACACAGTATTAATTGTCAGCAGAAGGACTGAATTCAAATCCATTTCTCCTAATTAGTTGCATGACCTTGGGCAAGTTATTTAACCTGTCTAAGCTTATGTGTCCTCATCGGTATTAAAGAGGGAAATTATCTCAATCTAGTTTATAGACCTGTTTTAAGTAAACAAATTAGGCTGTCAGTGATTGGTGTATTAGAAATACACACTCAATAAACATTGTTATGATGGATTATAGAGAAGGGCATGGAGAAATCCACTATGAGATAGACTTCAAATAAGGAATCAATTTTCAACAGGTGTCAGTGATGGGTTAGGATATTCCAATAAAGAAGACACAGAGGAAGAAAATCGAGGGTCTTAATAGGAACACTGGGAGTCATCCAGCTTGGCTCTTCTGTGTAGTGCATGAATTGAAGTAGTAAGAGGCGAGATCTCAAAAAGTAGTTGAAATTTGATCTTGGTCAATATTGAATGCCAAGACATGGAAATTGGACTTCAATCATTAGTCTGGGGAGCAGCATGGGATTCACTGATGGCTTTAATTGGCGGGAAGGAGACAGACACAGTGACAGTGACAGAGACTGTCAGACTTGGTCTAAGGAAGGGTAAAATTGTATGATAGCATACAAGAGGGAGAGGCCCTTGTTTTTGAAAGTGGAAGTGTGGAAGGTAGTCTCACAGTTCATGCTGAAAACTTGAAAATGTTCCTACCTCTGTCCTGGCAAGTCTGATTTTAGAAAACTTTGCAGAAACAATGACTAAAAACTAAGAATAATGTCAACATCTAATAAGGGGGACTTGGTTAAGTAAATAAACATGTTAAATAAGTAAGAATTTAAAAATAAAATAAAGACATGTTACATAATTTCATGTCATCCAGCCATTACAGATGATGCCATTTATCAACATAGAACTTTGTGATCTATGATTTTAAGTCTAAAATATTATAATAGGGTGATCTTATTAAAAAACATATGTGCACTTGAGAGGAGTTATTCCGTCATTCAAGAAAGTCCAGAAGGGGTATAAATCAAAATGTTAAACAATAGTTATCCTTGGAGGGTTGTGTCACAGATGATTCTATTGTAGTAAAATATACATAGCATAACATTTGCTATTTTAACCATTTTTAAATGTACAGTTCTGTAGTATTAAGTACACTCACATTATTTGCCAACTATCACCATTATCCCTCTCTACAATATAGTTCATACATTTTATTCATTTTGATGTATTGTCTGAAGTTAATAAATTAATTTTATAATGGAAATACAATTTTGGTTAAAAAATATAAAGCAGAGATTTGAGACTGGGACACTATTGCTGTGATGTCGGAATCTACATGCTGACTCAAGGTCAGGACAGTTGCAATGGAAATGAAGTGTAAGAACAGAGAGAAGAGCAAGTTGTCTCATGTTTTTATTTACAGTGTTTTATCCTCCTGTAGTAGACAGTGCTTTTCCATAAGGTAAATTTTGGACTCCTTGAAAGTAACTGGGTTTAGAAGTCACTGGGGACCTGTAGGCTTCTACTATGCACCAGTAGATTATTAGTAACATGAAAGGTTTGGCTACACCACCAGATCAATGATCAGGATTGGTGTTCATACAATCACTCCATCTCAGGCATCCCTGTGGCCCAGATCTGGTTAAGATTACATGTGTGAGGAAAGCAGACAGGCAGAAATTCTTGTGTTGGCAGATCACTGACTGTGGGAGGGGCTTACTTTGTTTTTGCTAAACCATCAAAAATCTCAAGATCAATTTCATGCTGCATATAATTGGATTCTCTGATGTTTAAATTCCTTCACTTACAGAAGCCATTGTTGCACAAATATTAACAGAAAGCCACAAAGTAATAAAAAATAACCTACAATTTTTAATGCTCTTAACAAAAAAACAGGCAGGCCAGTGCCTCTGATCTAAAACAGAAAATTGAGACTATTTTGGCATTTTTCTCTCATATGCCATGTCTTATTAGATATACTTATTCCACAATATGAAAGCCAGATCTCTCTCTATAAGATAAGAAGAAAAATTCCTAAGGAAGCATCTTTCAATAGGACACATGTGGTTTTATTTAGGGCTGTTTTTTGAAGTTTACCTTTTTTTCAGCAGATACTTAATGAATGTCGACCTCAGGGAAGCATGATTGCTCTGGTGAATGCAAGAGTGGATATGACAGGGTGTCTGCCTTTCAAAAGCTCACAATTTAGTTCCTGAATTGTAATGGAAGTACAAAGTGATCCCAAAGGGATCTCAGCACTTTGGGAGGTGGAGGCAGGAGGATCCATTGAGCCCAGGAGTTTGAAATCAGCCTGGGAAATATATGGAGACCCTCTCTCTACAAAAACTTGAAAAAAGAAAATTAGTAGGTGTGGTGGCACATGTGCCTGAGGTTCTTGCTATCCAGGAGCCTGAGGCAGGAGCATCACTTGAGCCCAGGAGGTTGAGGCTGCAGTGAGCCTGGATCACACCACTGTACTCCATCCTGGATAAGAGAGGGAGACCCTGTCTAAAAAGAAAAAACATGGAAAAAAAAAGTGCTGAAGCTGGCAGGTATTGAAGAGAAGCCTGCTCTTAAAGAGAACAGGTGGCATTCTCCCTGGGGATTGGCTAAGCATTACTGGTGGGGGGATGGTTGGCATTGAGCGCTGCAGGATGGGTAGTTTTGAGAAGGTGGATCTGAGTGAGAGGTGTATTCTAGATGGACAGTACTGAGGAATAGGAGGACTGGAGATGTACAGTATGGTATTGAGTCTTATCTTGGGTTCTCTCAGATGCAGAGGCAAGGATTGAGTGCAATTAGCTTATTGGGGGATGGTCCTGCAAGTATTAGTAGGGGAGTAAAGGAGCAAGGCAGGGAAAGGAAAGGAGTCAGTAAATGGTTTGTTATTAAGCCAGTGACCACTGTGGGAGACTGGAGCCAGTGCTGCTGGGGAGCTCTGTAAACAGCTTGTAACATCCTGCAGATCTATCTCATCCGAGGGGGGAGACAGCCCTTCCTGTAACTATCAGATCATTGTTGGTTGAGGACCGCTTCCAGGAGTATTCACTGTGGCCCTTCCAGAGTGCCTTGAATAGTCAGAGTATGCTTCTGTGGCTAGAATTAAAAGCTGTCAGGCACTGAGTCATATGCAGTGTACATAGTTGGAGCCTTCAGCCTGTAGAGAAGAAAGGGAATAGAATGTTGAGGGTGGCTTCCATTCAATGCATGGTCAGTGGTGGAGGTATCAATCAAAGAAACCAGGAAGGAAGAGGACAGAGATAAATTAGGATGCCATGAGGTGTTTGGGGAGACAATGAAAGGGAGAGTTTCACTAAGGAGGGAATATTGAAAAGAAGGTAATATTTTACCAAAGGGTTCATAATAACTGTGCTTTCCAACCCCAGACTCTTTAAATATGCATTAACCTGAGAGATATAATGGAATAGGCTTGCCTCTCTTAAGTTGGTTGTAGGTTTGTAGTTCTGGCTATGGAGTTAGCTAGCCATGTGCCCTCTGGTACATCCCTTAACCTGGCTGGGTCTCAGGCTCTTGTTGCATAAAACAAAATGATTGTTTCCAATCTCTTGCAGCACTAAGATGCAATTCATATGAGTTCAAAGATGTGACATGACTCCTGTCTCACTACTTGTCATATATTAAGTTCATAAGTGTATTGCCTGTTAAACAGAGTAGTAGTCTAATTTCACAGTTAAATATAATGCTAATTTAAATTCCTTTTGAAATTAAAATGTTAATAGAATAAATTGGCGGTCCCCACCTTCCCTCACATTCTTTGAATTCTCTACATTGTATAATCTCTGTCTGCTCCTGTTCTTCCACCTAATCTTGACTCTAGAACTATTTTTATTTAGTGTTAGTGTACTTTTATCTGTGGCTGTTTCGGCAGCAGGAATTATATCCCTTTGCTTGACACAGAGTTTTACATGGAACATGTGTTTGAAAGATTAATATAAGTAGTTGCTTCTGAAACAATTTAATCTTGCTTTCCATAGTAATGAAAAATGAATAATCAAAAGCAGTAAATTGTGTCTGGAAGATAATAAATACTTCTTACAGCATTTTAGCACCAACTGTGAATTATAGCCGACCCCCAAATTGGGAGAGGTGAGTATGACCAATTGGAACTCCACAGTGTGTGCTGGCTTTTAATATCAGTCTTCAGCGACTTGATTCATTTCATTGCTCTCTATCAGTACCTGGAGAATCTGCTTTCTGTCCCACTGATTTAAAACTGAGATAAACTAAACAATTAGAGGAGTCTGTGTTTAAAGCACCACGAAACAGGCTTTCTCTCTTTCTCTCAACCAACACACAAGCCTAAGTGGACCTAGGGAAGAATTTAAAACATAAATAGTAACAACCTGAATTAATTCTAGATTCAGCCACTACAGGGAAGCTCCTAGGGGTGGGTCTTACCTAGAACCTCATCAACTTCTTGCACATGGATGCTGTTTGAGTGAACTCTGGAAGGATCCCCCAAGACTGTCTTACCTTCAACTACCCACTTTCAGCAGACACCTTCACAACGCAGGGGCTACTCAAGAAGAAAGACCTTTTAAAAATTAGTGCATTTCTCTAATGAGGTCTTCTATGGAAGCCCTAAAATAAATGACTTCATTTTTAAATGCAAAACTTAGGAAATATGTTTGAGCATGGTATTCAGATTTCTAAATAGTAATAAAAATAATAAATAAATAAATATGCATCTGTAGCCTCCCTGCCTCGATGAAACTTAAAAATTACTTTGCAAATGTAACCTTAAGGTACTCTGTAAAGCAGTGGTCAGGCGCAGACACCAAGAGTTTCCCACAGAGCTGATGGCAAAGGGAATTCAGGTGTGACTTGTGCAGCTCTGGTTTCATCACTGTATGTGTCTGCCTGAATTTAATGGGCTTTAATGTGTTTATATTTGCTTGCTAGTCTGGTATCCAGGGGACTATATCTTCACAACCCCTAAACAGGGCATCGTCTATGTCTTGTGTACGAAAAGGAACCCCAAATTACAGGTTCATTTTTTTTCATGCTGTTAATTGAGATACTTGAGCTAAGGTGCTTAACCTCATTGAGCCTCAGCATCCTCTAAAGTGAAGAAAAGCTTCCCTTCTTTTCTATTTCTAAAATGTTTTTAATACCAACTGGAACAGTGCATGACATATGTAAGCCCCTTTAACAACTCGACAGTGATAGGCAAACACAGTTAAGAAGTGGTTTGTTAATCTACCTGCCAAATGCTGTTTTCTCTGATGTCTGTTTTGATTGTATTTTATTTACAAATATAACTATTTCAAATGTCTGGTCAAGAGATAGTTTCATGTCCTATGCTTTTGCATAAGTTTGTGTTTTCAAATGTAGAGGGACAATTAGGAATTCTATATCAATGAGAGAAAAATCAAGTGAGCAAACCAGTCTTTTGGGGGAGGAGAGGTTCTTCCTTGTTTATTGTTTCTAAAAATAAGCTTTCCTAATTTAGCACAGCTGTTGAGGAGCAGCAATGGTATGTCTGTAGCCAAAAGTCCCCAAGTGCACACTGCACTGTATTGTGAAATCCTTGCAGAACTACTGAGAAAATTCCTGGCATATGTGTTTTCTTCCAACAACTTAACCCAGCTCAATTTTTAAAATCTGCTTTTATAGAAATGTTCACATTCTCCTGGATTCTTTTGAACTCTTGCCAGTAAGTGATTTAAGCCTTTGACTTGGACATGAGAACAGAAGTTAAAAACCAAAGATGTATAGTCATGTGGACCCTTACACATGAGAATTGTCCAGTTAATTTTTAAGTCGCCAAGGCTAGTCTGGCAGGAAGTGTGTATTTTATTTTTGTCCTAAGCATTACGTTTTGAGATATTTCCGAAGGGCTTTTGCAAGAATCTGATCTATTCTGTGTGGAAATATGGTTATTTTTCAATGAGTGCTTCACTTCAAATCATTTGTTCTGAAGTGTCATGGTGTAATAAAAATAATAAGAAGCCTGAGGAGAAGGTTAGGAGGAGGAGTGATGAGGAAGCGAAGAAGATGAATAAGAGGAGGAGAAGGAGGAGATCATAGTGATGCCCTTTAAATTGTTTATTTTTCATCATTTACAAAATGGCTTTATGTGTTAGAATCTACTTTAAAACTTAAAACACCCCAGTGGGAGGATCGATGTCACAGTGAGGAAGCGCAGTTTCTTGGGGAGTATTTCCTGTGGATCATACAGCTTAAGAGACAGAGCTGGTATTTGAACGTCCAGTTCAAAATCTGACATTTTTTCTGCAAAATTTGATTCCAGATTTTCATTCATATCTTTATATGTACGAATAAAATATTGTGAACCATATAAATGAGGGTATCTGCTCTGTAAACCTGTGGAGAAGTGGTGATCGTGTTCCTTTCAAATCTGTTCTTTTCAATGGCGAGTCATTTTCAGTTTCCCCTTCCACAAGTGACATGCCCACCGGGGATGTACTCAGTCCAGTTACCCAGTTAATCAAGAAGACTGAGCCCCCAGAGGTTAAGTCACATCATTATGAAGTAGAAGATCTGAACCCTGGTCTCCTGTCCACCACCCTTTCATTTGTGCTATTGTCATGTAATTCGCTTTGTCTCAAAATGTGAGTTTACATTTTGAACCTGTCTGTTTGTGAAAAGTCTTGGACCAGTGTCCTACGCAGTGAGTGCCACAAAGAAATTTGAAAAACGAAATAAATAAAAATTGTGTCATGAGAAGAAAGAGTGAAACATGGTAAATTTAGTTACAGTCCATCTCAGGCATAGGAGGAAATACCCCCAAGCTCCCAAGAAGAAAAATACTTCAATGATATTAATGAGTATTACTGGGGCGGGGCGGGGGGGAAGCAACATATAGTTTATTTTCTTAGAAGCACACTTATTTTTAGGAATGGGTGGATCAGTTTTATAGAAGTCAGGACATCTGATTGTGGTAGGTTTAAGTGCATATGACCTTCTCCTTCTTCAAGACACATCAACAGGAAGTTAGCAGAACTACACATTTGAAATGCAATGACTACACCCTTTCAGTGGCTTCTGTCTTAGAAGAAAGTTCTGTCATTTTGATGGCACACAATAAATTTATTTAAATTTAGAAGCCACAGTTTGTTAAAGTCTTAACCTCCAGTGCCTCAGAATGTGACTATATGTGGAGGTAGGGTCTTTAAAGAGCTAATGAAATTAAAATGAAGCCATTATGGGAATTTTGTGCTCAGGCACAGGATATGAAGACATGGGGAGAAGGCAGCCACAAAGAGAGGCCACAGAAGAAACTAAATCTGCTGACACTGTGATCTTGGACTTCCAGCCTCCAAAACTGCGAGAAAATCAAATATGTTGTTTAAGAAACTCAGTCTGTGGTACTTTATTATGGCAGCCTAAGCAAACTAATACACATACACTGTTTTAAGTCAGTAGCTCTCAAACCCAGCTGTGTTTCGTAATCACGTTAGAATCTTTTTCAACAATACTGATACAGCTCCATCCTTGAGCAATGAGCCATAATCTCCAGGGATGGGGACTGGTTGGCTGTGTTCTTAAAAGCTCCTCAGGAGATTCTGATACTGTTTGGGTTGAGAATCATGGGTTTTCATTGTTCTCCCAGAAGAGTTCCCAACTGGTTCCTTTCAAGGAGGGCAAACAGTCTTCCATCCACTGTCTGGCTTGTTGAAGCACATTACTCTGAGAATAGAATGAGCCATTCCATATGGATCAATATGGTCCCCCATGACTCACCCTTAGAATCATCTGAGTGTCTATATTTGAGACAGTCGATGAGTGATTCTGATGGTATTTTAGATTAAGAAAGGCCTAACATTTGTTTTCCATATATGAATGTCTATATGTATGTATGCATTGTCTTCAACCAGGAAAAATTACCTATAAGCCCATCAAGGACCCTGTTCACTTTTATTTTTGTCTGTGCTTGTTTCTTTAGGCCTTTTTCCTTTATTATTCTCTTCAATGATGAGAGTGCTTAGGACACTGGGATTGATTTTAACAAGTAGGTGTGAAATTTCACAATTTGGTGTTTTGTAGTTATGACCTCAGGTTAATCAGTATTTTCCCTTTCTAAAACCTGCTGTTAGAGCAAAAAGTCTGATGCTAACAAATTATATTCACAATTAAAGTGGAAATTGAACTCTTATTTCATTTGTTTACTAATCACTCCTATTTATGAATATATTAATCAGCCTCCTTGGAGAATTTAACTGTCATGTGTAGTCAAATATATATGTAGTATTTCACTGACCTAAAGTCATTCATCCTCAGCCCAAACAGATTAAGATCATGTTGGAAGAAAGAAATGCCTGTGGTATATCAAACTAGATGTCAGGCTAATAACTACCAGGTGTCATGAATGATACTATGTGCTTACATGCACACTTACAAAATAGCACTAGGTGACATAACTGCTACTATTCCCATTTTACAGATAAGGAAATTAATACCAGGTGAGATATGCTGGGCAACTCACTTAGTGTTCCTGGACTGGCATGGGGAAGAGGCCCTTGGACTCCTGAGCTCAAGCTCTTAACAATTACTACTCTCTGCTGACATATGGCATACCCGCCAATGCTTCAGTGAGACACTTCACAGACTTTCATTTGCTTTTGGTCCTAATTCTAGTAAGTTTGGATTTTGGATTTTCTAACTAATATCAAGTTAGGATGAGTTTCTCAATTAAAAAAAAAATCAACACCAGTACTTACAAAATAGACATTTTTCAGGGTGATTGATTTCTTTACACAATTTTCTTATTTTCACTTTAAAGAAAGACATACTACCGTTTTCTTGAATGTAAGGAGTTTCTGTAATATGTATTTCCATGCATTAAATTGTAAAGATACCTGTATGTCCATAGGCTATATTCATAATCCCACCCTAATGCAGAAACAGGATCTTCTAGTCTTTGACCTGTTGGTGTCTTTGTATCACTGAAAATGAAGATGAGTATTTTTCATACTCAGTTTTACACCCAAGCAAAACTATTTTCTGTAGTTCGAGGTAGTTCTACGTAGTCATCAGAGGAAATATCTGCAAATGGTCCTCTGAGTTGATAGATTTGAACTTGTAGTCTTATATCTTTGTATTTCCAACACTGTCTACTTCTTAAAATTGCCTAGACTATTAGCTTTATAAGGTTGATTAGCCTGTCAAAAATTTACCTCTAAATCTGTAGAAGTTCACATACTACAAAACAAATTAGCCAAAAAGTGTTGCTTGAATGTAGCCAAATAATTGTTATTAAATATCCTCTAATAACTGAAAATGATACACACATATGTGTGCCATGTATGTGTGTACATATATGTGTGTGTATGTGTGTATTCATATATACGTGTGCGTATATGTATATGTGTATGTGCATATATATGTGTGTGTATGCAGTGGTTTCAAGCACATGTTTCACAGTTAGTCTGACTTAGACCAAAATTCTTGCTCCACTTTTCACTCCGAGTCACGTTGGGGAAGTTACTTAATCTGCTGGAGTTATACCTTGTTTTCCTGTAAGATGAGGACAGTAATGTCTACTTGTAGGTGGAGATTAATGACAAAATATAGTTGGAACACTTAAATTGTGCCATCCTGGCCCACTGAATGTGCAGTAATAGCTAAACAATATTACTGTATTAAACAATTAAACACCATTCTGTTGAATGTTTCATTTTCCCCAAACTGAACTACAGTAATTGTACAAAGTGAGGTAACACCTGTATATTTGAGGACAGTGATGGTAAGAGCACAGATGAAATTTCCCGGGTCTTATTTAGAAGTGCTTTTCTTTTCCTGAGTCTCTGTGAGGTTCCCCTGTGCGACGAGGTTGCCCTGTCTATGTTACCCGAACAAGTGTCCTCTTGGGAACCTGACCACCTACTGCTGCACTCCACGACCAGTAGTCAGAGATGTGGAAACGGTTCTGGAAGGAGACGTGGAAAGAGAAGAACCAGAATGGCTTCTTTTATCCAAGGCTAATCTTGCGAGCAGTAGGAGGGAAAGTCAGGTCTGTCCGAGGCCACTTAAACCTTTGCGGAAGGATAGATGATGAATAAACACTTGCAAACACAATAACAGAAAGCAGCATTCAGAAATAGGTTCGGATTGACCCTACATTTTTAAAAGTCATTGTTGAGCTTGAGAAAGGTGGCAGAGTGAAGTCACTCTGGGACCACGTGGCCAGGCACTGACGGCTCAGCCCCTTACTAGTTGTGTGGCCTTGGACAAGTCCTTATGCTTGTCTGTGGCCAGTTCCCTTGATGTAAACTGAGATTTAAATAGCACTTAACTTTTACAGTTGTTGTGAAGATCAAGTAAATTAATTTGTGAAAGTACTTGGAACAATATAAGGTAAAAAATAGAAGGAGTCAGTAACTGTTAGCTGTCATAATCTACCTATCTCAAAGGCTGAATGGTCAGTTTTTCTCTCCAAGATTTTTCTCCCTCTTTTTTTTTCATGATTGCATCTGAACTTATGCACATTTCTTTTTAAGAGGTGACACTTGACAGTGTGGGGCTTTCTGGAGATAGACAAATGTATAGCATTATGAATTATAAGCCCTAAGACTGTTCTGTCATTAAATTACAGTCATGGAAACAGTAACTTTTCATATTAAGACTGATTTATCATGCTTACTAATCTTTAAGATGCAAAATGTCTGTTATAGTATGCATGGGTTAGCACAAAACACATTTTAAGGCAGAGAACAAAAACATTTCTGAGGTTAGAGCATGAATTAGTTTTGAGAAAAGGTGTTTGCTCAGGAGGATTCAAATTGCATTTCTTGTTCTCTGTGATATAAACTCTTTCTAGCCACAGCTGGAATTTTTGGTAGGTCTGGACTCCCGCCCACCTTCATTAATTTATCTTCTTTCTTGCCTGCTGAAAGTGTGCTGGGAAATCAGAACTGGTGCATTCACACTTCCTTTTTTCCTGCTCTCTTGCATTCAGAATCTTGGGGATTTGACTTGTCACCAAGCCCCATTTAGAGCCACTGATCTCTGAATTCTGCTGTTTGGTTTTTCATGCTGCTACTCTAGAATATGCTACAAGGCTCACAGATGTTGTTTCTCAGGAAGTTGCAAAGGGCAGCATGGAGCTGCTCAGGTGCCAGCCTCTGTCTCCAGTTGAGAGGTGTGAGGCTGGCTGGCATGTTACTCCAGAACCTCTTGGGTTGACGATTCAGCCAACATTTAGTGAAATCCTACACTGGCCTGGGCTCAGTGCTAAGCAGTTGCAGATGCCTTCTCATTTATGCTTCACAATATCCTCATCCTTATTTTGCAGATTGTTGAAGAGCCCGAGCAAGGCCAATAAAAAGCATCACTCCTCTCAGCTTGAGTAATGAAAAATTTGAGAAATAAAGTAAAAGAATACAGCTCGAAATATTGTATTTATCAATTACAAAGGCTAAGTTGGTGGATGTAGTTTAGTGTCAGAGCCAAATGGGCACTCAAAGGCTGATTCTCAGAACTAGGCAGATGTACACACCAGTAACACAGAAGTGGAAACTTCCTCACTTGCTCCCCGACTCCACCAGCATCTGAGCTCTGGGAGGGGCAGTCAAATTGGGTTTCCCTATGGGTAGCTTAATCTCAAGATGAGGAAGAGCAGAGCTGAGTGCAGTATACCTAGTTATTCTTCCCACATGCACTAACTCAGTGAGTCACCCCTCACACTCCTTAGAAATGAACAGAATGGGTCAAGTGTTGGAGAGAGGCCAGGATTGCTTTTTGGGAAAAGACATCCTCATGAAAATCAGTGTGTAGGGTAAAGTTTAGATGAGGAAACTGAAACACAGAGAAGTTCAGTAACTTGCAAAGGCTTCACACATTCTTAGCATTGGAGCTGAAAGTTGAATACAGTCTTTCTACTCATGTACCTTTTGCTGAGTTGGGACTTTTCTCAGAATTGAAAAATTGGAATAATGACATAGGAAACAACTGTGAAAAGTCATTCATCCTCGAGAATTCAAAACAATGTTTTATATAAACTATCCAAGAACAATAGGTAGGTGTTTTCCCCCTTAGATTGGCTTCATCTTTACTTTCGCTGTTAACTCTCTGTTGAAAGTTCTGGCTGCTTTTCCTTCCATGATATGGGTCACTTCCTTTTCTTGAAGTAACTACGGCCAGCCATTGAAATTGCTTTTTCTGAAAGTGACTCTAACCTGGAACACTGAAGCTCATGTCTCCCTTCCCCATGCCTTGTCTTGTGGGACACTACCTCCTCAGCCAGAGGCAAATGCTGCCCCAGCACCAACTGTCTTTGACGACTGTGTATACGGCCCCTACCTATCCTGCCTGCACTCAGCGTTAGCAGCCTCATTGAGGTTTCTTGTATTGCTCTGAGGCCTTGGTTCTAAAAATGTCTTCTTCTTTTAAATGTAATTAACATGATGTTTAATATTTAAAATTCATATTTTTGCATTTTTAAACTTGGCGTTGGAGGGCTAAACTGTATCCTGTTTAAGAATAGCTTGCACAGCCTTCTTGAAGGGTAGGACCCTACTTCAAATTGTGTTCAAGGTCAGGTGTCTGCTTTCCTGTGGCTGTTGGTGGAGAGGATGGGTGGGGTGGAGTAGGGTAGGGATTTATGTGTACAATTCCCATTAACAAGCTTCTTGGAAGATCTTTATGAATGAGCTAGAGAGAGGGATTGAAGGGGACATAGTGTTGCAGCCTCTGATTCCTACAAGGCCTTGGTTCCAACACAAGACTGGAAACAATTAGCTGCAGCAAGAATCTGCTGTTTATGGAGAAGTGGAAGGAATGAGCTAAATCTTGTATTTGGAATTAAACATGGAAATTTGGAATCGTATCTCTGTCAGGTGAATCAGAAGATATGTTCCAGAAACCATGAAATCCGTAGGTCTGTTTACGTCTTGAGTGGTAATTTTAGAAGCCTAAAACAGCTTTTGTCTTTGTGGCTATGCTAAACTGATGCCATGGCCAAGTTATGGATTATATTCCCTTGATATTATTAACTAGATAAATTTGCATGGTTTAGAAAACTAGTCTTTCAGTATGATGCCTTTTGAAATCCTGGTAAACTTGGACTTCTAAACTTGGGTTTCTCTAGAAATCAAAAGGTTTTCAAACAGAATTCTGATCTTTACGGGTCAGTCTTGAAATTTACTCTGGAGATAGTTTTCCCAGAGACTGTAGAATAGCTTTAGTTTAGAATTAGACAAGCTAATTTTTTTTTCTTCTCTTTTTCTCCTCGCTGAACTTCCAGTAGATGAGCAGGAAGGTTTAGGTGGTTTTGCAAAGTAATTTTTCAAGCATTTGACTGTCTGAAAGCTGCAGTCTTGAGGGACCTTGGAAAAAGAATGGCCTTACTGCCCTCCTCACCAAGAGTGACCCACTCCCTTGTGCGGTGAAGAAGTGTTATGACCAGCTTGATTGGTGGGTCACTCTGGTGGAGCTTGTCCTAAGCATTTTAATTTGGTTGGTGGAGCTAGTGAAGCCTCAGCACAGCTCCGCGGGTAGGGTTGTAACCAGCCTTCCATGATAAGTCTTTTCTCTGATTCCCTTGAGTGAGCGTTATTCTTTGGACTGTTAAACTGGCACCTTTGGATATTTCTATGACCTTGAAAATTAGAATAATTAAGATTCCTCTTGCACAGTGGGGTTTGATACGTGTAATTAACAGCAGTCAGCATTCCCTGGAGACCAAAATTTGAAAGATATTAAGGAAGGAAAGACACAAACCTTCTTGAATGAAGGAAAGTAGATGTTAGTTGCATATGACTGTGGTAGTATGTATTTGAATGTTCCCTATTGTGTAACTGAAGATATTTCCATGAAATTTAGTAATGCACACTCTCTTTATTTACTTTTGGTAGCACCTATCACGTGAAACAGAAGTGAATAATTGGCTACTGAGTAATGAGCAGGGACAAGATCTGAAAAAGTCCTTTATACGGGAGAAGGAAGTTTGTTGTAGGCTACATTAACTTTGTTGCAGCAAAACCAAATCTTAGATCATAGTGATTATGTTTTTGCATTTCTCCATGTCATGTTCCCAAGCTATGATGGTGCCCACATCAACTGGTCACATAGGAGTAGCCTAAACAAGTGTAGTTTGTGTTTTCGAGTCATTGTTTTTTTAAAGACTTCTTCAAACAACTCTGATCCTTTATAGCACTTTCTTCCCTGAAATTTTCTTTGGGTCTTTATACATAGATAGACAGAGAGACAGAGAGAGAGAGAGAGAGAGAGAGGGAGGAGAGAGAAGACATATCATTAGGATACAGTTCTGTCTGTTGATTGCTCTTAGAAATTAAATGTTTGCTTTCGGCCAATGGGAGTTAGAAGAACTCACCGTGGGTATACTCTCAGCCAGGGAGTGTTAGTGTTCTACACGGTGACTGCTCCCTGCTGCTGAGCTCTCCTAATTAACTCTGGATTCTGGACTCTGATTCTGGCTTTTATTTCATATTGTGGGAACTAATGCCAAAAAGTATGCAAGTGATAGTATCTGACAGTTCATAAAGATTAAGAAAGAGTATCATTCTTGTTGCTAAAACTTGGATTGCACAGTAATTTTAGAAAACTTCAAGGAAATGATCTAGTAACCCAGCAGTAGAGACCAACAGGCAATTAGAAATTAGTGTAGGTCCTTTTAAATTGTGAAGGGCATCATAATGTTTTGCCTTTGGGGAGGGTTTGAAGAATAACTTAAGGTTGGTAGTTGCTAGAGAATTTGGCAGAGAAGAAACTTTCTGAAGAGCATAGAAAGTTTGTTAAAGTACTGGGATGGGACCACATACCCTATAGGGGTGGTACTGTTGTGACCTTATATATCATGAGTCAGTGATAAATGGAACAAATGAATATTCTTTCTTTGATAGAAATGACTAAAAAGGTGAGTAGGGGAATGATTGGTGTTTCATAAACATCCAACATAGTGATCCTAATTTGGTATCCCTATTTTATTTATTTATACTTTTATACTTTTTGAGACAGCATCTTGCTCTGTCACCCAGGCTGGAGTGTAGTGGTGTGATCAGGCTCACTGAAGCTTTGACCTCCCCGCAACCTGGTCTCAAGCAACCCTCCTGTAACGTCATCTCAAGCAACCCTCCTACCTCTGCCTCCTGAGTAGCTGGGACTACAGGTGTGTGCTGCTATACCCAGCTAATTTTTGTATTTTTTGTAGTGATGGGGTTTCACCATATTGCCCAGGCTGATCTTGAACTTCTGGCTCAAGCAACTGGCCCACTATGACCTCCCAAAGTGTTGGGATTACAGGTGTGACCCTCTACATCTAGCCTGATATCCCTATTTTAATTATTGATTTCCACGCAACACCATTTATATCTTTGTTGATTAGTTCCACTTCTCTTGAAGAATAAGTCTGTATTGAAAGGATTTGAATATTAAGAAAGTATTCAGAAGCTGTTATCAGGGCCTGGATTCAATGAATGAGTCATAGCAAGACAGATTAATACCCAGATGCTGCTTTCCTTCCTATTCATCAGTAAAACCAAATGAGATCAGTTAAATGTTCATCATGTGCTATTACCAAGCTCACTGTACTTTAAGCCGTGCAAAATGGTTGAGTCCCCTTTCTTTGAGTTTCTCAAGTACTTTGGCCCCAAATAGATTTATTTTTTTTGTACCTCTCCAGATTTCAAATTAAGACTAGAACCAATTTTCAAACCATTTTTTTTTTGTAAAAAAGAAGAAAAGAATAAAAGTCATGTGGGATCAAATGAGTCTAAGAATCAATGACCAGTTTATTTTTTTCTTTGAGAATCAGATTACATATAATCATAGTGTAGCCCTGAGAATTCCTTGACTAAAGAAATGTATTTTATTTAAACTTAAGCTTTTCTAACTATATTCAACATGATAAAATAACTTGTATTCATGGGTTCTGTGGTTTACAGCATTATTTTATTGCCTACCCCTCTTTTTTCCCCTAGACCTTAATTGTCTAGGTGAAATGTAAAACTATTGAATAAATGTCCATATAAAAAAACAAAATGTTCTACAACCATATGTGACTTGTAGACCTCATGATCTAAGTCAGTGCTATCTGATAAATATATAATGCCAGCCACATATGTTAAGTTTTTTTTTCAAGGAAATTCTTTTGTTTTTCTTAATTGACTCATATTAGATATACATATTTTCATGTTACAGCCACATATGTAATTTTAATTTTCCAGTAAAAAAGACAAAAAAGGTGAAAATAATTATAATGAATTGTTCTATATAACTCCCTATATCCAAACATTATTTCAACTTGTAATTAATATTAAATGTTATTAATAAGATACTTTATTTGCCTACTAAGTCATGAAAATCCAACACATACTTTACACTTATAGCACACCTCAATTTTAGACTAGTTCCATTTCAAGAACTTGGTAGCCACACATGACTGGTGGCTACCATTTGGGATGATGCAGGCCCACAGTAAGCTGCATTCCAAAAAGTATGCAAGTGGTAGTATCTGACTTGAAGTTCATAAAGATTAATAAAGAGTATCATTCTGGTTGCAAAAACATGGATTTTACAGTAATTCGTCTTCCCAGGAGTATAGTGCAACCAGTCTGATCTTGTCCAACAATATCATCTGGAATTAGACCTGCCTCTGGATATCATTTGGTAAAAGACTTATAGGAACTCAACATTTATATTTCTTTGATTTTTCTGTTTCATCCTACTCCAGTGTCAGGTTTGCCCCCATGAGAAGGGAACATGATTGGTAGAAACCTTGACTACTTAATTTAAGTCTGCAGGAAGGGATTCAAAACTTCATTTAACTTTGTCAGGAGAAATTTTAATTTTATTTATGGTAGGCCTTTGAATTGACAGTCTGTGTTTTAGAACCCTGATAGGCATTTGGGTGTGGTTGAAAAATATTGAGACTTACTGGATGGAACCACTGGACTGGACTTTGGAGGGCCAGTAAATTTTATTTTATTTTATTTTATTTATTTTTTTATTGCATTTTAGGTTTTGGGGTACATGTGAAGAACATACAATATTGTTGCATAGGTACACACGTGGCAGTGTAATTTGTTGCCTTCCTCCCCTTCACCTATATCTGGCTCTAAAATTGACCGCATAATCGGAAGTAAATCACTCCTCAGCAAATGCAAAAGAACGGAAATCATAACAAACAGTCTCTCAGACCACAGCGCAATCAAGTTAGAACTCAGAATTCAGATCAAAAGGGCCAGTAAATTTTAAATGCACTGTCGTTAGGGTAGATGTGTGTGCCTGTGTTTATTAGTAAATAGATAATCAAAGTAATACTTAACATTTACTTTCTGTTTTTAATGTGCCAAGCCCTATTTAATATGCCTCATCTCTTTTAATCCTTGCAATTCTATGAATTGCCTCATTATACAGATAAGGAAAATAAGGCTTAGGCAGCTTAGGGAAATTTGACTGAGGTCCCACAGTTGTTGGCTATATTCAATGCCAGAGCTCGTATGTTTACAGAACAGGGGATTCTCATGTGCTATATATTCAAGAATCTTCATCCTTTTGGGATCAACCAAGATCAAGAACTCAGGATGGTAAGGCTGTAGAGTAACCACCGTGCAAGAATGTGCCCTCTGGGAGAATAACCCTGAATATTTTTAACACTAGAATGGTGTTCACATGCTTCTCTCAATTCTGTGAATATGGAGATAGTAGGATTTTAACTTTAAAGATTGAGGTATAGTTTGAAATTCATCCTGGGGAGTCAAGATTGTTCTCTGGATATAGCTTTAGTTTAGCCCTGCCTTGCAGTTTTAACATGATGACTCTTTCTGTTCCCAGAAATTTTGTCTCTGACAAGCTCCTGCTGCAGTCACTTCATTAATCTTACTCTACCAGGACACCTGTTCACTACTGTGTGGTGTCAGCTGATATCATATGGTAATTATGTTGTTAATTCATGGACTGATGTTTTCCAGACTGAAGCATGGCTTCTTATAGGTGGTGATCTGGGAAATCAAATTGAGCAGACAAGAAAAACACTGACAATCGTCTGCTTCTACTAGCTTGGTTATATGACATGACTTTGGGTGGAAAGACTGTCATTTGTGGAATATGGTATTTTTCTTGGGGTGGCTACTCAGCAGAAATTCCCTTAGTTAAATGATGATATAAAACACAAATTCTTGAGCAAGATTCAACTGGACTTGAATCTTAGCTCCATTCCTTGCTTTTTAGATCTTGAAGTTACTGAACCTCTCAATGTCCTTATTTTCATGATGGGAATTAAAAAAAGCCAACATTGGATGAAAACTCTTAGCCCAATAAATAAAGAATAAATGTGAATGTGTTATTATTTAGCAAATATGTAGCGATGCCTACCTTTTCCTTAGCAACATGGAAAAGCTTCTTAGAGAAAATGGTATTTTAGTTCAGCTTTCATAGTTAAGACCAAATAAATAGGTAGAAATAAGACAGAAGGATGTTACAGATGGCAGCATGTGTGATCTGTTGTGTCTTGGACTGTTGAACCCTGAGAATCTGCAAAGAATGAGATTTTTGCTTTTTAGTCTCATGTGATGTAATTTCTGAAGGACTTGGACTAGAATTTTGGCTTTACTACTTCTTAGCTGGGTGACTTAGGCAAGTTTCTTGACTATCTGGTTTCTTCAAAAGTGCAGGTAAAAATGGTACCTACTTCATAAGATCACTCTTAGGATTAAATCATTAAAGCCTATCAAACATCTAAAGCAGCGCCTGGTCCATAGTAAATGCTCAGGAGCAATTAGCTATTGTTTGTAATATTATTACTTACAGACGTTATAATTTCACTGGGGAGGCAGACTTAGCACATGAAATAATAAGAGACCTATAATTCATTGTCACATGTATGATATAACATGTAGTCAAGGACAGTAGTTCTCAACCCTTTCACCAGTAAGATCCTCCTTATTCCTTCCTCCAGTGACTCTCTTAAAAAAAAAAATTATGCAGAACAACACCACAAAAACTTTTGTTTTCTTATTATCAAAGCAGTGAATGAACATTGTAGACAAATGATAAAATATAGATAAACAAGGTGTGGTGGTCAAACCAGATCTATATCACACTTCTCAGAGATAACTCTTGCTAACGCCTTGATATGTTAGCTTTTCCTATCTTTAGTGTGCGTATATACATTTTTAAAAAATTGAATTATACTCGATATTATTTTTGTACTTAATAGTAAATTATGAATATTTATATCAATGTTTCTCAGCCACTTTTTAATGATTAAATGCTATTCCACTGTGTGAATGCGCTGTCATTCATTCAAGTAGTCTTGAATATGTCGTATGTGTAGGGGCTTCCATTTTTGTGCATGTGTGCCATGCTGAACAGCACTAGGATGGAACTGCCTTAAGCTTGCATGCCATGAATGCCTGGGTAAAGAGGGTAGTCATGCAGCTAGGAGGTAAGGGCCGAGGCGGACCTGTTGTCCACTTCCAGGGCAGGAGAGGACACGGGCAAGGCAATCCCAAGCAGCGAATCCACGAGTGGAGGACAAACAGTATAAAATGTGATATATGAGAGAATAGCCAAGGTAAGCCAAAAAGGGCCTGTAGGTCCTATGGATGAAGACCAGAAAGAGCCTCCAGTTAGCAGGAGAGGCCTTTTCTGGATTGCCAGTCCCCTGAGCCTCTCTTTAATCATGGTTCTATGAATTTCTGCCCTAGGAGGTGAGAGAAGGGCCAAGAGCTTTTTGAGCTGGGGTAGTTAGAAAACCTCCCTGAAGCAGGTGTTTTGGGTAATAAGCAAAAATGAATAGGCAGAGGGGAAAATGGAAGCATGGTTCAGAAGGAGGAATTGCAGGTCTAGTTAGGTGTGGCTTGGATCTGTGAGTTCTGAGAAGGTGGCAGTGCAGTTGCAGGCTTGTGATTATACTGGGGAGCCTCTGGTAGCTGCCCGTGGGCTGCTGTTCAAAGAGAGCCCTGACTCACCTTTGTTGCCAGAAAAGTGGGGAAGGAAAACAAACCAATGAACACGAGTTGATATCCTGGCTTAAAAATATGTATATGTTAAAAATCACCATATCCAAATTAGCTTAATCTCCCAAAGACTGTATTTAATATAACCATACATAAAAGTAAATAAACTGAAATATCCTGGACCACTATGTCAATGTGAGAATGATGTCAGCAGCTCTTCTGTCTCTTTCCTGGCTAGTGGCTAAGAAGAAAGCATCATCTTCCTCTTTAAAGCCTACCTGCTTATGCCCAGAACAAAACTAGTTTTCCCTAACATATTGTCTATTGTTAGGTAGTTGCCTTTTTTTCATGCTATGGTAAACAGTGCTACGATGAGACTATGGTATTCCAGTTCAGTTATTTTAAATATTTTAACTAATGGAATTTTATTGTATTTTTGCCCTGGAGACTTACAGTAGTGGGCAGAACCATGCAGGGCTAACTGATAAATAATAAATGCGATAATGCCTATTAATCTGTATTTGGAAGCAGTATTTCCCTTGCTCTTTTCAGGTTTTGACATTTACTTGTACTCTTTGCCCTGTATATGGAGGTTTATATAGTTGCACTTTCCATAGAAACATTTTCTTTAAATTTCCAGAACCTATAACATATATTTTTCTCTACTATTAACCCAGTAGGGAAGAATGTTCATATTAGAATGAGGTCAGGCTTGTTTTCTGTAATTTGCCATGAAACTCTGAGAAACCCAGTGTTCATTTCTGCACCCCATTATTTCTGCTGTTCCCCTTCCCAGACACCAGCAGAGTGACCTTTCTTTATTTATATCTCTGACCTGCTCAGTTTCCACAGTGATGTGGAGCATTGTGACTGTTTTAAAGATAAATGGCTTTTTATTGGCTTTCCCAATGACATTTTATGTGGTGAGCTTTTATAGCCTGTAATACACTATAGAGAAAAATGACAAGAGGCAGCACAAATTTGCCTGAGATTGGCCCTGAGCAGGCTGTGAGGCAGGGATGGGAGCAGTCCTACAAACACCAGAGTCCTTGGTCTATGATTTTGTGTTAGGGTTTTAATTCACTGACTTTATTCGACAGGATTCACCAACCAGTATCGTACATGCCTTCCAGGGACCATGCCCAGGTACTTGACAGCTGATTGGTAAATTTGAACTTAGGCAAAATTTGCAACTACTTACTATAATGTGTTAAGAAAAATATTTTTCCATATCAAAAAAAAAGGTTTTCACTGACAACTTTGAGATGCAGTTATAGTCTTTTACCCTTACTGCATCACAGCCTGTGGGGGCGTGATCCTCATCCATCCTTTGGCAGCAGAAGGACCCTGTGAGAGCATAGTCCATGAAGGGTGGATGCCTGAATGGTGCAGCCCTGGGCACATGTGAGCACAATGGGATGCCCAGCCTTCAGTGTGCTGTGAAAGGGCATGCTGCCAGAGAGCTTTGGAATCCATTTCAGACATTTAGAGGGTGCAGTGCATCCTCTCACCTGTGGGGAGTTCCAGGTGGCCATCAGAGCTGCTCCTGCAGTGCCCAGGAGGCATGAGAGCGTGGAGTGGTGGAAGAAGTAAAGGAGCAGCTTTCGGTGCCTGGTTCCATTCCTTGCCAGCTTTGCAGCTTGGGTAAATCTCAACATACCTCTGAGCCTAACTGGCTACTTCCATATTATTTTAACAGGCTTACTGGTGTACCAACCTTCCAGACTATTGTCAGATTTCATTAAATAAACTCCTCTGGTTCTTCACCACTCTCTCCAACCTCACTGCTTATGTCTGAAAGAAGAGGTGTTTGGGAGTATTTGATGATAGAATGAAAAGTTTTGCACAGATAATTTTGGTCAAACCTTTTCAGTTTTGAAGCAGATGGGGTCTCATTCACTTCCTGCGTATTTGAGGGTAGTGCAGATGCCTCAACTGCTTAATTGGAGGAACAGCCAACAGTGGTTTGATGTCATGATACATTCTATTGTGCCAAACATCAAACCCACATTTCCTTGGGGCCCAAAATAGGAATCTAGCTGTTGTAGGACATGTTGTCTTTTTGCATTGTTTCAAATGCTATTTGATCTTTAACTTAGCATGCCTTATATGCATGCCTGGAGCTCCTTCAAAGTATAATATTAACCAAGAGAAGCTATGGTTAGTGTACAGCAAAAAAAGAAAAAAGAAAATGTTTTCCTTTGTTTTGTGTTTGGCCCAGGGTTTATTGTTGCCAGGGACCTATTTATTAACCAGCTTTAAAAAGCAGCTGTTCTCTCTCTTCTTTTTTTCCTCCAATGATGCCTGCCTTGGATATTTGGGCATGGCTTAATGTTAGGCGATGCTCTGTAAAGTGAGTTCTGGGAAATGGATTTCATATCTCTTTCAGAGGGTAGAGAAATGGAAGCATAAATATTGAAACCACGTATTAAAGAGAGGGTAGATAATTAAGCTCTTGTCTGGTCCCTGGCAGCTTGTTGATGTGTTTTTATTTTCTAGTGAATGAGTGATGTTCTTCAAAGGGAGGTGCCATCTGGGAAATCAGGTCTCTGCTGAAGCATAGCCATGATCCCTGCATTGCCATGTTCTGCACGGGTCCGGCTCTAACCCACAGGCGAGTGGCGGGGCTGGACTAATTACGCAGCTGTCAGAATCGCACAAATGAATGGACTGGGAGTGCTGTTTCCTTGTCTGTGATGGTGTGTGTTGGTTTGGATTTCACGTTTCTAACAGTGGTATTTTAATAGGCAAGAGAGCATTTGTATGAAATTGAAAACTTTCTAAAAACAGTATTAAGGATATCTGTGCATGCTCGCAGGCCAGTGATACAGAGCTTGCTACCAGCACAAAGCCACCATTGCTTCTAAGACAAATAGATGAAATTTAGCACACCATTGCAAGGGAGTGACCTTTATACCCTGCAGAAACATACGCACATGCGTAACACATGCACCTAGTACCTCTATGCTCATTAGATATATGTCCGGGACGTTGCATAGCTGAAGTATAATTATGTTGTAGACATGTAATGAGAAGCTTTTTGATATAGAATGTTTCTCCTTGAGTAGGGGAGGAAGCTCCTCTCCTTAATGAACCATCACCACTGCCCTAAGATGTGTTGTGAAATCATCCAGAAACCAACAGAAGATCCCCCCTTTTTTTTTGTTCTGCTCTATGTGACCCAGGAAAATGAAGGGCCATGCCATCCCTAGCCGTCTTGGAGCCCATGGCTAAAGGAAAACATCAGTAATACTGACTTTGCCTTTATGCAGAACTTTGATACTGTGTTTATCATGGGTTGCATTAATTTTGATTTTTAAAAACATTTGCATTAAGTTATTACTTACTAGGTTTAAACTCTTTTGGCAACCACTTAAATTTTATATCTGAAGTCCCAGCCTGGTCGGGTGTTTCTCTGTGGGATGAGGGGAGAGAGAGAGGGTTTCCCAAGCTCTTTCTACTGCATATCACTCTCTTCCCTCCTTTTTACCATGTCTGGTTATGGGATAGCAACTGAATCAGACATAGTCTTCATTCATGGAGTTAATGGTCTGGAAGTAATGATAGACAAAATCAGATTAAATATATTTATAAAAATCAAAGTGAATATATTTATAAAAATTAGAGTTAACACATTTATAAGTACTTTTTTTTTTTTTTTTTACAAAGTGAGATGGAAACAAATGAACATCATAATGTTGAAAACAAAGGTGGGTGTGGTAATGAAGAACCTTATTTGAGCAATTAGAACAGACACACAGTTGAGCTGACATTTAAGTTCACACCTGATGAAAGAAACCACAAGACAAAGTGTGGGGAGAGACTTTCAAGTAGAGGACACTGTGTGAAAACCTAAAGTTAAGAAAAGATTGGCTGGTGTCAGCAAATGAGTTAGTTAAGTAGGACAGGAGATGAGCAACAGGGAAGAGGGCTGGAGTCAGAGGCAGGGGCCAGATGACACGGGTCCTTGAAGGTTAAGGTTAGACGTTTAATAGGGTAATGATGGAGTTTAAGAGACATATCTGGGAAACTTTCTCTCACCCGTGCCTCCACTTGCTGTACCCACAGCAGCCACTATCATAGTACTTAACACAGCGTACTGAATGCTTGGTTATATGTTTGAAGATACTCCCACCCTTGATACTGCAGATAGCGATCTGCTGAAAAAGAGCTTTGGAGATCAGGAAAACTTTCTGCAGTATCCATTGGGAGTCATAGGGTCAGAATCTCATAATTTGACTACATGAGTTTTGTTTTGTTTTTAAATTATACTTTAAGTTCTGGGGTACAGGTGCAGGATGAGCAGGTTTGTTACATAGGTATACACATGTTATGTTGGTTTGCTGCATCCATCACCCTATCATCTACATTAGGTATTTCTCCTAATGCTATCCCTCCACCATCCCCTAACCCCCTGCTATTCCTCCTCTAGACCCCCAACCCCCAATAGGCTCTGGTGTGTGATGTTACCCTCTCTGTGTCCATGAGTTCTCATTATTCAACACCCACTTATGAGTGACAACATGCTCACTCATAGAACTGGCCAATAGAACTTGCAGCACTTCTTGGTTCTCATCTGTCTCAGACAGAAACCCTGCTTTCCTGGAGTCAACTCTGTTGCTCATTGGCATTTTTAAAGCCCGTTATCCTCTCCTTCTGCAAACACACATTGGTGTCTGCTATAGCTTGAGAATTGTGCAAAGAAACAAGATGCGCAAGCCACATGCTCAGCTTGGAGCAGGCTGTTTCTTGATAGTGTATGGGGTGACAGCATAGTTTGATGTGCTTTGGAAGCATGGTAGAGTGAGAAGTTTATTTTGCTTTACTATTAACTTCAGAGAGGAGCAAATATGTATAACCACACTCAAAAGATGTCTAGTAATACATGATATTGACCAATTAGTATACTGTTCCTTGAGTATAATTGCTGGCATGCTCTCATTTTATATCAGTCTTTTCTGAACAAGTGAAAGGCAGATATTCTTTAGCAAATTATTGAATCATTCGTGTGTTTACTGGAGATAATGTAGCACAGTATTTAGGATTGCTGTTTCTGAAACAAGACTACCCGTCTACAAATTCCAGATCTGCCAGCTGAAAGAGTGTGTAACCTTGGGAAACATCCTGAGACCCTCCAAAATTCATGTTTCTTATCTGAAAAATGAGTTTGAATACTGCTAGAATCTACGTCATAGAGTTTCTATGAAAATAATAGAATAAATGAAATAATCCATATAAAGCACTATTTAGTATAGTGACTAGCAATTAACAAGCATCCAATCAATGGTACCTATCTTTATTTGCATCAGAATTGACTTCAGTAGTTTATTAAAAACACTGACCCTTGGGTCCCAAAGAGACTCACTCGATCAGCTGTTCAAGATAATTTTCGGAATCCGTAGTTCTAACAAGTACCCCAGGTTATTTGCATTGGCGGTCTGGCATTCATTTCTTACTGGGGGTTGTCAACTACAGAACTGCAAAGGATAAATGTCTGGACATTAATTAGAAAAGACTGAGATTGAATTGCAGTTCTCTAACCCCTTTCTGTTGGTGTGACTTTAGATGTTTTACCTACTTTTCCTGACATTCTGTTTCCTAACTTCTAAACTAGCGGTAATATTTTTCTAGGTTTGTGATGAAACCACATGAATGTGGTGAAATAATGAGTGTTCAATACTGAGTGCTTAGCATATGGTTAAGGGCTTCAAAAAGCATGGCTCCTGGTCTCACAAGTATGTGCCAGCCATAGTGTCAGATGCTGGGAATCCAGACAACAGACATCTTGAAGTTTGTAGCTGGAAGTATGAAGTATGAGTGTTTTAATCAAGAATAACACCCAATAGTTGAAAGGCCCCTAAAAATCACCTAGTCCAAAATGGTGAAAGGATTGTCCTTTAACATTCCCCACAAATGGTGATCTTCTAAATGGCCCACAACTCTGTCACAGGTTACAGCAAACCACAGTGTGCCTCCTTGTACATTCTAATTACTGGTCCTTGCATGTAGGTCTCTCTGGGTCCCCACAGAGTAAGTTTCATCCTAGGATGCAGTTACCATCTTCAGATATCTGAAGGCAGATGTCATATTCCCCTTGCCTTTAATTTTTCAAGTCAGTATCTCCGACTACTTAAGGTATTTCTCATATAGGGTGATCTGGGGCTTCCGCAGACCCACATTCTGCTCCCATTAGCATGATTTTCTTCAGCCTGAGGGAAGCTCAGGCAACAGCTGTCATGGCATGAATGCCTCAGCAGAAGTGCATATAGGACCCCTTAAATGGTCTGTGTGGGAACAGCATAGGAAATAATGCTGTTGCATGTGATAATCATACGTTGACTAGTAATGCCAAAGTGGATGGATTTGATCATTGTCGAAGAATATTGGAAGGATAAGTAGGAAAAATAAGTGCTTCTGAGCTGTCCTCAGAATATCCTAAGCTTTCATTTAAGCCCAGTTTCTGTTTAAAAGTTATTCTTTTGAAATGTTGAAATATTTCTAGCACATTAAGCTTATCTGACTTCCTTGTGCTTATAACAAAAATGCTCTGGGACCTGTTTGAGAGGATCACACCATTTAAACCCTGCGAGCTAACGAGAAGGCCAAAGCATACATTTGATAAGCTTTGTCATCTTTTTGTCTGCAGATCATAGACCTTGCATTTTAATTTACTATACATAATGCTTTCTTAATGAGTTCCAGTGGATGGCCATTGAAACATGTTGGAGCAGCTGCCGACGTGATTATGGGGGAGCAAAAGCATTTATTTGATTTACGTGATATGCAGTTAGGGTAACTAATATTTGCAGCCAGAGTACAATAACGGCAAGGAAAAAAATCTGAAGTATTACTATGGACAGGAGAAAGGTACTAAATCAATTTATTTTTCCTGCACGTGTGAAAACTACTAATTGCAAGCTAATGGAATTGCCTTTTAAATGTTGAGTATCTTGCTAGACATTGGTTAGCATTGTGCCAGAAAGTTCATATTAAGCCAATGCAATTATCAGAATTATTTTTTAAGTGAAAATTGAATTGAGTTTCCAGGGACTGATTTTGGCCATGTTATAAAACATTGCCTTTGAAATAAATTGTGAATTGGTGAAAGAGGAAAAGAGATTGGAGATAATTCCTAAGAGTAAAACATTAGCAAAGTCACAGATATAATCACCATAGTTATAAACAGTAGCTTTAAGTATTAAGAAGTGAGGAAAAGCACTTTCATGTACATCACCTCATTTTGTTATCTTAATAATCCTATACAGTAGGTACTATTGTTCTACCTTCCAGATTAAGAAATGGAGGCTTTAAAAACTTAATTAATATATCCAAGTTAGGGATGATAGGAATTATCAAATGTGATCTGAGCTCTGACTCTTTGACTCTACATTTTATTTCTAGATATATAATATCTGTCCTAATAACTTCAAACATTGTGTCCAAAATTGTATTATGAAAGTATTAAATTGTAAATTACTGTCTGTATGGATGTATGGGATGATTATTACTGTTACCAATTTCCAGGAAGTGGAAAAGGAAAATGGAAAACAAGCAATCAAAGACCCAAAGTTGGCCGGGCGTGGTGGCTCATACCTGTAATCCCAGCACTTTGGGAGGCCAAGGTGGGCAGATCATGAGGTAAAGAGATTGAGACCATCCTGGCCAACATGGTGAAACCCCGTCTCTACTAAAAATAAAAAAATTAGGTGGGTGTGGTGGCACGCACCTGTAGTCCCAGCTACTTGGAAGGCTGAGGCAGGAGAACTGGTTGAACCCATGAGGCGGAGGTTGCAGTGAGCCGAGATCAAGCCACTGTACTCTCTAGCCTGGTGCCTGGCGATGGAGTGAGACTCTGTCTAAAAAAAAAAAAAAAGACACAAAATTGAAGATTGTACTTAAAAAGACAAAAATGGCTTTTAGATGTTGAGTTATTAGAGTTGTATCTCTTGTTTCAGAAGCTGTGCTTCAAATCCATAACCTGGGCACTCAGCATCCTCATCATCTTTGTCCAGTTGCCTGATCAAGTAGCCACATCTTTGCCTCCTTTCTCATATCTTTTGAGATATTTAGTAATTCTCCTCTTTTGTGAACACACACACACACACACACACACACACACACACACTGGGGACTCTACTTATTACCTTGCTTTTTTAATTAGCCCTTCTTCAGTCCCTACTTTGTGTAAAGACAGAAACCTGTGATTAGCCCACTTGTCAGTACTCAAATGCCCTTATATTTGGGCCTGTACATAAATAGTTGATCATGTCTACATATGTCCAGGGCTCATTAGTCACATTTCTGTTTCTTGGTATTGGTCTGACATGCATCTTCAGTCCCTTAAGGCTGTGCGTGTGACACCCTCTCTGTATAGCACCCAGAATGAACCACTCACTTGATGATGGGTGTTGCTGAGGGCTGAGTTTATGCCTTATTTTTCTCATATGGAGGTTACAGCATTTATGTTTTTGAACATTCGTCTGAAGTGCTGTTGTTCTTCCAATCCTAGGACTACAGCATGAACTTCCTTCTTGTATTCTGTAAGGAGAAAGGAAAATACAAATGTTAACTCAGGCACATAGTCCTATATCAAAACTGTTGGGGCCAGATGTGTTTTGGAATTCAGAATTTGAGAAAGGCAATTGGCAGCTGTAATCCCAGCATTTTGGGAGACCAAGGCAGGCAGATCATGAGGTCAAGAGATCGAGACCATCCTGGCCATGATGAAACCCCGTCTCTACTAAAAATACAAAAATTAGCTGGGTGTAGTGGCATGCGCCTGTATTCCCAGCTACTTGGGAGACTGAGGTGGAAGAATCGCTTGAACCCAGGAGGCAGAGGTTGCAGTGAGCCAAGAGGTTGCACCACTGCACTCCAGCCTGGTGACAGAGCAAGACTCCATCTCAAAACAAAACAAAAACGAAAGGCAATTGGGAGTGAGCGTATCACATAGGAGAGGTCACACATATAACATATGCATGACATTCTCTGCAGAGCCTATGGCAATGCCTTGTAACCAAATACAAGATGTCAGTGGCAAAACATGGAGAGTCACAACAGTGGGCTAAGTATAATAGCCTCACATTGGGCCAGATCAGGTTTAGTCATTACATGGTTTCTGGTTAGGTTAGGTTTTGCAGTTAAATGAGTTTTCAGAGCTTTGGGGATTTTAGAATTGTGGATAAATCAGGGATTGCAGCCTTGTAATAACAGGAGAATCACTTTATAAAGTAACTCTCCATGCTGTGCATCTCGTTAGAGGAATTTGAGATTCTGTTCTCTAGGCAAAAGTACATTTTCGTACAATTTCTAAGTGCATCAAACTGGAGTATGGTTGGCTTAACATAGTGCTTAATAAACTTGATAGAAGAAGCCTTTGAAAGCTCCCTTGTCATATATAACCTTTTGTATATCATCTTTAATGCACTGGCTTTTAGTATATTTTAAAGCCAGGTGTAGTGTAATTCTTGTTTTTCCTTTGGAGAAGCTGAGATAGAGTCAGTGCAAAGTCAAACAATGTTTGGAAGGTGTATTAGTCTGTTCTCATATTGTTAATAAAGACATACCCAAGACTGGGTAATTTATAAAGGAAAGAGGTTTAACTGAATCACAGTTAGGCATGGCTGGGGAGGCCTCAGGAAACTTACAATCATGGTGAAAGAAGAAGCAAACATATCCTCCTTCACATGGCAGCAGCAAGGAGAAGTATAGAGTGAAGAGATGGGGAAACTCCTGTATAAGTCCATGAGATCTCATGAGAAATCACTCAGTATCAACAGAACAGCATGGAGGTAACCGTCCCCATGATTCAGTTCCCATTCAATGACACATTGGGATTATGGGAACGACAATTGAAGATGAGATTTGCATGGGGCCGTAGCCAAACCATTTCAGAGGGTGTGGATAATTTTAGAAGCCCTGTGCTAATCTCTATAAATTATTATGACTTTTTTGCTGATGATTTATTTTTCCTGGATGTGATGCCATAGCCAAAATTCCAAGGTGTCTTGTCATCCCAAAGTCATTTTCTAATGTATTCTGAATTTTGAGCCAAATCATAATTTCTCAGCATGGTTTCATTGTCTGTGAGGGTCATAACTTAACAAACCATAGGGCTGATCAAGGTCATTGTATGTGTTCCTAATGATTAAAAGAGAAAAGGCAGACATGTAGGACCTTGATTATTTCATTCGAAAACCCAAAATTGTTCAGGAACTCATAAATTAGCCCTGTTTAATGTTTATGAAGATAATTAAGGAAAGATTGCTTCAAAGTAATAACTGTTATAAAAATGAGACCTTTTTAAAACCCTGATTTATAAAGCACTTATTTGCCTTCAAGAATTTTGGGGACTGATTTATAAGCTGGTTCACCATCTGTCTCTTCTTGGCAAAACAGAGGAGAAATGATTGGATACTATTTTCACAGCTAGATTAAAATATTAATTGTGTATTTTACATGAGAAAGAAATAGAGGTAGTACTGGCCTCATCTTTTTGTAAAGTTTATTTTAAAATATTCTAATTTATGATCTTTTTTTTCTTTTTGAGACAAAGTCTCATCCTGTCACCCAGGTTGGAGTGCAATGGCACGATCTCAGCTCACTGCAACCTCCACCTCCCAGGTTCAAATTATTCGCCTGCCTCAGCCTTCCATATAGCTGGGATTACAGGCACCCGCCACCACACCAAACTAATTTTTGTATTTTCAGTAGAGACGGGCTTTCACCATGTTGGCCAGGCTGGTCTCGAACTCCTGACCTCATGATCTGCCTGCCTTGGCCTCCCAAAGTCCTGGGATTACAGGCATGAGTCACCGAGCCCAGCCTAATTTGTGATTATTAAAGATAAAAAATGGTACACTAAACAGAAAAAATAAAGCTTGACGCCAAATAAATTAGGTTGCTATTAGACTTTTAATCAAGACTTTTAGAATTTCGTTTCATTTACATATTGTAACAGTAAAATATCTGGGACATATTACCCAGTGATGCTCCCACTCCAAGTGCAGAAGGAACACTGTATTCCCATGATTAATATTTTCATGTCACATATAGTATTTTCATTATCTCTAAAGGTCCAGTAGTCATGCCACACTGATACTGTGTTTTTATCTCCATTCTCACGATAAAGAGATTTATTTGCCCAAGACAGAACCCAGACCTATCTGACTCTGAAGGAAATTCTCTCTTCCACACTTGACCTTGATTCCTTCAAAATTTTGGATAATTATAAGCAAACATTTTATAAATGAAAGGTAATTATTCTAGTGGACTAGATTATCAGACTTTGGGGTCAAGGTATTTTTGAATCAGTTTTCTCATTCCTAGCTGTCTCCCACCATCAGTTACATAATAGATACTTCTTATTTTGTAACCCTTACATCCAGTTTTAACTATATTTTTTGCTTAGGTCTGGCTTAAATCTTCTTAAACCTGTCTTGAAATGTAAATATGAACATAGAAACCATATGCCCATTGCATGACTGGGATACAAATTGTCTTTCCCATCTCTTGTATGTTGGGCTTAATTGTCTCATCCGTCTTACTTAGATTGTAAGTCCTTTGGGAAACACCAAGCCCTACTGTACATAGAACCCACAGAACTTCTTAGGTTATTATTTTTCATTAGGTGAGACAGCAGTGATCCAAGGGTGATCATTTTCTATGGGTTAAGCTGAAAGGCCTGGCTTTGAAAACAGAAGTCCTGCACACCTGTACACACTGGTCTCTTTTGTAGCTTTGAGTGCTGCTTGTAATCTGGTACTTTTCAAAATTTTGTCTCTTAGATGCATTTTCTCCTCATGGTCCAATTCTTAAAGAGTCGTTTCATTGTATTTAGATGACCACTTTTAAAAAAAGTATTTCAGATCCTTTTTAGAAATTTTAGAAAAACTAAGAATAAAAGAAAGTAAACATACTTGTAATCCCATAAACTGGTAATAACTGCATTTAGTATCATATTTTTCCTTGAGAATTTTTTGCAACCTGCTTTTTCACTTGATGTATGTTTAACATTCTTCTATACCATTAGTTTTAATGTCTGTGTAGCAGTCTATTTAATGGACATGCAAAACCCTTTGTGTTGGAAAATTTCATATATTTACTTTTTATGACTATTACTTAAGAGCAGTGCTTATAATATTGTCCTGTTATAAGCAATGCTTCGATGAGTATCTGAAGCCTAAATCTTTTAGAACGCTTTGATTATATCCTTAGTTTCAGTTAATGAAGTGTAATTGTTGGGTCAAAGGATGAGAGCACCTTTAAGGGCCTTAATACATAGTACTAATTTGTTTCCTATAAAAGTTTTTAACAAATTGTTAGTATTGACATGTAAAAAGAAATCCTACAAATTCTACAATAAAGCAAATAGCATAATAGAAAAAGGACAAATGTCTTAACTAAGCATTTTATGGAAGAGTAAACCAAAATGGTCAGTAAACATGAAAAGCTGTTCACCTTTACTAGTATTCAGGGTGACAAATTAAAATGATAAGAGCCATTTCATACCCTTCACGTTGGCAAAAATTAAATTTGTCTATAACTAAATGGTTTTGAGGCTATGAAGCAATAGAAACTCATACATAGATGGGGATGATATAAATTGTTTCACCAACTTTAGAGGACAATTTAGCAATATCTAGCAAGGACAGTTGAAAATGCATTTAATGCCAATCAGTACCCAAGAAAACTCACCTACAAGTGCAGGAAAGTTTATTCTGGAATTCCTTCTAATGGCATGGAACTGAGAACAGCTTAAAAGTCCATCTATGGAAATATAGGGTGGTGTATTCATACATCTGAATTTTCTGCATCTGTGAAATGAATAAAGCAGAGCTACATTTAGTAGTATAAGTGAATCTCAAAAAACATATTATTGAAAGGAAAAAGTCTTAAAAGGAGCCTGCTTTTCATATGTTGTATATATATTCATTCTATAAGTTACATATATAATTTATCTATGTATATTTATGTATGTAATTTATAGAATATTTTTTAAAAGCAAAAGATTGTTATGTATTATTTTGGGAGTTCGCATTGGCATAAACATATCAAAAAGTGTGCATAACAGTGAGAAATTTATGATAGTGATACTGTGTGGAAGGGCTTTCCAAGAGTTTCGGTTATATCTGAGTTTTAACTCTTAAGCTAAATGAGCAGTATGTGGGTGTATATTTTTCCTCTACACTTTTGAATCTTCTGAAATGCTATATTTAATAACAAGCATATGAACAACTTTTACTTTCAGCAGTACTGTAATTCATTATCAATTCCCCATACCCTGACCAACAGTGACTGCCCCACTTCTGATGGCTCTTTGGTAACCTGGTTTCTGCAGCTTTATTTTGAATGTTTTTTTCTACCAGTCATCATAGGTTTGACCTGATAGATTGATCCACACTCTCTAATTTAGGCTGCTTTGTGACAACCAGCAAGCATTTTGAGAATACAGACAAGAGTTAAGGGTATATACTAAGATATAGGGACTTAGTATTTGCAGTAAAAAAGAAAAAACTGCCTGACTCTGTGGATACCCAAGATGTCTCCACCTAAGATAGTACTTTAAGTTGACACACGTTTTTGGCTGTCGTCTGTATACAGCATATACATGAGCTCTGAGTACAACTGAATATTCTACATAGAAACTGAACTACTAACGCCTTCTTGTCTGAATTCACTTGTCAGTGTAAACACGACATAACTGTCATGGCCTCCAGGGTGCCCACCACCCTGCTTTGCTTCACCTTTACCCAGCTGAATAGTATCTTGTAAGTAAATCCTTCTGGAGATGCTAGGTAATATTCAGCTCTGAGCTTGGCAGAAGAGGCCTTTTATGATCTAAGCCCCCTCTGCTTCCCTGCCCAGGCACCATTCTATAGGCCAATTAGTGCTTCTAAGAAGCTGCTTTCTCTTCTGTTTATCTGTGACTTTTAGTTTGTTCTTCCACATTTTTGGAATTTTCTTCTGCCCTTTATCTGCTTTGCAAACCTGCTTATCTTTTAAGACTTAGCATAAATGTAAACTCCTGGAGAAAGTCTGCACTGAGCTGCAGCCTCCCGTGTGCTCCTTTGCCTCTGTGCATATCACTATCTGTGCATGGCAACCTTCACTTGTGACTCTGGATTCGTGTATCTATCTCTTTAGTTAGGCTTATAAGCTTCTTAGAGTCAGAGACTATGTTCTTCATGTTTGTATACTTAATTGGTGCAGTACTTACCATAGAGTAGGCACTCAGTCAATGTTTGTTAATTTAATTGGAATTAGCAATGTTCTCACTTGTGTGTGTGTTGGGTGCAGAGACACGAAGGGGAGGAGAGAGAGATCAAATCCATCAGCCACCATCTTATTATATTGTCACACCTTCTATCTGTCTTTAGCATTTTGTCTTTTTTCTTTGAGACTACTTTTTAGTTGATTACGATTATTTTGAAATTTTATTGTCATTTAGAGTATTTGGAACATCACCTCATTAAACTTCACCTTAAATGTATTAAGTACATCTTTGATTACCTGATCTTAAGGGTGTCAATACAGACAGAAATAGATTGGACTGTAGCACGTATTCCTGTGAGAATATTTGGTAAATCTCTCCCAGTGCTTGTGAGACATTTGCTTTCTCTGGTTTTGCACTTAAGTTAAATACCAATTCCTAAAGCCAGGGTCCCAGGCACCAGATACACAAAAGGACTTTGGTCAGCAAACCCTCTCACACAGAAGAGAAAAACACCTTGTGAATACAGGGACTAGGAAGAAACTCAGAATGTTTTTCCTTTTCACATAGTTAAACAAAGATACCATTCCTACAGTGCTAGCCCAGAGTGATTCTGGCACTTCATGGGCCTCGTGTGGAAAGACGACTAGAGTGACCTCTTCAGGCATCCTAGGATCTGCTGTCACTCAAGGCTCTTTGTCAGGACACGTCCGCTGCCAGCCTTTCTGTGGAGCTGAGAATTACAAACACCACATAGATGCCTTGTCATTAGGTAATGTTAAATCCAACTGGAGAATTTAACCTTTGATTGTCAGAAAATAAAGGAGCAGCCTGATTTTCCTTTGAGAGGAAAGAGGTTTCCTCACACTGCTCCAATGACCTCTTATAAACTGTGTGCTGAGGCTCACTCCTCTGGTGGTTCCCATTTCAAATGCAGTGCCATTTTGTGTGGAGGGGGCTCCTGGACCAGGCAATAAGGAACAGCAGTCCCTCTGCTGATGAAGAGTGGTTGTGTCAAGGATACATTTCGTTGTGAGAAATTAATTGCCAGGAGCATGTACATTAGAGGTGATATACAAATATGTTGCCTGGCCTGAAAAGAGCACATATAAAATAGAAAGAATAATGATTGACTCCTATAAAAAGCCTCAAGGCACTGTATCTAAAATAATTCTGGGCTTGGGAGTCGTAGGAAGAGCACAGGCTCTGCCTTAACTGATTGTAATTCATATATCAAATGTGGTCAGTGTGCTGGGCATACAGGGAGGAAGGGGAAAGGGATGGATGTCATTCTAGCCTTCAAGATGCTCAGGGTGCAGCGTGGGTGTCAGAAGGTCTTAGACAAGGGAACACAGGGAGATGAAAGTCTCCATGAGAACAGGAGACTCCAGGAGGTTAGCGCCTGGGGTGACTACTGTAAACCAGGGTCCTCAGAAAGCTCTCTGGAGATGGAATTCAGAAACTAGAAGGTAGAGTGGGAGTTACCAAATAAAGAGGTGAAGGGAAGAGTATTTCTTTGGATTTAGATAATGCCAAGGGTATAGGCTGATGTCAGGTTACTCCCAGGTCAGTGACAAAAGAGAATTGAGAAGGTGGACAGTGAGGAAGATACTAGAGATGGCTAAAAATGTGATTGGCTGTCTTTCTAATCTCTTTTCCCTCACTGATTCTATTCATGGTTTGTTCTATTTAGAAAAATACAAGCACTAATGTCTTTCTGTTGATCTGCACCTGGCAGGCCTCATGGGCACATTGCCTTTCCCACATGCCCACTGGTTTTAAATATGTCTCCCTTCTCCATATCCTGCCTTGACACAATGGCAGTTTTGGTCTAATCATCCTCAGTGTTGATTAAAGGCTATTTCTGCATATTTGTGCCTCTTTTCCCCTCTTTTTCACGGGAAGGTCCCTGAGGGTGAGGATCGTGTCTCCTCTAGTTTCTGGGGTACGTCTCTTCCTTAGTTCTCATGTCTGGAAATTCTGAGATTCTCTGCATCTTTTTACAAAAATCCTTACGCTGTTTTTAATGATCTCTTCCAAGACATGTTGCTCATCTCCTGACAGAAAACTTCATCCACCTACCAGTGGTGATCTGCTGGCCATTTTGTTTGGGCTGTCTATTATTTGTCCTTGGGTCACTAATGAACAATTGCTGTGGACACACTTTGGGATGCTGCCCTGGCTCTTTTTCACTGTGGGATCCCAGGGTCAGGGGAAAGGTGAAACAGTTGAAAAGAACCTGCATATGCATGTGAAAAGCTGGCTGTGGTTTCTTGACCCCTACAGAGACAAAGTCTTGAAATTCTCACTGTTATGTGTGGAAGGTTTCAGTTTCTAACATTAGAAACTACCAACATACTTTGTTAGTTCTTTAGTGGTTACTTGTTTACCAGAGAAAGGCTGGGGGAAAAAAATCCAAATAAGAAAAAGCAACGAACCAAATAAAAAATTTCAGCTGAAAGAGAAATATTTGAGAATATTCCAAATTTTTAAAAAGAGCTTTGATTATCACTGGTTCACATATTTATGAGTATGCATTTAGAGTATGGTATTTTAAATCTAAAGTTATAGGCTAGAATCATCATAATCAAATATAAATTGAAATTTATTTTTAGGGAGTCACTTCCATACAAATCCTCATAAAAAGGCTTTGTGGAGAGAGCAGGTCATAAAATCAAGTGAAAAGGAAGAAATTAAAGACCAAAGGTTAATGTGGAGTAAAGGAAGAAGGGTTAGTGATTTATGAGACAACTCGAGAGAGATCAACTCCCTTTCAAGGTTCACATGTCTAATGGAGACACTGGGCGGCCACCAATGAGTGTGTGTGTGTGTGTGTGTGTGTGTGTGTATACAAGTGTGTGTGGGGGATGAGAGCACCAGGGCTGGCTGGGTGGACAGTAAAGAGGTCTACAAAATACTGAGAATATGACTTGGGATACACATATCAAGAAAGCATCCTTTAACATATTTTGGATTTGGCTAGACCACCATCTTTTTGTCAAAGCCACCTGAAAGCAATTGACCAGATGGAAATGTCAGACTGACAATAATATCTATTATTTGTATAGCCCAGTTTCAAAACCATTTATATAAGTCATCTAAGTACATTTGGATTGTAAGGAAAATCACAGCAGTCAGGTTTGCTTCTGCCCTTCATAGGTTACTATCTTTTATCTTGGAGGCAGAAAGAGAGTTTGGGATTTCCTTGGTCTTATCAGCAGAGCAGCACACAGACCACCCTGTACACATACGCATGCAGAAAGCACAAAATGAGGCAATAACATGAAATGCTGCAGAAAGCAGAGAGCAAATGAATACAGCAGTTCTTGGGGGGTGAATGGAAGACACATAAATGCATTGACTTTATCAAAACCAAATAACTGGGCTATTTGGTAGGTCCTGATCTCTGTAAGAACAAAAAGTTATGTAAACAAAGATGCTCAAAGAGCTTGGGGGAAGAAACCACTAGGGATGAAAAAGGATAATTCACATGTACTTAAATGCAGTGGGTACTGTGAATACTCTGCATTAGAGGATCAAGTTGAAGAGAGCAGTAATGAGGAACTAAAAATTAACCAGATTCTTTCTGGAAAATTACAGGAAGTTGCCCATATCAGGTATGTTTCTTGTGACTTTCTCCTCTACTTACTTATTTCTTCTGCCACCATGACCACCACATGAAGCTTTGTTTTGTATAGACAGTTATTTAATTCTGTCCAGACTGCCAGAAGCCAAAGGTGGTAATGGAAAACATAAATAGTGTCTTTTAATTGTGTTGGAAATTCCTCCATATGCTACCTTTTAGTTTCTGAATACCTGATGGTAAGTTCGTTAATGAACTTTATTAGTGAATCCAAAGGGACCATAATTGGTCTTTCATTTATTATTTTTAATTGAGACTGTCTGACAGCTTTATTTAAAATAATTTCCCACAGAAAAGAATAGGGATTTCTATGGTAACATGAGACTGTTTGTTCTGTAGAACAGATGACAATGCAAATTTCACTATTTTGGGGTTTCTGGTGTGAAGTGTATTTTTGTCCATGGCCTCCTGCTTTGTGTAGGTGGCAAACCGAGCATTTTAAAATACAAACTGTCAGACTTCTAATTTAGGAAATCAAGTAATAGGTACAAAATGATATATGCAATCTAAACACAAAAATTGAATGTGTCTTTCCTGTCCTTTCTTTTCTGGATAATTCTTATTTCTATTCTTTTATAAGCACTTGTTCTCATAGGTATGTCTTTACTTTTAATGTTCTCCAGTGTTTTTCCCTGACCTTATCTATTATCTCACTAGAATCAACTGCTCATTCACATTTTATGTCTACATCTATTCTAGCACCTAATGTATGCTAATGCACTCATTTTACTGTCTGTATTTTCGCTTGGGTGTGAGCTTCTCAAAGACAGAAAATGTGTTACTTCTTTTTGTGGCTCTTATACTTAACAACAGCTGGTACCTGACCCTAGGGCAGGTGCCCAGTAAATATTTAGGGTTGAATGTGTTCAAGGTTCACTGATTTTTTCTATGTCTGTATTAGAACACAAGACCAGTTAGACAGCTTGGGCTATGCAAGTCATAATCAGCCTTGACCTTGCTTAACTTACAAGATTGTGCTGCAGGAGGTCTGTCAACATAGCAGCATGGCACAGGGCTAGGAAACTGTGTGCGCATTAGAAGTCAGTAATACTGTCCCAGGTGATAGCCTTCAGTGGAGAAGCCAGAAGTTCTTGTATACCTGTGAGCAAGCTAGAGAGGCATATTACTCCCTGACATGTCTTTGGGGAAAAGATTCCAGCATCGAGAAGTTCTTTAAGACAGCTAGTTATAGGTTAAACACTGCCTATGTGAGGCCAGGCAAATATTTTCAAAGTACATGTTTTCCTAGGCCTTGAAGACACTGGTTTCAAAGACCTAGATACTTATTTCAAAGAAACTATCTTCAGCTGGTAACTGAACTCATCACCTTGTCTCTCTTGCAAGCCAGTTTCGCTCTTGACTTGAATGTGACTGCAGATGACAGCATCGTTTTCCCAGTCACCCAGACTCAACATATTGGAGTCATTTTGTTCTCTTTTTGTAAAATTTCTTCCTGGCGTTTGAAATTCTCTAGGTTTAGCTTCAACATGAAGCTTGGTGTCCATCTCTTTCTCCCAGTTTTACCATCATGGCCCTTCAGTTCATTTGGCCTTGGCCACCACCTATTATTGCTTCTAACGAGGTCCTGACTCAGGAGATGATCCGGGGGCCACTAGGACTCTCAAAGGACTTCAGCATTGTCTTCATATGTTAACAATTTTATTTCCCCAAACAACCTAACAACCTCCAGAAATAAACAGAAAAGATCTTACAGTTCCTATCTTATACTTTTTTTTTTTCTGAGAGAGTCTAGCTCTGTCACCCAGGCTAGAGTGCAGTGACATGATCTCTGCTCACTGCAACCTCCGCCTCCTGGGTTCAAGTGATTCTCCTGCCTCAGCCTCCCAAATAGGTAGGATTACAGGTGCCCACAACCGGACTCGGCTAATTTTTTGTGTTGTTTTGTAGAGATGTGCTTTCACCATGTTGGCCAGGCTAGTCTCGAACTCAAATTATCTACCCACCTTGACCTCCCAGAGTACAGGGACTACAGGTCATGAGCCGTCATGGCTGGCCTGCTTTTTTTTTTTTTTTTTTTTTTTTTATTTGAGACAGGGTCTTGCAATATTGTCCAGGCTGGAGTGCAGTGAGGTGATTTTGGCTCACTGCAACCTCCACCTCCCAGGCTTAATTCTCCCACCTCAACCTCTGGAGTAGCTGGGAACACAAGTGAGTATCACCACACCTAGCTAAATTTTTTGTATTTTTTGTAGAGGCAGAATTTTGACATGTTGTTCAGGCTGGTCTCACTCCTGGGCCCAAGCAACCTGTCCTTCTTGGCCTCCCAAAGTACTGGCATGAGCCACTGCCCCTAGCCTTAAACATTTTTTAATTGACTGAAATGCAGCTAAAATATTCTGTGACTTGCCTAAGGTCATGGGCCAAATACAGCAGACTCCAAAGTTTTAAAATGATTCCACTTTCACAACGTTTATTTATTGACTCATTTAGCAAGTACTTATGAGTATTTACTATGTGCCTGTGGTGTAGGAACTAAGATTAAGGCTCAATGTTACCTGCTGCCTTAACATCTGTAATAATCACGCAGGACTTGAATGGCCTAAATACAAGCTATTCTTCCCATTCTTCCTCTGTAGATAAGATCCCTTGGTCAGACACCCTTCTTTATCAGAAGAACCAGGTAGCTTATTCCTCGTGATTAGGCTTTAGTTCCCTGCCCTCTGGCAGAATTATTCAGACAAGACAATCATACTGTCCCATGAGAAGCAAGGGATACTCTACTCTCTTGTAACTACAAAGCTGGCCTTTCATAGTAGTTATTCACTTTGCTCCCAGGTGAAACTCCCATGTGGCCTTGTGTGCTATCCTTCTCCCCTGGGCTTTGAGTATATGTGACTAATAAACTGCTCTTCATCTCATCTGTCCAGTGTTGGTGTTAATGTGGTCAGCCACACCTACGGTGCAATTGTGGGACTCCCTCCCTCACCAACAGGGTGAGTAACAAGCAGTTAAAACAGTGCCAAACATGCAAACTTTATATCAGAGTAAGTTCAAAGACAGTATATTTTGGAGTTGGCCACCTCTATGTACCTTGAATTATGGAGGAAGCATATACCAGAGCCTTTACTCATGAATTAAGGAAAGCATTGGCATCAAGGGGCTTTTAATATCACAACTGCATTGCTGAGTATTTTCTGGAATTCAGCTCATGGGGTAAAAGGCAAGAGGAACAGCTGACTTTGTGTTCCTCTCCCCTAGTGAGCTTACACGAAGCAGGTCTTCTAGTTCTCTCTGACATTACTAGCAAAAGGTAAGTAGTCCATTCTCAGCAGCATTCGAGGATGCATGTGGATTTTCCTGGGAGATCAGAGAGGCTCCAGGGTTATAAAAGTGGAAGCAATGCACATTTTCCTTTTGTGACTGTAAGTGAACATCAATGCTTAGTTATAAAGCACATGGGGAGTTGTCCAGTTGCTGATTTTGGCTTTAGTGGAATACTTCCATTAGATGCTACATGACCAGAAAAGTCTAAATGAATCAATCGCATGCAGTGAAATTATGATTTCATGAATGGGACAGTAAGAGAAGATACATGGGGGGGTATCCAGCAAACGTTTGTTATGTGAATGAAGTTTTGGCTGAGTAAAACTGCTAAATTGATGTTATGCTCAGCCCCTTTTGCTCACTCATATAAATGAGAAGGTGTTTTTGCAAACTTAAAAGTTTTTGCCCCCAAAAAGATGATTAAGAGTGTGCTTCACTTAAGAGAAATTAAACTGTTGTTCAGGAAGGAAGACTTAGATTGTGAACGTAATCATTGCATTGATTCAGTATTTGTCCAGTTGATGTCCCGTATGTGAGTATGCATTGCAAGGAAAATGCTAAATCATTTCAATCAGTTAAACTGGAATTGCGCTGTTTCCACCTCTTGCCTATTCAAATAGAAATATCTGGGTAATGATAAAATTTATATATAATTTGAAAAATGCACTTGTGAAAAATATCTACCTATTTATATTATATATTGGGATGCTAGTGATATTTCTAGCTTTGCATTATTTCCAAAATCAAATCCCAAAGCTTTTGGAAAAAACTATTCAGAGTATAAGCTATATGGATATAGGAAACATAAATTCAAGAAAATAGAGTGAATATATGCATTATTCTAGTTTATTTTGTTTAGGAAATTTTAAAAGATGATTTCTAATTGAAAGTAGATTTGGATTTATTCACTTGGTATTATTCAACAAATACTAATATTGCATTGGTTCAGATAATTTCTTAGGATTTTGAAAAGCAAACTGACTAATGAAATAAATTGAATCAACATCTAAAACATAAATGTTTTGTGCTTTGTGTTCTAGTTCTCTTAATTACTGTACCTTACTTATTTTCTCCTTGGTGAGATTTCACAGCAGTGAGACTTTAAGTTGCTGACTAGAAATTAGAAAAACACTGGATATTTGAGTTGTGTGGCCAGTGGGACACTATGCAGCAAATAGACGATTGGGAATAAGATTATTTAAAAAGCACTACTATCTTAAAATCTGTGTCTTTAAATAAAAATTATTGTTATAAAATGGATAGATTTTTGTGAAAGTACATCTAAAGTATAATTTAGAAAATTAAAGTTTCCTTTAATTTTGCTCCATAGAGATAATAATTTATAATTATTTCATATGGTTTTTTTTTTAGATTTTTAAAAAATACATTTAATTGCTTACCTAGAGAAATTGGATAAGACTATATATATTCTTGATCTTGGTCGTTTTTTTCTTATCCATACATTTAGACATGTGCAATGTCAGTGCACACAGATTTCATTCATTTTAATACAGTAGGAATGCTCTATATCATAAACCCTGCTTTTGTTAGTGAACACTATCAGATTGTTTTCCATTTAGCATCATTTCTAACATTATTACAATGAATAGTCTTTTCCACTTATGAAAACACTTGTGTGAATTAAAATTCTTGGTATGGGTATTATAGATTTAATAATAATAGCAGTAGCCATTGGTAACTGTTGGGTCCTTATTACAGTGCCAGGTTTGCTGCTGAGCACATGCAGGATTCCTTTTTAATCCTTACAACAGTCCTGTTAGGAGTTTCTTTTTTTTTTTTTTTTTTTTTTTAATGTTTCTCCATTTTACCACGGAAGAAAATAAGGCTTAAAGAGATTAAATAGCTACCCAAAGTCATCTAGCAGGTGAGAAACTAAATCCAGACACCAACACAGGTCGTTCTGATTTTCCAGCCCATCACTGTCCTGGCCCCATCACATGCCTACACCACTATTAGAATTGCTCCATCCACATGCTTTCTCTTTTTTCAGCTTGGGTTTTCTTCTGCATTTCTCTCAGCTCTGCAGTTCTGGTAGCCCAGAACAGTAACTTCTCAAGACCTCTTCCTTCGCCTTCATCCATAGAGTCAGGCCTGAGCCACCAGTCTCTCTCTCTTTTGTGCCCAGGCCCTTCCTCAACTACATATCTGCCTCTGTTGCTGACACTGCATTCCTGGAAAATGGTGCAGCATCCCCAAGTCTGAGAAAGGGAGAGGGAAAGTTCCTTCTAGTTTCCGGGATTTATAACGCCTTTGCTGTCAGCCAGCAGATTCCAGCTGACCAGCAGTCTCAGAAGCAGTCACAAAGAGCACCTATCATCATAAATCAAGGAAGGAAGGGAAAGAAAAATTGCTGCATGTACAATATGAAAAGAGTCATAGGTGCTCTTTGGTGTTTTGAATTACACTGGCACAGCTAGTTATTGGGAGCAGCTAAATAAATAAATTGAGAGATGTTGGCATTATCATTCGGTAAAATGCATCACAGAAAACCACCATAGTGCTGATGTTTGGACAAGCTAAGTGAACTAGAGTGTACAGGTAGCACAGTATTTGCATGGGCCCTGGGCAGTGTGGAAGGAGTACATTTGTCTGGAATTTTATACATGTCCACCATACCTTGACTCCTCGTAATCTTTCTGTATTCCCCATCCACTTTTTTTCTGTTACTTCTTTTTTTTTTTTGACTTGGAATTTTGCTCTGTCTCCCAGTCTGGAGTGCAGTGGCACGATCTGGGCTCACTGCAGCCTCTGCTTCCTGGGTTCAAGCGATTCTACTGCTCAGCCTCCAGAGTAGCTGTGATTACAGGTTTTTCTGTTATTTCTAAGCAAAGCTGTTTTCTAACATATTTTTTTATATAGCTCTCTGTCTACTAGACTATGATATCTCTGTGGGTATGTATCCTGTCTCATTTATCTTTTATCCTCACCTATATTTTCCTCTATCCTTTTATCCATACTTTCTTCTGTCCCTGTTTATTAAACACCTCTTCTATGCCAAGTACTGCCAAACACATCATATCCTTGGAAGTACAGTGATATGTGTGTAAGGTCCAACCTCCCTCTCACTAGCTTTACATCCTAATGAAAGTGTCAGATAACCTAGATCCTTGCATAGTATCTGGCACAGAGAAGACATTCAATAAATGCCCATTTATTGTATTTACTTATTAAATCCTTAAAAATAAGCAAATTGATTCTTAGGATTATTAACTGACTTGCACACTCACTGGTAGAACTCCAGCTGCAATTACTGGGACTGCCACAATGCCATTTCCCACTAGATTGCCCAGTGGTTGTTATGATTGTGGTGCACTCACATGAGGGTGCTATGTCACATTTCACAATCAGTGTTAATGATCATAAGAATTAGCCTGTGACACAAGTAAGTGGTCAAGGGCTGCAGTCCCTTCAGTTTTCCAGTGTGAACATCTGCTTGAATTTTCTAATCCATTATCTTTTGTCCCAAGGTATGTTGTCTTCTTAGCATAGAATCCCCAAATTGGGCTTCTGACTATGCTATGTAAATTATAAAAGTAATTATTATTATTTCACAAATTCCATGGTGCTGTTTTCCTCCTTAACAGTTTTATGTTTTCTCTTAATTTGTATTTTATTTACTTTCTTATGCTAGAATTGTTACTATCAAGTAGATTTTTCAGGTTTGGCATATTTAAATCATATTTAGACTACTTCCTAGTGTTTGACTATATTATAAGAAAAAGAAAAATCTCTGGGAGATACTGCTTAAAGAATGTTATTGATAAGGGTGCCCATTTGCATGAGGTGGATAAATGCAGGTACAGCATGCAACTCAGAATGGTCCTGGGAAAATGAGATGATGAAAACTACTTCAGAACAATGGAATATAGTCTTCATTAGGCCTCCTCAGGGAAGGAAAACAGAGATTTAAAATGTTGCATGATGGAAGATGATAATGACAATGCATCAGTTTTATTGTACGTAAATTACTGAAAAAAAATAAAATCATTTCATCTTAAACCCACATCTTATTGTCTGTAGGTTAGATGAGAAAGACTGAGTCACTCTTGCTTTCTCTCCACAGAGCAATAACTGTAAATCTCACTATATATGTTTGCTTCTACACTGCATCTTCAGCTAATAACCACCGTTAATAATATTCTGAAATCAGACTGCAGGGTTGCTAGACTGTAACTGTAGTGAGTCTGTAGGTAAACGGAATTTATTTGTTCATAAAGAAGTTAATTGGACAAGTAATTTTTGGGAGATGCCTTTGGAAATGTGTGTGTTTTCAGAGTGTGCGGATGTATGCGGTGCACATATGTATTTGTATAGCCTAACAGTTTACTCAGTATACAGTTTTTAGAAAACAAGATTTTGGGGTTAAAGAATGTTGATTTAAGCTTATATGTGGGACCCTCTAAGGAAAAACAGGCCATTTTAAATATTTTGTTGACTTCAATTCAAACAGTTCTACAAATTAAAAAGAAGCTTGGCATGTGCTGTGGTAGATAATAATGTAATGTAAACAGGCCATTATTTAATTTAAACCCCTGGAAATCCTAGTATAGGTTTATATATGTGTATACTACTTTGTCCCTGGAAACTGTGGCAAAGGATAGATGTTAAATAAATGCTGAAGATTAAAGGCATCTGCATATGTGCCCTCCGCCTCATTTCCTTATTGACAGAATGACATTAGGGAGATTGAAGTGCTCCAAGTGTCCTGAACAAAGTCCGGAAGACAGTTGTCTGTAGAGTCATGCTTCTCTAGAGATAGGAAAGGACAAGACTATAGCTGGATTTAGACTATTGAAATAATTGAACCGCATACTGATAGAATGACTTATTTTAATCATCTTAATGAGGGTAGCAAATCCAATAGATTGCATGGAAATGAAAGGGGCTAAATACCAAATTAGTGTCTGAATAGCTAATTCTATGGTGATGTATACATTATGTGAATGAAAATATTTTTCTGTGTCCCATCTCACAAACAAATACAGTTACAAATTCATATATTTTAAATACCATGGATCCAATGGGAATTATATCAGCTGCTAGAACAAACCAGAAAGGCATGGAAACAGTACTCAATTGCAAAGAATGAAACACCAGCTTTTATGCAGCCTAAGAATTGTAGTATATTAAAACAACCCCTAATGATTTGATGACAGGACTTCTGATTGGGCAACTGGGTAATGGCCACCTTATCAAAACTGTGAATCTGTTTGTAGATTAATACTGCTCATGAATACATAATTCTGAGCATATTCTGCATGCAAGAAATAGAAAAGGGTAAAGCCATGAACCCAGATTTCATACAGATAGCTGTACATGAACAAAGGAATTTTCAGATTGGCACTGTACACTATAGGAAATATGGGAAAGTTATGGATAATTTCCATGAATTCCTCTAAGGACTCATATGTGAAATAGAGAGAGGCTGCTGTAGTTTTTTTTTGTTTGTTTGTTTGTTTGTTTGTTTTTCTTTGGTAGACTCATCTTTGTTTTGCTTTAATTTGCTCTCAGAATAAAACACTCCAGAATTGTCCTTTGGAGTGCTTTTACTATAAATTGATTAGTTACCTTATTGACTGTGTATTAACACTCTCTGAACTACGTGTTCTGCCTGTTTCTTTACTAAATTATACTTTCAACCTAGACAGATGGTGGTGTCTGTTTTGGAGGGACATTTTGTTGTGCTTTTTTTTTTAAACATGTATCTGCTGGGGTCTTGTCCGTCTCATATTTTAGTAGTCAATAATGGAAGATTAAATTACAAAGTACAGGGAAAAGAATGTAGGATTTCATTTCATTCATTCATTAATTCCTTAGTTAATTCTATAATTCTGTAAAACATTTTTTTGTGTAAGATACTGTAATTAAGTGCAATTTTAAAAAATCCTAGATTTTCTATCCTCTTTCTTAGCCCTGCCCAAGTGATACCATCCAGATCTCCAGAACTAATTACTGCAAGAAATTTGGTTTCCTCCAGTCATTTCCTTATGTCTTCCTCTGTTGTATCTTCCACTCTATTCTCTAAGTCTTTGTCTGCTTTTGCGTGGCTAAAAGCCCATTCATGTGATTTTTCTAAACACGACAGCTTTCTTTTCACAGAGATGAACTCTGATCCTTACCTTTAAGTGCACTAAGAATTAGAGGATGTTTTGAAATTAATTTTCCCCTTTATCCTGCCAAGATCTTGCTCATTGCCCCACTTTCATCCAATTCCTACTAGCAATTATTTCATTAAATGAAAAGCTTTTCTCAAATATTGGGGAGCCTAACCTTGATTGGATAGGGATAGAGACGTGGAAGAACAAGGGAGAGGAAAGGGCAGGGTTTAAAAAGGTCATTGTCTTTTTCCAGAAAAGGAAAAGACAATGACCTTTTTAAAGGTCTTCTGCCCCTTATTCAGGACAGCTAAGAGTACTGGTTCCTACAGGATGGGGTTGCCACTTGGTAATCATTTAGAAACAATCCTGAGGGTGTTGTTATGCTTGTTTTAATCTGTTTTGTATTATTTTTTTCAAAGTAGGCAGGTATAGGAACTGGGTCTCTGGAGGGTAATCCATGACTTCCAAGAGGGCCATGCATATGTTGTTTTTCTAGCAAACCAAGGAGGTGGATAGCAGCTTACTTCCATCAGCACAGCAGATACAACATTTGCAGGCTGGATGTTGCTGTTACTTTCTAGATATCAGAGAAAAATACTCTTCTGAAAAGCAAGATTTTTTATCTATTATATTTGAATTCTAGAACCAGGTACCTTACATATTGTCTGATCTAATATCATTTTACAGAAATGACTGAATCCTGCATATGTTGACAATAGCCTGTATTTATTGAGCACATCCTTAGCATCAGACATATAGATATAATTTACTCTAGTGATCTTTTAACTCTTGCAACAACCGTAAACTGTAAGAAGTAGGTTACTTGGGAGTGCCATGATATATTAATAGATAAAGAGGTGAAAGCACAAGGTTAAGTAACTTGCACAAAACCATACAATCTAGAAAATGGTAGAGACTTGAACCTAGATCTTAATGGCTCCAAAGCCCATGCTCTTAACCTCAGTGCTAAACTATATAATCTAATGGAGCTATTATAGCTCCCAGTTCTTATGACCTATCTTCTAATTGTCTCTGAAATCCATAGTCTAGACTAGTGATTCTCAAACATAAGCATGTATCACAGTCATCTGGAAGACTTGCCCAACACATGGTACTGGGTCTGTGGTGGACAGACTCTAAGGTGGCCCCCACAATCCCTGCCTTTTGGTGTTCACACCTTGGTATAATCCCCTTCTCTTGTTCTTATATAAGACTCTGTCTTGCTAGCAGATTTTTTTCAGAGAGACTTTGCTGGATGGATGGAGTAAGTAGCCATGTTGAACAAGCTCATGCAGCAAGGACCTGCAGGGAAACCTCCGGATGTCAGCCAGCAAGAAGCCAGGAACCTTAGTCCTATAACCACAAGTAATTAATTCTACCAGCAGGATGAATAAGCTTGGAAATGATTCTTCCCATGTTGAGGTTCCAGAGAACACAACCTAGCTGACCCTTTGATTGCAACCCTATAAAACCCTGAGGAGAGGACTTAGCTAAGTGGTACCCAGACTCCTGGCCCAAGGGAACTATGAAATGATAAATACTTTCTGTTTTAAGCTGCTAATTTTGCAGCAATTTGTTACACAGAAATAGATAACTAGCACCACCCTCATAACCACCACCACCACCCACCACACAGAGTTTCTTACTCAGTAGACCTGGTACAAGAATTTGTACTTAAAATAAGTTTCCAGGGGTCAGTGATGCTACTGGTCCAGGGACCACACTTTAAGAATCAGGTCCTAGATGCAGAGAATCATATTATATCCTACTTTTCCTCCCTATACTCTCAAGTGTCCCCCGTCTGCCTAGAAGCATCCCCCAACATCCTTTTGGATTAACTTCTGATCTCTCTTTAGATAAACTCATACTTACCTTTCAGTTTAAATGTTACTTGCTCAGCAAAGCCTTCTCCCACCTCAGCCTGGATGAGGAGTCTTTGTTATACACTGACTAAAAGCACGGGCCCTGAAATTCAACTGCCTGGGTTTGAATTTCAGCTCTGCCACTTACTAGCCCTGAAACCATGGACAAATTTATTTACCTTTCTGTGTTTCCTTTTCCTCAACACTAAAGTGATAAGCACAGGTTTCTTCATAAAACTAGGAAAGTGAATATTTTACATGTTAAAATCGGGTGATAGTAGTAGTTTACTTCATCAATCTAGGAGAGTCGAATAAGGTAAGTGGATAGTGCCCTGCCTGGTGCATAGAAAGTTCTCAGTAAATGGTGGTGGTGGTTGCTTTTTTTGTGTCAATGTTACTCTTGTGATGTCTCATAGACCTGTTTACTTAATTGCTTAGAATTCTATGTTTGTTAGTGTGTATGTGTATCTCACTTTCTAGATGATAACTCCATGAGAGTGAGAACCATGCCTACTCTTGTTTCTCATATCAGCCCCAGTGCTTAGGGCAGTACCTGGCAGAACAGAAATACTAACATTTATACTATATATTTGATAAATGAATGAAATGAATTATTACTGTTGGGCTACAACCACACTATGAAGGCCTATCCCCAGATCATTATGTATTCTTTCTATCTGGTTGGAATGCACTTTCCTGTGTATTTAGTCCCTCATAATACTCATCCTTTTACCCTGCTCTTCACCCACTCAATCGTGGTGAGATCTTGTGGAGAGTGTGTTAGGTTGGTCCTTGGTCTGGGGTTGCTGTGGTCTCTATACCATCAGGAATAGTTTGTTTTTGCCATGGAACATAGAGGAGAGGTGGTCTTGGATAATTGCACTTGGGTCAAACACTTGAACATCTTCGCTTTTTGAGATTTTTCCTTCTTACTTTAATCTATTTCCAAATTTATAACACCTGCAAGATGCTAATAGGACATCATTGCTCTAAATCAAACTATATTAGCTTCTCTCTGAGATGAAGAATGGTGTGCCAGAACTCAGCTACTCTTTGTCAGGCTGGTCAGAGTATGGGAAAACACATTATGACACAGCTCTCTGCAGAGGGCTGAAAAGTAGCTCAGTTCTATGCTTGATTCCAAAAAAGATAAATGTGTTTCTGTAGTTTTCTTCTTCTTCTTTTTTCTTTTAACTTTCTCCCATGAGCAACAAAAGAGGCAGCTCAGAAAACTAGTCTGCAGGGTTCTCTGGAGATGTTTTCCCTCCTTACCCTGTTTCATTAACCTTTCTTCTGAAACTACTTTTGAATATCTGGCTTTAATTAAGAGATTTTGCATGCAGTATGGAAACAGCCCATCTCTCCTTGTGGCTTATTCCTTCATCTGATTTGGGTTGAACATACACTTTTTTTTAGAATTAGTTATAATTGCTTTTGACAAAAGAAATAGCTCTTTTTTATGTCTGCAAATCCTTAATGCTGGCTTATATGCAACTAATGATGATAGCCATCGGCATAATCAGTTCTAATGGTCTCTACTGTCTTCCTAGCTTTGCATGTAGGAATGTAATTCAAATTTCAGAAAGGCTGAGTCTGAGTGGCTCTTTGTTCTGCATTTAAAATATTACTTCAGTGTTCACTGGAAACAGGTCTGTTATTACAAACTGGATTTGAGTCTTTACTTTGCAGCTCTGGGAACATGGGTAGAGTCTTTCGTTCTCTTGGGCTGTCTCCTTACCTTTCAGATAACAACTTCCTGAGAAGTGGAGACTGTCAAAAGACACTGTGTATGAAAGGACTTTGTATACTGTAAAGTGGTAGGGTTTTATTTTTTATTTTTGTTTTTTGCTGTTGCTGTTGCTTTTACCTAGAAGTGAATATTACTTCCAATTCAAATCATCTACCCAAATATATAGTTTTTAATTCCTTTGGATATTGCATTGAGGGGAAAAAAGCTCAATTTGTATCCTGATTTTTAAAAAAATTAGTAAAACCTTACAGTTGGTTAGCACTTACAGTTTAAAGCATTGATAGAATTCATAAAACATCTTCTCATACATTAACCTGTTCCAAGTCTTCTGGAAGAAAGGGGATGATGATCTTGCTAGGCAGCTTGATATATGTATTTCATTTAACCCAGAAACCTTACAAGATGGCTAAAATTAGCTCCACTTTTTAGATAAGAAAACTTAGGGTCAAGGTCCAAGGTCATAACAGTTTGAACTTCCATCTTTACAATTCATCATTTCCTTGACCTCAGTGGCATAATTCTCTTCTGTGAAGAGGATTGTAAATAAAACAGCTAGGGGCCTTGAGTTTGCCTGGTGGACCATTATCAAAACTCTTCTTTCAAATCTTAAACTATGTTAGCAGTGAAACTGATTCATCAACTTAGATCTCAGGAAAGGCCATTGTAACCACAGCAAAGATTTAATGCTCAAATACTCTAGCTTAGTGGCTTTCAACGGGTGGTAGTTCTCCCTTCCTCCTGTCTCTGAGGGACATCGACCTATATCTGGAGCCATTTATTTGCCACAACTGGCCAGGTGCTATGGGTATCTAATGGATAGAGACCAGAGATGCTGCAAAAACATGCACAGGAGAGCCCTGTGTTTCACAGCAAAGAATTCTAAGTCCCAATATATCACTAGTGCTGAGCTGAGAAACCTTGCTGGAAGAATCAGGAAGGCTTCCTGGAGAATGGGGATACTACAACTGGGGTTTTGAAGATAATTTAAAATTATCCAGAGAGACAAGGGAAGGAAAAGGCATTCCAGACAAAGAGTATAGCATTTGCTAAAGTACAGAGGCGTGAAGTAGTGCTCTATATGTACGAATTTATGGGCTCTTTGGCATTGTTGTAGCATTTCTGGGAGGAGCAGTAGGGGGACAACATTGGGCAACATGTTGAGTTTCTTTTCTCCGAGAGTAATTCACATTAAGAGTAAAACTGTAAATTCATTTTGTTCCTGAGGAAAATTCTTTCTGCTAGACAACCTGTGACCATCATCACCAGTTCTTAAGAGAATCATGCAGAGACTACTCTCAATTGATGATACAGGCAGGTAGCCTGGCCATGGCTCTTGACCGACCTGTGCTTATTTTCTTTTGCTGGGCACCTGTAAAGATTGAACTACAGGAGCGTAACATACCATCCTGAGCTGAATACTTCCTCACTAGCCTTTTTGTATCCCCAGCTCCTGTAGCCCTCTGCATGGTCTATACTCCAGAGTAGTTTGATGGGGCAGCATGCAGAAGTGGCATTCAGCGTGTTCTTAGGCAGTAATATAGGGCCATGGACCTCTAGCCAAAGCAATTTGCTAGACCTAGGTGATTTTCAACTAATTTATAATTATATCCGTGCTCCTATTACAGAAGATTGCCCTCCTTTTTGTTTTAACACAGCTTCAATTTGGTTAAAATGATCCTCTTTAATGAATGCTATTAAATATATATATTTCCATCTATCCATCCATCCATCCATGTTTGTTAACCTTGGTTTGAGTCCTGCCTTTGACATTTGCTTGCTGTGTGACTTCGGGCAAATGCTTTAACCTCTCTAAGCTGCAATTTCCACGTCTTTAAAGTGGAGATCATAATAATTAGCAAGGTTGTATTTAGTATCAGAGATGATATGTGAAGAATCTAAAACAGTCATATATTAATAGCAGTAGATTTGATAATTAAGTGGTAGCTTTACTATTATTGCTACTGTGACTATGATGATGACATTGTACAGAGCATTTTAATCTACGGTTCAGAAGATAGGAAAGTTGATAAATACATTCCTATCTTTTGGAGTTTGTACTGGGAGCTTCCTCTCTCCAGGCCATCGTAACTGATATCACATGGTTCCAAGATATAAATCTGGTCCCGATCCTGTAGCAGCAGCAGAAGGCCTAAGCTTTGTGACCTTGTGTAGGTTATTTAACTTCTCTGAGCGTCACCTGGTAACTTGCGAGAATTAAATGAAATAAAACATTTAAAATTCTTGGCACTCAGTAGATGCTGAACAAATGCTAGTTCTCTTCTCCCTGAGGCAGTCATCAGCAAGATGTTCTGTGGGTTTCACTGCTGGCAAAAACAAATGAGGTTAAATAAAAGTCAGAGGTGAAAATAAGGGGAATTAACAGAGTTCTGTTTTTTTTTCTTTACATTTTTCTACAATTTATAGAGATTCTTCTCTCTCTCAAAGTTAAGTAGATTTCAGATGACTTATTCTCAAGGTGAAATTTATTTTTATGCTTTATTTTCTAAGTCTGGCCAAGACGTTTCTCATAGATGAGTTTGACCTTTGTTGGAGATCTCTCAAACCTGCCTGCACCATTCTCCAGAAATGAATATTCTTTCCCCAGTTCCAGCTTGAGTTCTCAGAATTTCTCCTCCAGCTAAGTCACTTCTGCCCTGGCCTCTTGGAGTCTGTTTGCATTAGACCCTCAGATATTAGGTAGAAGTTTCCTACCTGTGCCCAGAGCTCTGGCCCTTTGGCTCCTGGCCTTACTCTAAGTTGCAGATAATGTCTCCTTACTGGTGATGTTCCTGCCTTAAGTCCTTAGGGTTCTCCTGGCCCTGGACTCAACTCTGCCTAGAGTTCAGGTCTCTTAAATAAGCTTCCTCTCAATCTTTTGTTATTTTCACAGATACCTATATTGCTTGTTGTTCTTTAAATATGCTAACACTTCACTCATGCTGACTGGATGGCTCTCCCACACTCAAGGATGGGCTTGAGTACTCCTTCTCAGTCTCAACTGGGAGGACTTTGCTTCTTCCCATGTGTCACAGAGCACTTACATTGTATTGTTAGTTTTTAATGTGTGTCCCCAGCAAGATTTTGAGTTCCTAGGGCACAGGAGCTATGAAGAGTCATTCTTCACTGAATCCTTTAGGATGTGCCCTAGTGCTTATAATTAAGGAAACAGAGAAGGAAGCAAAAGGGACAACAGACATGCTGAGGGCTAGTGGTAGCAATTCAGCATGTGTTGGTGGTTCAAACTTCATATGGTTAGTGCCGCTGGGAATTAACCACATGGGAGTGAAGACACCAGGAGATACAGGAGTTTCTGAGGCTGAACAGGAATCAGCAGTGGGCTGTGAGAATGACCTAGCAGAATGAGCAGGAGCTACACAGACCTGGTACAAGTCTTAATTCTGTCATTTAACAGATGTGTGATGTCATGCAAATTGTGTAAGTTCTCTGATTCTATTTTTTTTTTGTAAAAATGTGACGTTTTTGTTTTTACATTGCTATAAAGAAATACTGGAGACTGGGTAATTTACAAAGAAAAAAGGTTTAATTGACTCATAATTCAGCATGGCTGGGGAGGTATTAGGAGATTTACAGTCAGGACAGAAGGTTGGGGGGAAGCAAGGCCCATCTTACAGGGTGACAGGAAAGTGAGTGGGGGAAAGTTGTTATTTTTTTAAACCATCACATCTCTTGAGAACTCCCTCACTATCCCAAGAACACCATGGAGGAAACTGCCTCCATGAACCAATCATCTCCCACCAGGTCCCTCCCTCAATACATGGGGATTACAATTCCAGATGATATTTGGGTGGGGACACAGAGCAAAACCATATCATGTGGCCACTATCATCTACTCAGGGATAATGCATTTGGCCCATAATAGTAACTTGAAAAAGTATCATTATTGTTATTTTTGGAATTGAGGATGTACACACCCAAATATGTGAGTGACTTTCATGTTGTCTCCTGATAAGAGTATTACATTGTCTGAGTCCACTGTAGCTTCAACTTTTATGACTTTTATCACCATGTAATAAACTACATGTAATAAACATGTAGTGTGTCAGTTGCTGTGTAGGTACTTTCTATACATCTTATTTAACTTTTAATAACTGTAGCATAAGAATTTATCTTATCGTAGGTAAGTCAGGAAACACCTATATGACGCTGTCATGAGTACTATGGGGAGCTTAACACAACATGTGGAAAATGTGATTTCTACTTTACAAAATCTTGTATTTCAAGGCACCAATAGGACTAGGTAATCCTAACACATTAATAACCCTAATATGAATTATTTGCTTGAATAATGAGACCACTGATCATTATATGGGGACAGATGAAAACTGATATAGGAAATAAATTTTTGATGTTCTTCTTTAAAATGCTCATGTTAGCAGATATACATACTGATTTGCAATAGAAAGAAAATCAACAATATAATATGCTTTTTTCTTTTCTGCTAGTCTATAACCTTCTCAAGGATATGCAGCATCTTCTGTTTAATAATAAATTATATTTGCCTAGCAAATTATACATTTCAAAGAGCTTTTGTAAACCTTTTTTGTTTGATCCACATAGCAAAGCAGTGAGGTAGACAGAACAAGGGACAGTATTCTTGATGAGTAGATGAAATGGCTGAGGTTCTTAGCAAGGGTGAGTTATCCAAGGTCACACAGTTAATTAGTGACAGAGCTGGGGCTGGAATCCAGGTCTCTCTGCTCAGCGTACATCTCCCAAATGCCTAGTTCAGTGGGATTGGACAGCTGCAACAATTTGTGTACAATGAAGTGTTCAACAAATGTTGACTGGCTGGTTTGGCTCAAAACAATTGAAGATATTCTTCACTATGATTTTCATTGTTTCTCTAAAGTAGCTTAGAAGCACATTATCTCTAGTTTGCTGGTGTGCAGAAGAGAAACAGAAAGCAACCATTGATCAGGTTTGAAAGTTATTTACTGAGACACCCAGAAAGTTTTCAGAGGAGAGAAATTTGCTGTTTCAATCACTGACACACAGATTCTCCTGTCTTCAGTCATAGCTGGGAATAATCTCCCTATACTTGGTAAAATGGAGTCCAGCTTTACATTGGAGAGAACACCTATCCAACTCCAGTGATTTCCAAGACATAACATCCAATAGAAGATCCTCAGAGAGTAATAACACTATGTACACAGTGTACTATTTTTACAGACCCTTGATAGAGTAATTTAACAGAGCTGTGTAGTATGAGCCATTTGGGCTGGAGATGATTTTGATTCTTAGTTCTCAGCTATTTGAACCCAAATCAGCTGGTTTAAATGAGTGTTGAAGAGATATTTCCAAATGTTAGCTCTTTATTTTGGTAATCTGCAAAATCTTTACTAGACATGCATTTTCTCTAATGTTGATCCATCTAAAAGATGAGCACTACCTATTTCCAGTGCGTAAATTTGGGGACTGTTGATTGATTAAATCTTTTGTGCACATTTGGGTAAGGGCTTCAGTTAGGATCACTTGGCCAGCACATAACCACCCTCTTAACCCTCTTACCTACCAAATGGACAATTAATAAAAGCTGCTGCGTTTCGTAGCCTATGTAACGTTTTGCTTAAAGAGTATTCAGGCTGAATTGTGATTTTGCTCAATTCTACCCTCAATGCCTGATGCATAGCAGTCAGTAAATATTTGTTACGTGAATGCAATGTAGTGTCATAGACTTTCTTCGTCTTGCCCCCTGCCTCTCCACTGACCCTCTGCCATTTCCCCTCTGTACTTCCAACATGGGACTGTACTTTTTATTGCTTCTTAGAAAATCTCTTCTTCCATAGTGCCCTCTCTTGCCTGGTGATCTTATTCATCCTAGGAACCCAGATTACACTCTCTTCCTCTGTGGGACATTCTATGACACGTGTTTAAGAGAGAGTTCACAGTGACCCCCATGTGCCTCTCCTCCCCTGCACTTAGTGTCACATGTCTGGAGTGGAGTAGCTCTATGGGCTGCTAGGTTGTAACCATGGCTGCAGTGAGCCTCTGTTTTATTCTTACTTGTACTTCTGTCTCTAGGGCAGTGGTGGGCACACTTTGGACACTTAAAATTCCTTGCTGGGTTGAAGGAAGGAGTGTTGCCAGCAGCCCCACGGTGTTAGATTTGCAAATCACTTTAGGAAAGGAGGAAATGGAGTTATGTTTTATGACAGTTAAGTTTGAAGAGACTCTCTGGTTTGGTTGGAGAGTGCCAGAAAAAACACTAAAGGCAATACCCCAGACCTGGGAAGGGTTCAAGATTCTGGCTGTTATCCACTGCAGTGATCCTAAACATGACTCCCATGCTGTTCCCACTTTACAGGCTTTACAGTGATGACTTTAACAATGGGTGCTCCCCAGGCTGGCCCTTGTTTGGCCTCCTCACTTGGGTTAAGGGTATTTTGAATGGAACCTGACTTAGGAGATGCAATTCAGTAGCATTTATCTGGAGTTTGTTTGGAATTCCATAGCCTAGATTAGGTCTCTCTGATACTAGTTTCCATAGGTGCATGGGCTTCCCCTTCCATACCTAATTTAGTGCCCAGCCAGTGTCATACTTGTCCCATGTTCTGTCCCCTTAGCCTTTTCATGGCACCAGAAAAGGGACTACAACCCCCTTTCTGCTGTGTGACACTCAAGGTCTGAGCCCTTTTTGTTAAATAATGAATTTGTATCAAGAGGTTTACTTCTACAGAGAAGATTCAAATTCAAGTTAATTTCTGTGCATTTTAAATGCCACTAACAGATGCATAATATAGAGCTCTTGGTTGGAAAAAATAACATTTGTTATGGAAAACTACACAAATAGAAACTGAAGTCGATGCAGCTCTTGCACGTACATTCCTCTTTTAATTTTCTTGACTGCCTTGTAAACTGTCATTCTCATCTCCATCTTACAAAGAAGGAAACTGAGGCTTTGAGAAATGTTATTTGGCTGGAGATCACATAGCCATTTAATGACAGAGACACACCTTGACCCAAGCCTGTCTCCAGATTTTATGATATAACATCATCTGATAATTACTGAGGTGACACAGCTTAAATTGGTCAGAAGCTATCAATCAATAGGATAAGGATACTATGTAAAGGAATCCAGCTTGTGGTCCTTTTTGTGAGGTCTTGCTTAAAAGCAAATTTGGAGGACAGAGGGCTTTTCTGAGACTCTTCTCTCTACAGCCCAGGAATTAGATGCAGCTTTGGTTGAGGTGCTTTGTAATAGCATACTGCCGGGGGAGACTTTTCTGCAAGCGAAAAAGGCATAAATACAAGAGAATCTGGTTCTGAGATCCATTTTAATACCTTTTATGTTCACTCTACAGGTGTTTATGGTAGTCTTTGCTGTTGCAGATTTACATGCTGAGGCCTGGGGGTAGAGCGGTGTGGTAGGGACAGATGGACATGCTCCTACCCTCAAAGGACTGACCATCTAGCATTTTACTCACTGTTACTCTCTTCCTCTTATTTATTTTTCCACAAATGGGACTTTTTATCTGTCACTCTGAACTTTAAACAGATCTTGGACTGATGATTCATATCCATCAGCTCATTCAGCCTAGCACACCTCTCATTCCCAGTAGCTTTTCCAGAACTTCCACCTTCACCGTGAAGCTCCATCAGTTTTCCCAAATCAAATTTGGGCTTCTACAGCATTTTCATTTCTCTCACAAAGACATCATGAGGAGGATAAATAGATCGGCAAGCCTTTTCTCTGTCTTTTCCAATGCTGTCTGGAATCCATTTATTGACCATTTCTTTCAAGTCACTTGTGCCACTCCTGTCATGATTTCCATCATCTTCTTTCAAATTTGGTGGACCTGTTGGTGCTGAGTGGATACACAAGAAATATGACTTCTCTTAGAAAAGTGACCAAATAGAGCTAGAAGAGACTGTCAGAGCCTTGGAGATCAAGAGTATTAATTCAGGCCATCCATTCCCTTTACAAATGTCAGGGTCTGATCGCTGTAACATTTCTCATGTTCGGATTGGGACTGTAATCTAGGCAATATGCTAGTGATAGTAGGGGTAAATAATGTAATTAAAATGTTTTTATGCCTCCTTGAGCTTTTACACTCACCACTGTCCGTAGACTAAGAAAATGCCTTTCATGTAGTAGATGCTTAATGAATATCTGTTGACTAAAATGTAAAAGCCAGTCTCATTGACATTAAAATGCTAAGACCTGTCACACATGTCCCTCCAAGATTGAATTCCAGAAGATTTTTATTGGACCATACAGTATTACTCTAGATTAAGTGATGTGATTTAATTTTATCTCAGATATAGTCATAGATAATCTAGAGGTACTTTCATGATCTATAAGGTATTTTTTCTTCTAACAATGGTTTTGTGTTGGAGATTAAAAGTACATGTATTTATCAGGACAGGCTTGATCATTTAAAATGCTGGCTAACATGATTAGGCTGATTATAAAAGAAATTTGAAGAAGAAAAATATAATGAAATATTTCAGAATAGTGACATCTGTTAACTCATATCAGTGCCTAATGTGCATTTTTCCTTTATATATTTATCTCTATCTCCCTCCCTGGAAACATCCTTCTTGGAAGTTTTCCCTTTATCAGAACCAAGTGCTAAGAGGTAATTTTTTCAAGCTAGATGTGACAGAACACACATCAGCATTCAGGAATGAGGCTTTTGCAATAGGTAATAGTGTAATCGGTTCTGCCAGCAGCAGAATGTACAATCCTATTAGAGTTGTGGAAAAGGGAAAGTATCACCTTAATTTACCTCCAGGCAATAGAGCAATAACTTGAGGTGCCTAGGGCTGCAGTGTAAAGATACTTTAATCACACAGTAAAAACAGTTTTAGTCTACTGCCTACTTTAAATGAGGGAAGATTCTCCTAAGTTAATAAATGAATTTTAGCCAGCATACAGTCTGGCAATCATGATATGCTATTTTTAATCTTTTTCAACATTAAATCTGTTAAAGAAATTTAGCAGGTTACAATGAGATCAATTTCTCTTCCCCCACCACATTCCCTATGTTCATTGCAATGAAATTGGATGACAGCTTTTGGATGAGACTGATAGTGCACAAGAAGGAATTGCTCCAAAATTAAGGGAAGTCAGAGTTTCATTCCACAAGCTTCAGATAGAAGCTGCTTTGTATTGTTTTGTACCTTTGGGACTGAACTCATTATAGTAACCATCAAACTAGAAAGTCTTCAGCTGAGGGTATTTCTCATGTTTGCTTTCTGGCTGTATGGGGAATGTGATCTTTAATTAGTTCAGGTTGTAAAATATTCCAGAGAATTTCCCAGGCACACTTTGCTTGGTGGTCTAGGTCAGCAAATGCAATTCTATTTTAATTGTGGCTGAGCTATTGTCTTAGACTGGTATTCCTAGAGTGCCTTTTACCAATTAATGGTAATATACTACTGGGAAATCATGTTGCCTTGTGGAAGCCTGTAAATAGCAAAGCCCTAATAGGCTGTCTATTAATAGCAATACAGAGTCAGAGACTACTGCCATTAAATGGCGGTATTCATGTGTGAAAGCCGTCTAGTAACTACTTTAAGGAATTTCAACAGTCATTTGTGTGTGTATGGGAAATGTGTGTGTGTGTTCGTGTAAGCACATGTGCATGCCTGTTTCCCTCCTTTCTCTCTTCTTTGTCTTTTTGTTGGGCTTTTTTCTAATATGAATTTCCATTATCTGTCAACTCTTTATGATGGATTGGGTTCAGGGAAGCAACATGTGCCAGTCGTTGCCTTTGAACCTGTACTTCAGATGTGTGGCGTTATGTTTCCTCTCCTGCCTCTTGGCTTATCATCAATTCTAGCAGTGAATTTTGACATGTGCAAATTAATAATCATTCAGTCTAAATGAATACAGTGACCTCTGTGCCCACATGATGTACTAAAAGGAGAAGGATGCAGTGCTCATGAACTAGAGGAGTTCACAACTTAATGAGAAGTAAAAATGTGTGTGTGTGTGTGTGTGTGTGTGCGCGCGCGCGTTTTTCCATCTGTCTTTAATAGGCTGTCAAGTTATAATAGTTTAATGTAATCACATGCATTTGTATGTGATAGACTCCTGAGAATAATAGTTCATAGGAGAGCTGGGCAGGCAGCAAGGCAAAAAAAAAAAAATACAGGGATAAACAAAATCTTTCACTATAGAAGTGAAGGGTGGAGAGGTGGCCTAGCAGTTAATTTGAAAAATACCTTGATGTTTTAGGTGACCATAACCTGGAGATGAAGTGGAGCGTAGGGTAGTTTGTTCCCGTGAAGTCTAATGCAGCCTCTGAGGACAGTGATAGAAAAGTATGGGTTTTAGATCAACCAGTTCTCAGGATCTGGTTCTCTGTTCTGAGCTGGCCAATGCACCAGAGGTATTACATTAGAGGATATTATCAGTCTGAATAACATCTAGGAGAAGATGAACAGCACTGGGGAAGGGATGGGTAACAGGCATCTCATAAGAGTGATGACCAAAGACAACTAGCAGTATTGAATCCTGAGGAGGAAAGTCAGAGACGATAAATTCACTTAGTGTTTTAAGACATGTGCAGCAGAGAAGCTGAATCCTTATTCTGTGCCGTTTGAATGGGTGGAAAGTGTAGGCAGGCAAATATGTGGACAGGGTATGAAAAAGAACTTCCTAACAATTGCAAATGTTGCTGGAATAGCAAGGTTTGAGAAGTAGTGAGCTCAAGACTGTTGGCCTTTCACCCAGGCCAAAAGGATGCTAAGCATTGAGGCTTTCCAAAGATGGATGTTTGTATTTGATCATCATGATGTACTTACCGTGCTGAGGTTCTCAAGATGTGCCAAATGACCATGAATGCAAATCCTGCTTCTATCATTTATATGATGTAACCTTGAAAAGGTTACTAAAACTTTCAAACCTGTTCCCTCATTTCTAAAATGGGTTTTATATAATGCCTGTACATACAGTGAAGTAAACACTCAAAGAAAGGTAGCCTGTTGCTCTAATCTCTTTAGAGAACCTGCTTCACCTTCTTGGCTTTAGTCTGAGAAGTGAACTTAATTAAGACTGGCTGGTGAAGTCCTGACATAAGGCTCAGTTCACAGTCCCTTGGTGATGTTAGGGTTCCATTTTTCAGCTGAGTGTGAAGAGGCAGCTAGCAGTTTCAGTGTGTGGCAACAAGAAAGTGTCTGTCAACTTTGCTTACTTGTGGTCATAGATTTTGGAAAATAATGTTTGATTGTTGCATTTTAATAAAATACCTGATTATAATATACATATTACCTTACCAAAAAAAAAGTAGTAGTCATTTTAAAATAGTAATTTTAACAGCAATGATTACTAATATTTAAAGAGTTCTTCTTATGTGCCAGGCACTGTGCTAAGTGTTTTACAAAGTAAATAGTTAGGTTCACTATCATTATTATTGTAACAGGTAGATTAAATGCATTCTATTCTTTAAGTCTGAAACAACTTTATGAGTTAGTATTCCTACTTTGTAGATAAGGAAACAGGTACCTAGAAGAAGTTGTTAATTCCACAAGGACATATCACTAATAAATTAAAGAAATAAAATTGGAATCTTTCAGCTGATCTGTCATTGCGCCACCTGACTCTGGAATCAGGCTCTCAACCTCTCTCTCCCTTTCGTTCTCACACAAACATAAGTTTTACGAATCACTATTTATTCTTATTATATACAACACACTCTGATTTTTTTCATTTTATGTAAAAGTATACAACTCAGATCTATTACATTGATTCCTATCTTATTAAGTGATTATATATATATTTTTCTTTTTTTGAGACAGAGTCTCATTCTGTTGCCCAGGCTAGAGTGCAGTGGCATGATCTCAGCTCACGGCAACCTCCGCCTCCCAGGTTAAAACTGTTCTTCTGCCTCAGCCTCTCGAGTAGCTGGGATTATAGGCACACCGTACCAAGCTTGGTTTATTATTGTATTTTTACTAGAGACGGGGTTTCACCATATTGGCCAGGTTGGTCTTCAACTCCTGAATTCATGATCCACCCACCTCAGCCTCCCAGAGTACTGGGATTACAGGCGTGAGCCACTGCACCTGGCCACTAATTATAATTTTAAAAATAATGCACACTTATGTTTTGTTGTTGTTGTTCCTATGGGAATAGAAAGTTCTCTGCACCTTAGATGGATTACAGTTCTCACATATGTAAAAGAGTTTGCTTCATGGTCTTTTGAGATGGTCCCGTGAAGCAGTGTCATTTTATAGTGGCAGAGGTTATAGTGAAAGAGAGGCACATTTTATGAATCACATTGTCCAAATAAATTACTGCTGTCATCTGAATTCAAAGAGATACATTGTTCCAAATCAGAGCTCTAAGTGACCTGAACATTTCCATCAGAGATTGTGAATTATTATGTAATGGAAGCTAAATAGTTATAGTTTTTCATTTTGGAACAGCCATAACTGTCAGGTCCACATCGTATGCCAAAGACAAGTTGTGCCACGGAAAATACAATGTGAGAGCCAGAAGACCACACAGATTCCATGAATGAGCCAGACTTCTTGGGAGGTCAGTACTCAGACCTAGGCATTAAAGGAGCAGGTCTAATTTGCTTTAGTGATTTTTCAACTCATATTCTTTAGATGGTTCCTAGCTACTGCTATGCCTGTTTATTTAAGTAGTGTTTGAAACCTATCTGGTCTCTGCTCAGAGCACAAGTTTGATAGCAGAAACAGAAGGAAGGGTTTCCAAAGACTGTTGGTCCTGAACAACTGTTACTTAGGAGTTTAATATTGGTTCTCTGCAGGAAACATGCAAATGACTGATTACCCACTAAAAATAAAGCATTTTTATAGCTGATTTTAAAATCCTATGTTGGCCATGTCTTTGAAACACTCTTTAATTGCTTATGAATTAATATATTATACTACTGCCTCCTTTTCCTCGTTATAATTTCTCTTTCTATGAGAATAGTTATCTTGGTGGATTTTATTAATCTCTGCAACAAGATTTACCTTTTAGCATTTTCCATGGCAGAACATTCGTGTGACTGGCTGCAGTTCAGGAATGTTTCCCTTTCATTTGGTACACATTTGCCTAGTGATTATGTGTGTCAGGTACCAGGAGGACAGAAGACGAATAAGACATCGCTGTCCTATGAAACACTCATTCAATAGTCAGGCATAGAAACAAAGCTGCAGAATTGTGTATTAAATGCCAAAATAAGGGTAGGTTATAAATGTGGTGATGAAATAAGTGCATCTCTATTTTGGGATTAATGACTTCATAAAGAAGGAATTGTTCAATTTGTGTCTTCAAGTGCATGTATTGAGGAGTGGGGAGGTAGGTGGTTATTTCAGGAAGAACAATGCAAAGCACTTTGGAAACCTTCAGACAGTTCTCAGATATCTGGAATAGACAGGTGGCTGGAGCAGAGAGTGGAGGAAGATGAGTTTGGACAGAAGAGAGGAAAGATCCTGAAGATGTCTGTGTATGCCTACTAGAGACTGTCCAGGCCTACCTGCTACCTTCTTTGAAACAATTCTGGGTGCTGGTGCACCCATTGGATCAGGAACAGCCCAGCTTTTTCTGATTAAGGGCTCTTGAACTTCTGCTGGGAAGAATGATTCTGACTGATGCGGCTTCCACAATTGTTCTCAGACTTCCTTGGACTTTCTCATGGAGACTCACCAGATATTACACTTGATTCCTGACTGTGAGTGTCTGTTTTCATCTTTGGTCTCAGAGTCCGGCTCTTCAGCAGATGCATTTTGCAGGAGCTGAAGCTGAAAGTGCCATTGTGTTGCTGGTGTGAATCACTGCCCTCTCTGGGATATCTCTGCAGCAGAGCAAGGTTACAGAGCTACATCTGCTGCAGCTTTCTGTGGGTTGTGTAAAGATGGTGCCAACCAGTGGGGAGCTTACATTTTCTTAGCTGGGATTCCTACTATTTTAATTAAATATTGTTTTTAGCAGCTCTTCCTGTTTCTACCCTCCTGGGACTAACTAAATGTATTTTTTTTCCTTGCAACTCATCATCACATGTAGGACATTGTTAATAGATGTGAATAAATGAAAATAATTCTCTGCTGGATTCTTCCTGCACAGTCAGGAGTCAAATCTCCATTGGAAGAAGAAACATCATTCACTCATTCAACAAATATTTATTGTTCATGTGCTAAGTACAACTGTCAGGCACTCTGTAGGTGCTGGAGTCCATGTTGAGTAAGACAGGAAGGATCCTCTCTGCCCTGGGGGATACTACAATCTGTCTAGTGGGGGACACAGCCATGAACCCCATAATTAAGATCACATTCAATGACATCTCCTCAGAAAGGCAGGACAGCACATGTGTGGCTACAGAGCAGCCCAAGATTTTAAGCAGGTAGCTGGTCAGAACCAACCTCAAAACCAAAAATTCCTCATGCCCTTTTTATTGCAATCTCACATAGGCACCTGGAATTTCCCTTCTGCTGAACTCAAAGTCCAGATAGTGAAGAGCAGAAGGATGAATGTAGAATGGCCCCAGGATCCTCCTTTCTAGACACCTTTCGTCTTTTCTCTTTGCTGCTAACTTTCCCTATTGTATGACCTAAATTGAGCTGAAAGCTACAAATATTGAGGGATACCTCCCTAATACCATCCTCATGCATTTTTACTTCAGTGAGCCAGCTTTCCTCTGGATATTGGATATGTTATCAGTGATGTACATACTATATAACTAGCGTCAGAATCCTTCAGTTGAGCCATTCACACAATTTTTTAAACAGTATGTTAATATAAGGTCAGAATATCTTTCATAGTATCTTGAATTTTCACAATAGTTCAGATTTCACACTATTATTACCCTGTTCCATGTTCCTAAAATAGTTGTTTCTGATTATGTGCCTGTTACCTGATTCACATGATGAGCAGTACTTAAATAAATGTTCTCACAAGGGGGAAAAATTATGATTTTTCTTGCATCTCGAGGAAACTGTGTATCAATTTGTTTTCAAATCTCTATAATTTGTTCTAAAACTAACATTGACCTCTATTTCTATTTACACAGCTATTATCACTAAACACGTTTGAATATAGACATTTTTAAAAACTCTTCCATCTGCAACATAAAGGCAGCATGATAAAGACAGACTAATCTTAAAACAGCCTTCTCTTTTCTCCTCTTCTTTTCCCTTCTCACTGAGAGTCCACATCTATGCATTTAACGAATATTCAAGCTGTGTGTATATGTACACTGAATTCTGTTTTAAGGACTAGAACTAGATGAGAATTCTTTTGTTTTCTTGTCAAAGCCTGGTCTAACACAGTGAGTTAGTATTTATCGATATCTTGTCAGTGCCTCTGGTGCTGTCAACAGAGCAAGTGGGCACATTTCATCTCAATTACCAAAAGAAGATGAATACAAGGCGGGATGTGTGTGTCAGAGGTTAGGGCCATTTAATGGGATGAAATGCGAATGAAAATTGGAGAACAATACAAGAAATCTATGGAAGATGAGAACTAGGGAAACTCAATTAGAGAAAACCATACCCTTCACCCCTTCTGGACCCTCATTTCTTTTTGCTATTGTAGTTGATTATTTGGTTGTAAATAGAAAAGCAAAGAGTTTATTGTTTCCATTATGAAGAAAAGGAAAGGTAATTTTGAGGATTTCACTCATGTGCCTTAATGCTTTTATATATGGGTTTGTCTACACACATATGTACACATATTTTCACAATGTGCATATATACCTGTATACACACACACACACATATATATAGGGCATGTATATATGCACACACACATTCTATATATGTATGCACTGTATATGTGTACATATATACACATATGTGTACATATACATGTATGCAGAATATGCACACACACCCTATATATACACACATATATACACATACACACACATGCTGTATATAGCATATGTGTGTTTGTGTATATACCCCCTATAACACACACACACTGTGTATGTGTTTGTGTGTGTGTATAATCCCTGTTACCGAATCAACCAAACCTAATTACTGTACCAAAGCATGACATTGGCCATGTGACTTTGGCAACACTGGTCAAAGGAAAAGGTGGTTGGGTGAGATTTAACCTAAAAGGATAAAAGAAAATAGACATTCTGTAGAGTACTTTTCCCGTGGTAAGCTTTTATAAACTTGTCATCATAAATGTAGTTAGAAATTTTTAGGTCACACAACACACATATTTGAAGGAAGAAACAATAATACGAAACTTAGACCCCAGTCTGTCTTCCCTTGCTTGTTTTGTGTTCTTCTATTACCTCATATATGTTTTGCAAGGGAAGTAAATTTTGCTATTTTGGTAAAAGTTGTCTCTCTATTATATGTTCAGTTATCTGTGCAACCCTAGTAAAAATGTTTTCTTGGTAAACATCAAGTCACTTGTGAAAGTCAGAGGGCATTCATCTACTTGAGAAAAGAATAAGTGAGCTATATGCTTTCATTATTTTATTGATTACTAAAGGCTGTTGCTTTATATGGGGTAGCAAGTATGATACTTGTATCAGGGTGTGTGTAGCTTTGCTTAAGTTTTTCAGATTTTGATCCACAAGAAAAAGTATTCTTTTTGCCTTGGAGAAAAAGTTATCTGAAAAGGAAAATTTTCACACAGTTACAGCATAAAAGGACAGAAGTTCAAGTCCATTCATTTACATTTTTAAGAGTATATTTTGTCCTATCTGGCACTGCTCACAGAAGACATACTTGGGCTTTTGAGAATATGTGGGTGTGGGCATTCGCTCCAAGCATTTGCCCAAGTTATATCACTTTAGGGAACCTTTTTCCAAGTGTAACTTCTTGAAAGAGAAAAGGCTTTTCTAAGCGAAATTCAAATTCTCAGTCCAAATGTTTAGAGACCCCAGACATTTTTTTGTGCTAAGAGACTTGGTATTAAATAAGTCTGAAAATTGGATTAAAGTATAGCTAATATCTGACAGCACATCCACCTGAAGATGTTCTTACTTGAAGGGCTGAAGGTTATGTTCTGACATTTTAAAAATTCCACAACATTCTTCAAGGCTAAACAATTAAAGGTTTTGTGGACAAATTTTAATTTAAATTATACCTCATGCAAAACATTCTCAACAGAATTTTTAGCACCGTCTTTCTAGCAACAGTGTTTTCTCTTACTAAACATCATAGAATTTTGTTTTTGAGTAAAATTATTAAAATACAAAAAGCAGTTTAAGGTTGTTAATTTATGAGCTAAGTTATCTCTCTATATGATAAATTGTATTTTTAAATTTTTATGGTTTTTTCCTCGACAAATAATGCAGCTCTTATAACGATTTAATCAAAATGTGATCCAAAACTGCTGGTTAAAAATATAATTGATGCAGTCTTTCTGGAAGGCAATTTCGTCAAATGCATTTAAAAATGTATATCTCCTTTGACCCATCAATTTTACTTTTGCAAATTTATCCTAAAAAATAATTGAAAAAAGATAGAGATACAGGGTTATTTATCTAAGCATGAGTTATAATTGTGAACAATTTAAAAAAATGACCTAACAAGTGGCTTAGCAAGAGTGGGCTTCATTAAGTAAATGGTAAGTATCATGAGTATTTCAACCAATATTTATTGAGCACCTTATGTGTATGTGCTAGACACTGTTCAAGGGTATATGGCAGTAATGTAACAGAGAACATTCTTACACATAGTTTAATTTTAATATGTTAGTGGGCTAGTGAGCAAGTGGACATCTCACTACAGTCATTTAAAGTGAGTCATAGAACTAAAGTTATTAATGTGGAAAGATGTTCCATGTACAATGGTGAGGATCTATTGAGGGATGGTAAAAACTGCAGTTACTTTTGCACCTAAATACAATTAGAGATAAATATACTGCTTTGGGGTGAAAATAATACAGAATAAAGGCAATGCAACAAGGACATCAACAGTTATTATCTCTGGACCATGAGATAATGAACACTTTAAAAAACATATTTTTATTTCATATTTTCTTCTATAGTTAAATGCTAATTTTTTAAATGCAGACATTTACCTAGGAATTAGTTTGAATGCTCCAAAAGTTTCTGCTGTTCAAAAGATTGATCTATAATCTACCTATCTGCTTGTCTCTCTATGTACCTATCTCTGAAACAAGAATAGAAATAAACTTCAGCTTCCTTCATATAGCTGTTTCTTTTTTTGTTGACCATTACTGTCAGAAAGTATTTCAGTATTTCTAGATATCTAACGAAATCCATTGTGCTGAAGCTTATGTCCATTTCTTCTTAAGAAATAGAATCTAGTGACCACTCCCTATGTTACAGCCTCCATGTTTTCAGTGACTTCACACAAGCCATGTTTTGACTTTATTTCATAGATTCGCTGAGGGTATTTTTTCCATTGCTCTAGGTTTCAACCTTCCTTTCTTTCTGTGTGTATGAATCTATACCATTGTGCTTTATATAGTAGGCATGCAAATTAGCACACACCAAAGAAAGGATTTGAGGCTGGGAATCATGTAGGTTATAGGAGAGAAAAGCAGAATGCAAGCTGTATGTATCATTCTCAGCTTGGTATTCTGTCTGCTTCCTGTCTTCAGGCTGTTGGTGCCTAGTGTCAACTACACAGATAAGAGATTTTGTAGAGAGAACAGGTGTGCATTTGGAATCCTGTAAAAACTCATCCTGAAAAGTTTATCTTTGAATAATCAAGGAGCAAGTATGTGTTTTCTGAGCCTACAGAACATCATGGTGAAGGAGGCTTTCGAACATGCAGCTAAGTTTTAGAATTCCTGAGTCCCAAACAGACAAGGAGAGCTGTCCATTTTCATTAACTCCAAATAAAAGCTTGAATTCAGCCTGAAGCCCTTTGCCTTAATCTTCCTTGCAGCTCTCCAGCTTATAGCCTTGAGAAGTAACAGGCAATGAAGGCGGCTTGTGTTTTAGTACATAATTGCTCTCAACAACTGTGTTGTGGGTTTTTCTTCTCCTTCTGCAAAGATGAAAGATGCCTAATCAATGGGCATCCTCATGAGGAGGAGGGAGCAGAGTAGAACAAAAGTGTCCAGGGTGGATGCAAATCTGTGGATGAGAGCCCACCTAGAGTGCCTTGCTGGTACTTTATCTTGGAGCCGAGGGACACTGATTCTGACAGCCTGCAGTGTGTGTGTACCTGTAGTCAGGGCAGCATTTAACTGCATGATAAAATTAGCTGATGTCTTCATCAAACTATATTTTTGCTTTTAGGGTTGAGGATATTATCATGACTCCATTTGCATTCTACATAGCAAACAGAAAACCCAAAACTGGGCATAATTTTGAGAAAATTGTCTTATTGCTTAGGAAATTCACAGATGGAGAGTTGAATTTCAGAGCCTATTAATTATCAGTTCTTCACATACATTAGAGAAGTCTGAAATTGACTATAAGCTCATTCTGTCCACATTTTATTTTGTCTCATGATCACAGAATAACAAAATATCTGGCAGACTCATTGTTTTTTGTTTGTTTGTTTTCATATGTACTTATTTATAGGGGGAGCTTCTCTTTAAAGAACCAAATCTTCCAACCTGTCTAAATTTACCAGATGTTATGATGTTACCCTTCATTTACTTATTCCACATTTTTATAGTGTTCCAATTTCTAGCCACCATCATAGGATAGAGAAAAGCAAGACAAAATGTTTCTTACTGGCTTACAGGATGGTAGGGGGACGGAAATAAAGTAGTAAGATAAAAGGCAGAAGGGGTCAGCCCCCATTCTGGATGGCTGGCCGGTTAACAGTGCTGTTTGAATCCTCCTTGAGAAGTGAGGAGCAGAGGAAGCCGTATGGGGAGATGGATTGAAGGAGTAACCTGGGCAGATATACAGGAAAGCAAAGGAGTGACAGAGATTAAAGGAAGAGTCAGTCCTCCAATTCACCTAGTCTCAGAACAATCCAACATCTGAAAACCTTCAGAGAACATATAAAATTGAATTCAAAACAATACATTGCAGCAACTTTTAGAAATTGAGGGAAGTAATAGAATCATTTAATTTCCTGTTACCAAAGAGCCTTCTTTTTCATGATGATGGACACACGTGGATGAATCAGCAGCATACTTCATGTGATGAAAAGTCACACACGTGACTCCTATTCAGTGGACCACATTCCAGGCCTGACTTTGCCACTTGATTAGCTGGGCAGTTCACTTAAAATCCCCAATTTAAAAAGTGCATTAAAGTATACATTCAAGTATGTTATATCTTAATATGTGACATATAAATTGTGTAAAAATATCAAAATCCACGTGATCTTGATAGGGGCAAGCATGGGTATGCATATATAATGTAGAGAAAGTTGCCAAAAGATAAAATCACAACAAATTTAAAGATCTTACCTGGTTTTCATTTGTGATTCTAGAATCAGGCAATACCTCATTCTCTAAAATAGAATGGGTGCTCTGATGAGCTGAGCAGAGGAGGGTGGCTTTATAGATAGAAAAGGACTAAGGAGAACAGAAACGAAACAAAAGCAAATTGGTTGTTTCAAAGTGACTTTCCTAATAAAGGTCAAAGCAAAGGGGACTTTCTTATCATGCTAGCTAAAACTGTCCTGTTTGGGGATTTGACTATTTAATGAGTGTGTGTATATATATATATATCTCCTGATTTCTTGGAAGGTCAGATAAACAACTTAGTATTGGCTTGGTGGCATGGAACTATGGAACTTTAGCATAAGAGACTCCATTTTGGTTTAATCTTTTGGGCCTGGTGCAGGAACCCAGTCCAAACCTATGGCCTTCTACAAATGGTGTTTAACACACCAAAATGTATTTGAAGCATTATAAACATCTAAGTTAAGATTATCTCTACCTACAATTTCTCTACTAATCTCTGTTCATGCCATTTCAATTTGTTTCCACTGTGTCATATATTTCAGACTGACAGCAATTACAGATATGACTATGGGAGTGAGTGGAGTGACCCTGGTTGGGCCTATGAGGATAAAATACCCATTCTTCCTTAACTGTTACCACACACTGTGCAGAACAATGATTCTTGTGAAGGCATTAAGAACCTTATACAGGTCCACGGATGAATAGAACAAGAAAGAAAAAGAGTATCCATGTGATCTTGATAGAGGCAAGCATGGACTGGCTAAAAGTGGTTATGGAGCTCATGAAAGAATTTTGTGTGCTCTCAGAAATAAATCTAGTTTAAAGAGTTTGACTCTTGAAGAAATAAGCAGTTTTAAAATGCGCTGAGACATTAACATTAGGGGAGATTAGGTAAAGAGGGCAGGGAACTCTCTATATATTTCTTTGTACCTTCCTATATATTTATAATTTCAGAATAAGAAGCTAAAAAATCTTTAATGCACTGAAAATTGAGGATTTATATTCTTGGTGATTAGAAATAAGCATTAAATGTAGCATGCACAAGCAAACAGACTCTGTTAGGAATATCTACAACAAATATACCATCAAGGTATTTTTTTAAGATTGCTTGTTTTTAACAACCTCAGAGTCTAATATTAAATTATCCCAGCGGGGTGATTTTTACCATGTTGTAAACACATGACCCCACAAAGCATTCTCTGATCCGTATGCTGATAGTTGTTTGGAGCTGTTGTGAGTGTTTGGATATCATTCTTTTGAGGCAAGACATCATCTGAGACTTGGCATGTGGCATATGGGGATATGGCTGGAAGGTAAATAAGATGAATAACCCACCGTGGAATATTTATTTAATTATCAACAGCTTCAAATATTTCCCCTTTCATCTCAAATATTTCGGACTGATTCAGTGAGCACAATATACACATTTTTTCTAATACTTGTTTGTGAGTAAAAAAGAATAATTATAACAAATGTGTTTTACACTGGAATTAAATAATTGAAGTTCAATCTGTGCATAGTTCTGTGAAACAAACACATAAATAAATAAATGCTTTCTGTGTCTCTGCTTATTCAATTAAATATTAAGATGCCCAGAGAATTCTAGGCTGCCACTGCCTTCATTTTACAGAAAATTAAGATAGAAAAGAACAATTATATAAACGTAAGCATACCTCAAAAACAAAGAGCATAAGAAATTCCAATTATATTTCTAATAAATTTTTTAAATAACATTTTTATAAACATCAGGATAAAATTTGAGCATCTCAGCCTAATCTACCTTGAACATTTCAGTGATAGGTAAAAACATAAGGGATAGGATGTGTTGCTGTCTGGGATATTCAGTCGAGTCCTTTCCACTGAGCGGCACTACGTGAAACATGCTAGAAGCTCATTGAAGATGGTTTATTGTTTAAATGAGGTTTTCTTAATCACTCATTTCTGCCTTCATTCAGCATGTACTTGTGAATGGACAGAGGTCATACTCTGTTGAATCAGAGACAGAGACGAGAATGAAGAAAGAACCTATATGCACATGAGGAAGGAATTTTTAGACTGGAGAAGAAAAGCCAGCAAAGAGATGGTTATCTTCTGATACTTGAAAGAGCTGTCATGGAAGAAACATTGTTTACAAAGTTGTTGTGTTTTATTCTGGAATGGGAATGGGAATACAGGTAGAAATGGCATTTGAAATTACAGAGACCAAATTTTTGCCTCAGTGTGAAGAAGTTTGTATTAGCTTAAAACTGCCCAGTAAATAGTAAGGGTCCTATCACCTGATATGGAACAAAGTTTGGGTTCTGGGTCAGGGATGTTGTGGAAGGGATGCTTTCATTAGAAAAATTGCATCTAGTGTTCTTTGAGGTCTCTTCCAGGTCTGATGGAGATCGATGTATCCCTTCATTGATATAAACTAGCCTATTGCTGAATCAGTGTCATGGACACATATTTATGGAGTGCCTACTCTAGGCCAGGTAACTAGAAACTCTGCCATTATAGAACCTACTATAAACAGGAAGATAGAAAGAGACCCCTTTCTGAAGATGAATACTCCAGGACTGTGTTGGGTAATGGGTTATGAATATGTAACAGACATTTATATTCTGCCTACCTTTATAAATCAAAACAAACTCTATTTGAAGAGAGTGAATACTGCTTTTTAAAAATATTTATATTCTACAAAGATATACCAAGATATATCAAGAAGTATCTTTTTATGATTTCTATATTCAGTATGAAGAACCTGAGTAAGAAAGTATAATATTGATTAAATATTGTTTGCTCAATTAATGACACTTCTCTATCAGAGGGCAAACATGTCTTTCGATATGAAACTGTATGTAGGTTTGGTGTAAATATTGATTACATAGACAATATAGCTTTTGTTAATAGCTAGTCTTGAGTCTGACAAACTAAAGTTTGAGAAGACGATTTTATATTTACTGAATGAGTGATCACTGGCAAGTCACTTAATCTGTATCTGTTTCCTTATCAGTCATATGGAGATAAATACAGTAACTACTTCATGAGCAGTTTCAGTAATAAATATTAGTTGAATGAATGAGGAACTATAAAGAATTAATGTAGACTGAATTTATTGTACCTGTCAAAATACCGGGTGCACAGTGATTAAATAGTGATGATAGTGGTAATACTGTCTCTGTTTGAAGATGATATAATCATCTATGTAGAAAGCTATATGGAATTTTTTAAAAATTGGTTAGAAGACTAAACCAGGGAGAAGTCGAATTTCTGAATGGACCAATAACAAGTTCTGAAATAGAGGCAGTAATTAATAGCCACCAACCAAAAAAAATCCCAAGACCAGACAGATTCACAGCAGAATTCTACCAGAGGTACAAAGAGGAGCTGGTACCATTCCTCCTGAAACTATTTCAAACAATAGAAAAACGGGGACTCCTCCCTAACTCATTTTATGAGGCCAGAATCATCCCGATACTAAAACCTGGCAGAGACGCAACAGAAAAAGAAAATTACAGGCCAATATTCCCTACTAACATTCATGCGAAAATCTTTAGTACTGGTAAACCAAATCCAGCAGCACATCAAAAAATTTATCTACCATGATCAAGTTGGCTTCATCCCTGGGATGCAAGGCTGGTTCAACATACGTAAAAAACGTAATTTATTACATAAACAGAACCAATGACAACAATCACATGATTATCTTAATAGATGTAGAAAAGACCTTCAACAAAATTTAACATCTCTTCATGATAAAAACTCTCAATAAACTAGGTATTGATGGAATGTATCTCAAAATATCAAGAGCTATTGATGACAGACACACAGCCAGTATCATACTGAATGGGCAAAAGCTAGAAGCACTGCCTTTGAAAACCAGCACAAGGCAAGGATGCCCTCTCTTACCACTCCTATTCAACACAGTATTGGAAGTTCTGGCCAGGCAACTAGGTGAGAAAAAGAAATAAAGGGTATTCATATAGGTAGAGAGGAAGTCAACTTACCTCTGTTTGCAGAAGACGTGATTGTATATATTGAAAACTCCATTGTCTCAGTTCAAAATCTCCTTAAGCTGATAGCAAGTCCAGAAAAGTGTCGGGATACAAAATCAATGTGCAAAAGTTGCAAGCATTATATACACCAATAACAGACAAACAGCCAAATCATGAGTGAACTCCCATTTACAATTGCTACAAACAGAATAAAATACCTAGGAATGCAACCTGCAAGGAATGTGAAGGACCTCTTCAAGGAGAACTACAAACCACTGCTCAAGGAAATAAGAGAGGACACAAACAGATGGAAAAACGTTGCATGGTCATGGAAAGGAAGAATCAGTATCGTGAAAATGGCCACACTGCCCAAAGTAATTTATAGATTCAATGCTATATCCATCAAACTACCACTGACTTTCTTCACACGATTAGAAAAAACTACTTTAAATTTCATAGAGAACCAAAAAAGAGCCCTTATAGCCAAGACAATTCTAAGCAAAAAGAACAAAGCTGGAGGTATCACGCTACCTGATTTATACAAGGCTACAGTAACCAGAACAGAATGGTACTTGTACTAAAGCAGATATATAGACCAATGTAACAGAACAGAGGCCTCAGAAATAACACCACACATCTACAACCATTTGATTTTTGACAAATCTGACAAAAACAAGCAATGGGGAAAGGATTCCCTATTTAATATGGTGTTGGGAAAACTGGCTAGCCAGATGCAGAAAATGGAAACTGGACCCCTTCCTGACACCTTGTACAAAAATTAACTCAAGATGGGTTAAAGACTTAAATGTAAGACCTAAAACCATAAAAACCCTCGAAGAAAACCTAGGCAATACCATTTTGGACATAGGCATGGGCAAAGACTTCATGACTAAAACACCAAAAGCAATGGCAACAAAAGCCAAAATTGACAAATGGGATCTAATTAAGTTAAAGAGCTTCTGCACAGCAAAAGAATCTATCGTTAGAGTGAACAGGCAACCTACAAAATGGGAGACAATTTTTGCAATCTATCCATCTGACAAAGGGCTAATATCCTGAATCTACAGGGAATTCAAACAAATTTACAAGAAAAAAACAACCCCGTCAAAAACTGGGTGAAGGATATGAACAGACACTTCTCAAAAGAAGACATTTATGTGGCCAACAAACATGAAAAAAGGCTCATCATCACTGGTCATTAGAGAAATGCAAATCAAAATCATAATGAGATACCACCTCATGCCAGTTAGAATGGTAATCATTAAAAAGTCAGGAAACAACAGATGCTGGAGAGGATGTGGAGAAATAGGACCACTTTTACACTATTGGTGGGAAGGTAAATTATTTTAATCATTGTGAAAGACAGTGTGGCAATTCCTCAAGGACCTAGAACCAGAAATACCATTTGACCCAGCAATCCTATTACTGGGCATATGTCCAAAGGATTATAAATCATTGTGGCTCTATTCATAACAGCAAAGACTTGGAACCAACCCAAATGCCCAGCAATGATAGACTGGATAAAGAAAATATGGCACATATACACCATGGAATACTATGCAGCCATAAAAAAGGATGAGTTCATGTCCTTTGCAGGGACATGGATGAAGCTGGAAACCATCATTCTCAGCAAACTAACAGGAGCAGAAAACCAAACACCACATGTTTTCACCCATAGGTGGGAGCTGAACAATAAGAACACATGGACACAGGAAGGGGAACATGACACACCAGGGCCTGTCAGTGGGTAGGGAGATAGGAAAAGGATAGCCTTAGGAGAAATACTTAATGTAGATCATGGGTTGATGGGTGCAGCAAATCATCATGGCAGGTGTACACCTAAGTAACAAACTTGCACATTCTGCACATGTATCCCAAACCTTAAAGTAATAAAACAAAAAATTGATTAGAGCTAATAAGTGAGCTTAACAATGTTGTAGGACACAAGATTAACATACAAAAATCAACGTAACTTATATACTAAAAATACACTATTGAGATTAATACATTTTATAATACATCAAAAACGTGAACTGTTTAGGGATAAATTTGACAAAGGATATGTAAATTATGTATAGTGAAACTATAAAGCATTCCTTAGAGAAATGAAGACAAAGATAAATACCACTTTTATGGATCAATAGACACAAAACTGTCAAGATGCCAGTTTTATTTTTTAAGGCAATTTTATAAGTTTATTTGATGTATTTGATGATCAGTGATTAGTTCTAATCCACATTGACTGTCTGTAGATTTTTGAAAGTGGTAAAAGGTCATAGGTAACCAAAGTGTAGAGCTTATTGGGTGAATCTTCATCCTCATTATGTTTTCTGGACAACTGCACACAGATTTGGTATGGGACATTCCTTATTCCTTTGGCCCAGGCAGCTTTGTTGAGCCTGGTATCAATGTGCACATCTGGATTTCCCATTTCCATCATGGCAAATTTCAGAATCTCTTTGAGTGCCCAAGGGGCACCCTTCTTGAAGCCCACTCCATGGATGCACTTGTGAAAGCTGATGGTGTATTCTTGGGTCACCACCTCGTTGATGGCAGAATGGCCCTTTTTTTTTCTCACCACCCTTCTTTGCGGGAGCTATTCTGTCAGGTTTGAATTGGAAAGCAAGATGCCAGTTCTTATCAAATTGATTTAGAGGGTAAATCTGTTCCCAATCAAAATACTAGTGGGTTTCCTAAGTGTCTTATGGATTTTAAAGATGATTCTACAATTTATATAGAAAGGCAGAGCACCTGGGTTAGCCCAAACAATTGTGAAAAGAGCAAAGTTGGAAGACTTATACTTTCTGATTTAAAGACTTATATAGCTACATTAATCAAGACAATGTGATACTGGCATAAAGGGAGACAAATAGATTAATGGGACAGAACAGGTAGTGCAGAAATAGACCCATACATATGGCAATTGATTTTTGACACAGGTGCAAAGGCAGTTCAGTAGAGAACAGTCTTTTCAGCACATGGGCTGGAACAATGAACATCTACATACAAAAATAATGAAATTAGATCCATATCTTGCACCATCAAGAAAATGCAAAATGGACCATAGATATAAATACAAAACCTAAGACTATTAGACCAGAAGAAAATATAAGACAAAACTTTTATGACTTTGGATTAGGCAAGTATTTATAAGATACAATACCAAAACATGACCTATAAAAGAAAAATTGATAAATTGGATATCAGAACATAAGATTTCTACTCTTCAAACATTATTATTATAAGGATGAAAAGACAAGCCACAGACTGGGGGAAAAGTTAGCAAATCACTTACCTGATAAAGGACTTTTATCCAGAATATTCAGAGAACTCTTGAAACTCAAGAAAGCAAACCACACAAATTTAAAAATAGGTAAAACATTTGAACACTTAACCTATGAAAATTTTTTTATCTTAAAGAAGATACTCAGGTGGAAAATAAGCACTTTGAAAGATGCTTAACATGAGGAAGATGCAAATGAAAACTACAACGAGATAGCATTGTATACCAATTAGAACATCTAAATATGAGATACTGAGCATGCCATGTCAGCCACAAACAAGGATGTGGAGCCACTGGACCTCTCCACAGTCATGGACAGTGGGAACGTGAAATGGTGTGAATACACACCTATCCTGTGATGTAGTTATTCTGCCCCTAAGTTATCACTCAAGAGTAATGAATGAAAGTGTATTTCCATACAAAACTTGTAGATGCATATTCTTAGCATCTTTATTTGTATAGCTAAAAACTGAAAGCAACTCAAATTTTCACCCATAGGTCAATGGTTAAAAAGATAGTGGTACACCCACACAATGTAATATTACTAAGAAATGAGAAGGAATTAACTATTGTTATATACAAAATGACATGCATCAATCTCAAAGTAATTATTCTGAGTGAAAGAAAACAGAAAAACAGTACATACTATATGATTTAAGTTCTATAAAATTCTAGAAAACGCAAAGTAATTTACAGTGACAGAAAGGTAATCTGTGGTTACCTGGGGGTAGAAAGAGTTGGGAGTAAGGGATTGAAAATGAGAAAGAGGCTACTTTGGGGGATTGTGGATATGTTTGCTATTTTAATTGTGGTGATGGTTTCATGAAAATCAAAACTTACCAATTGTTTGCTTTAGATATGTGTAGCTTATAATACTACAAATACCTCAATTAAAAAATACAATGCATTGTAATTGTCACAATGTTAAAAGCATGCAAGAAATGATTTTGGCATTCATGGTCAATCTTGAAAGTGAGTTTTTAATTGATAAAAGAGATCATGTGGATTTACATTCTTAGTTGTGACCATGCTGACCAACATTAGCTATAAGAGGATAGAAGGTGTGAAGGAATGCTATCACTGGACATCAGTGGTGTTAATATGATTCATTTTGAGCCTTGGAAGAAACTCATAATAATTAACACATTTCAGACTCATTCCTTTTATTTTGTCCTCAAATTTTTGGATCATAAAATTGACATCTGAACATTGTGTTCCAAGATACTCATTCACACTTCTAGTTACTTGGTAAATATAGCCACAGACATCTTTTATATTAAGAGAGAATTCTAATTTTTAAGGAAAATGTCTGATCCTTCATTAAGAGTAAAATAGGGTAAAATACCACCCATGTATTTTAATTTGTATTAGTGAATACATTTCATCTAAGGACTTCTCAAAATCCTTTAATGTCCAAAGGCCGTAGTATACCATCTTCCTGTTTGACAAGTAGAAGAAAATAATTTAGTGACTTCCAGGAATCACAAAGCAATTCTGTGACTGCAAATTTCTATATGTATGTGCTTTGGGGTGTGTGTATGTGTGTGTCATAGATTGTGTGAGAATAGCACATGGCCAGAGACAAAGAACACTAGCATGACAGTTCATCCCCAACTTCTCACCTTTCAAGATTATCCCCTGCCTCAGGGTTGATTACCATCTAGAATGCTTATGGTATTGCTTTTGGTTCACAAAGATTTAACACGTACTCACATCTGCTATGCCACATACATTTTGCCAGACTCTTGGTATATGTTTAATGATTACCACAACACTGAGAGATTAGTATGGAAGCTAGATTTGCTTTGGTTGAACATCTTTTCTCTGGTCTACTGGGTAGAAAAATAAAGGATTCCAGATTTGAAACTGGGTTATTCAAGGCAGACAGTCTAGGGGTTTTCTACATTTAGCTATGGAGCCTTGGAGAAGTTACCAGCATGGTACCCTTATCTTTAAAAGATAATTATAAAATTTATAGGGAAGTTGAGTTACAGTCCTCATAGCACATTATGGATCCTCAGTAACTGCTATTTCCCCCACCTCCCACCCCCTTCTGGTTCTAGAATCATTGCTCTTCCTAGTATATCGCTCTAAATCAGATTAGCCCCTCTGGCTGTTGGCTATGCAGTTATCCCCTCAGTACAGATTTCCTTAATAAAGATCTGTGTTCTCCACAGGACTAGGAGTTTTTTAAGTGTGGAGACCGTCTCATTATCTCTGTTCCTCCAATGGCAGCACAGGGTCTAGTGGATGCCTGTGAATTGAATGGACAGCTCTCATGGAGCAGTGAAGAGATGCCTTGCGGGGCCTGCATAGCATTTTTTTTGCAACCTGTATCCCTCACTCTAGCTCACACCTGTCTACTCTTGGTTTCCCTTCCAGAGACTGCTTAGTTTCCTGTTACTTATCCATTCTCTGACTTGCAGAGCTCCAGTTTACCTGGTTGGCAGCTCATGGCACTGACTGCTTGGAGAGTTCTACAAAACTGTGATGTGCTGGTGTCCTGTACTCACAGATGTGCTCACACCTGGCCAGGTCTCCAGCTCTCATGACGTTAAGTCCTGTTGAACTTAATATTCAACAGGACTTAATGTCATGTTGACAATTGACTGTGTCTGAGAGACCAAAATGGGTGGGCCTTTATCAACTAAGATGAACCCTAAGGTTAAAAAAACAGAGTTACCTCTGGGTTGAATGTTCGGGGCCCAGCTAGCATGGCAGATTTCTAAATTCCTACAGGAAAAACCACACTCTCACTAAACTCTCTAACAATAAGAGCTGCCAGGCAAATTGTCCTAACTTTAATTTACAACCTAGACCACTAAAACTCTGGTCGGACTAAGGACTTGTCTCACAAACATTCCTTTCTGATAAGCTACTGCAGACCTAAGCCAGTATCAGCCAGCTTATGAAGTCTGTACACAAGCTGTTTTTGTGTCCTATGGTTCATCTTTTGATGTAAAGAGCCAAATTCCACCTCATTTTAATGCTAAAATCCTGCTTCAAAGTGAACATAGGATGTATGTTGCATGTATGTTTGTCTGTTGCAAATATGCTCACCTCTTCTCATAAATATGTATGCTGTTTCTTCCAAATCCACTGAATATGTATGACTGCACTGTGTGTCTATGGGCCCTGTGAGGCATAAAACCAACCTGGCCTTCCCCTCTTGGAAAAGACAGCACCTTCAGCACATGCCAGCCACTGTCTCTTCCCAGTTTGCAAACCACTATTGATTGCCAAACGTTCTCCTTTCCACTATTTAGTCATCCTGTGGTCTTTTAGTTAGCAGTGTCAGCCCAGTTTATAAAGCTATCTTTATTCATTCAATCAATCAACACATGTCACTGTGTTTATAATAGTTTTGTTGTTGTTGTTGTTATTTCTACTTCTTGTTTTCTTCCTATTCTACTATCTAGTATCTATTCCTCTAATGACAGATTGGTGTTTCTCTTCTAACTACTAGCTATCAGCCGTATTCTACAGGAACCCATTGTTTTACATATTTCCATTGAGAATATTTAAGATTATCTTTTGTTCCGTGGCCTACCACTATGCAGAGTTCTTTGATGGAAAGTTCTAGAGCTGAAATTTCAACATCAATTAGGTTATCACCCTTTAAGTATTTTATCTGTCCTGAGTTTGAGGAAACTGAGTATTCCATCCTGTTTCTGGATAGATGCCCTCGTCCCTCCCCGTTGCTGTACTTGGCAATTTGCTTATGCAGGGTCTATAGACTAAGTTATATGCCTAATTTAAGTTCAACAGGAATACAGAGGATAGAAAATTCAGGGCAGAACTGGAGAACTGTTTCTTGACTCCTTTCACAATGTCGTTTATACTATAAGGATTTACATGAATTTCACGCTTTCTATGAGCCTCTTGACTACTTTTACAGTTTTTAGAGACTGAGCCCAGACTTTTCCCATCATGATAGGCTCATGATCCTGCCCTTGTGGTAAGTTTCTGTAGCCTAGTGATTGGGTAAGGGTTGTAAAGATAGACAAGAGCACTGTGTTTTCTCTGGATTTTCAGGCAGCCATCTGATTTCCTGGTTGGTGCTTATTTCAACCATGAAATGGGAAAGATGGGGCATTTTGTGCTCCTAATTTAAAATGATTGTCCATGAGCATGTCTCAGAGCGGCTCAGAGTTCATTAGGGCCCTCTGTAGAGTTCTTAAGGGGGATGGAGCTCATTCAGAACATGCATTGACATGACTTCTTCTCTGATTATTGTGGAATAACTGTGATATTTGATTTTCGGATAAACAGTATGAAGCAGGGTTATATCTTTGCAGGCAAAATAGTTTTCACTCTAACAGGCAAAAAAAAGTTTTTGAAAAGTTTTTCTTCCTTTTGTAAATGAACAGATAAAATAATTTACCCTAGGAGAACTTTTTATTGCATAAGAAGTCAATTCAATATCAGGTCAAATGGAGATACTGACCTGATGCTACACTGATTTGCCATGGAACTTGGGAAGTGCTTTGACCCCTGGCCCACTCTCTTCTCATTCCCCTATATCATCTCTTCTGTGTGTGGGTGGGTGGGTGTGTGTGCACGCGTGTGCACGCACATGTGTGTTTGAGAGATATCTATTTCCAAAATTCAAATAAACTATTTGTGAATGTAATTATACTCTATAAACAGTAGAAGAACTATTTAATATGTTCTTACAAAAAATCATTTTCTTATGTAAAGACTGACATCTTAATTTAATCTTGTGGATTTGGCTGTTTTTCACATGCCAAGATTATTTAGTGCAGTCCTTTAGAATTTGGGATTATTGATTCCATGTCTTTCCTTTTTCTGTGGCAGTCACACTGTCTCTTTTTTCTCTTAGGGGTCATCACTGCCGCAGACATTCTTGATCGGGAGACAACAGGGTCATACTGGCTGACAGTGTATGCCACAGACAGGGGTGTTGTTCCACTCTACTCCACCATCGAGGTCTACATTGAAGTTGAAGATGTGAATGACAATGCCCCGCTGACGTCAGAACCTATATATTATCCTGTTGTCATGGAAAACTCTCCAAAGGATGTATCTGTCATTCAGATCCAAGCTGAAGATCCTGACTCCAGTTCCAATGAAAAACTGACATACAGGATTACAAGTGGAAATCCTCAGAATTTTTTTGCCATCAATATCAAAACAGGTAAGGGAACTCTTATGACTTCTTTTTAGTTTGTAGTCGGCTTTTAAATTCATCAGCCTGATATTTGCTGTACTCATTTACCTTACTTTCCAAAGACTAGCATCTTCCTTTCTGAGAATAGTTTCTGAAAAGGTGAGTGGTATGTTTTAATTTCACTTGACACTGAGTGGGACTGAGCTAATCAAAATCAGAAGTTTTCACAGAAGGCCTTAGATTTGCTTTACTCATACTAACAAAATGTGGTTCCTAGGTCTCTCAGAGAGCCAGCTGCTTCCTTCTCTTTCTTAGAAAAGAGTAACCTCGACTCTGCTGGATTCTATGAGCAAACTGGCTTTGTGATGCTTCTACCTCTAGACATTTCTCCCTGTTGATCTCCTTAAAGCTTTCACCTTAAACTCCAGACGTTTTTGTGATTCCTGTACTACCCATCAAGGAAGCAACCATGTTTAAAAGAACTTCCAGTGTCTCCATTTTTACATAAAATATATATAACTTCAGTTTTCTGGACTTTTGCTCAAAACGTTTTTAGAGAGTGTAAGGAAAACTTAATTTGTTGAGTAAGGATAAGAAAGGCCTAAGGATCAGTACTGGATGTGCATTTGGCTGAATGCATTCTGAGACAGGTATGTACATTGGAAAAGTTCTTTGCAGATCTGAGAGGTTCATTGCTTTCTTGTGATTTGCCTCTTTTAGGTCTGAACAAAGGAGTAAAATAGTGAGAGTAATGATAGCTGGGGTTTTAATTCATTGAAATTTAGAATAATTGAAATTCATTTCACCCTGGGTAAGTGAGTTGATACTGGTCAAAAAGTTAGGCTGAGTTGAGATATGTTGGTGTGGACATCTCAGCTCTCCTAATGAACTACTAATCTAGTTGATGGTCGTTTCTCCTGTCTATGTTTGTTAAACAGAAACATGTAGCTGACCTCAAATATTTTATATATGTCAGATTCCCATTACCATAATGAAAGGAAATGCCAGGGTTTAAGGAAAAAAAAAAACTATTGATTTTCTCTAATTATGAGTGGATCCATCATTGTGTTAAGCAGACTTTTGCATTCTAACGGTGTTGAATCAGGATTTGACTTATATTTTATTGTAAGACAAAGAGAGTGTTAACTATCAATATCTCTTGAGGCCTGCTCGTACTTGCAAGAGAGGACTCAGTTTTGAAGCCTTGGTCCAACCTTTCAGAGCCCCATTAAGTGGACAAAATTCTCCATACACCCGAGTAACGGGCGCCCAACTGTCCTGGGAAGCCTTCCTGATTCAATTCTTGGTATGGTAAAGAGCTCCTTAGAACATAGCCACAGAGAAATGAATTCAATCACTTTGTAAATTAAAGAGTGAGGGTTGGGGTGTGAGGAGAGAGAGAACAAAGAAAAAAAATGTCCTAGTAAAGAAGTTGAGGCCACAGACATCTTGGTATTTCACAGCCCAGTTGAGTCTGAAATAACCCCAGTCAGACTCTGCCTCTTCCATCTGGATCCCATGGCTACTTGTGTCATTAATGGTAAGCCCAGCACTCTTAAAATAAAAAAATTAAAAAAATGCAAAAGTTAAAAAAAAAATCCACTTTTCTCTTCCTTTACCTAGGACTGAATAGAAAGAGTAACTGTCACAGGGAAGAGAGAAGAATTTGGGTTGAATGTGAAGTTCAGAGAAGAATATGTGCATTCATGTAACTAAAGCTTTCTTTTATACACCTTGTAAAAGTTTGAACATAATTTTTCAGAAAGCCCTATATTATCACAATTTGACCTACATTGCTAATAAGAGCCTTAAACAAGTTCATAATTTCTCTGTTCTTGCCATAGATTTTTAAAAAGCATTTTTGCCAGGAATGACATTTTTGTCTAACTGATCTAATTGTCTAAAAGAAATATACAGCATACCTTGTAATTTCCAGACACATGACAAGAAAATATTGGGTTTTATTTATCCATTTATTCAATCATCACCCATTTATTGTACCTATTTTCGAGTAAGATCTAATCAAGAGGGTTATAAACTTAAGATATGGTCCAAGTCTTTAGGGACCCAAACTTATATGAAATTAACACACACTCATGATACAGTGGAAGAGTTCAATAAATGATTGTAGTAGGGGAGCTTCACTCAATATAGGGTTGGTGGGATTGATATAGGGAGGGCTTCATGGAGGAAGTCACATTTGGGGTTAAAATTCCTGAGTTTCAAATGCTTGCTCTGTGCTTTCTAACTAGGGAACACCATAGACCACATGTCTATGGTGTTTTCAAATACAGTGGGGAAAACAGACTGTATTGGACATGTTTACCAGCTTCATGACCTTACCAGCTTCATGACCTTGGGCAAATTATTGAACTTCTCTGAACTGTAGTTTTTAGTGAGTAAAGATAGTTGCAAGCAATATAGGAGTCCTCACCTGAAATCCTTTGCACCATCCCTGGTGCATTGAAATCCCACAGCGAAAGTTGATACCGCATCCTAACTACTTTGCTATAGTTTAAGTCATTTAATCTCTTTGGACCTCACTTGCTTATCTGGGAAATGAGAATGGCCTTGCTTACTCTGCAAGGGTTGCTCATGAAATCTGAATGTCATCATGATGTGTTTGAAGGCTGTTGGTAAACTATGAAGCTCTCTAAGAGTCATGTTATGCCTGTGTCTAATGAGATTCACAGAACTCCAAGCCTGGTGAAATTCTTGTTAAAGGTGTTGCTCTGAGTATCATGCTGCCTAGCAGGCAGCATTCAGCCAGCTCAAGGGACTCTCTAATAGAAGCCTTAATTTTTGGTATTTCTTCCTAACTCTCTAACGTCATGTGACTGAAATAGATACATCAATATAACATTTTTCAGCCGGTGCATTGGTTCACACCTGTAATCCCAGCACTTTGAGTGGTTGAGGCGGGTGGATCACAAGGTCAAGAGTATGAGACCAGCCTGGCCAACATGGTGAAACCTGACCCTACTAAAAAATATATATAAATTAGCTAGGTGTGTTCGCAGGCACTTGTAATGCCAGCTACTCAAGAGGCCAAGGCAGGAGAATCGCTTGAACTGGGGAGGCGGAGGTTGCAGTGAGCTGAGTAGTGCCATTGCACTCCAGCCTGGGTGACAAGAGTAAGACTGTATCTCAAAAAAAAAAAAATTCAGTAATGAAGCTGGATATGTAGCTAACCAGTGTGCAGATAAATAGACAGATATATAGATAGAAACATAGATAGACACATAGATACATAGAGGCATACTAACCAGTATATTTAAAAAAGATGTATGCTTTAGATTTTTTTCAATTGGATGTTGACTCTAGTAAACTGAATTTTCATTTCTTCCTCTGCTGTAAGTTGGAATTTTTAGAGTTTGGTTTTATTTTGACAGTGTGCTACGTAATAAAGATTAAAATGATTAACACCAATGCAAATAATGCCAATACTTATGATCTACAGCTTGTAGCAGATAACAGATGTTCCCAATCCCAAAATGGAGATTTCCTTATTGAACATCTGTTCTCTACCCGAATAACTGTTGATTTTTTTCTACCACATCTAAAATTACATAGAATCAGTAGTCTGTGGACTTTGTTTAGTAATTCCTGTGGCTTAAGAAGGAAAACAAAAGCTGTAATGCTGTGAGATATTTTCTGGCCAGTACAGAGAACTCTTGCTTAATTCCAGGCCAAGCGATTCAATTCGATCAAATGCAGCCTAGTCCTGTGTCTGAGGTGGAGATACCAGCAGGCTGGCATTCACTTGCTTCTTTGGGTGAGGAGGAACGTTGCTTCTTTCCAGTTCTTGTGAGGAAATCCAGGCTGGCCCTCACTGGTCATCCAGGCTGAATTGAGGAAAAAGGGTGGAAATTTCTTCTAGGGCTTTGGAAGGTTTATTTTTGTTATGTCTACAGCATGGAAACCACTTAGCACAGGGCCGACATGCCAGTGTTTAATAGAGAACTCTATAAATGTTAACTATTATGATCATCGTCATCATCCCGTATTTCCCTCTGGAAAAAGTCTGTGTAAGCTGCAAGCTCACTGCTTCTGGATCCCACTGTCTTGAGGAAGACATTTCTGCTGCCTTGCCTTAGCAATTGCTAGGTAGCACTGAAACCTTCAGCTCAGTTTTATAAAGTGCATGATTTACCACTGTTGATCTACACCCCAGGTGTCAGCAGGGTGAGAGACATAACAGAAATACAGTAAGATGCTTTCTGCACTCAGGGAATTTAGTCTCATAGCAAAAAACAGGACCATCACACGTATATAAGGCAACCATTTAAGGCAGTTTATTAAAAAAAAAAAAGTTGAACTCTGTGGACTATAAGCTATGAACAGTGTAAAATATCAGAGCAGAGCTGGGTAACAGGGGAGCTATGCAGACCTGAAGGGGGCCTGAAGAATGGGCTGACCTGCAGAGAGAGAGGCCAGACAATTATACAAGGAATATACACAAGTGAAACTGACCAGATAGCTTGAGAGGCATATTATTAGAAACAGAATTTTAAGAGTCACAAATGTCGGGAATGTGGTAAGATAGTAGAAGTGACAAATATGCACATCTCCTTTCTTTTGTTTCTGAGTTTCATAGTAGCTAAGTTTTAAAGGGCCTTAGTTTTTTTTATTTTTGCTTTTTTTTTTTTTTTGCAATCTTCCTTCTGAGAGGCCTACTTTTTAAAGGAATTATTTTAGAGGAAAAAACACATACATAAAAGAGACCCCTTCGTTCTTTCTTTTGTGTCTGTAAAACATTTATCCAGGATTAGCATATGCTGTATTGAGAGTCTGCCCGTGAAAGTGATCTTTGCTTAATCCACATCTTTCGATGGTTCACTATCCAGGGCATGGAACTTCTAAGTTTCTTTCTGCAGTTGCTCTGTCTCCCTTTGAGCCATGCTTCATTCACTGGCATCTCCATTTGTATTTGAGTAGAGGTGAAACTCGGCTTTCTTTTGCTTTCTGTAAGCATCTTGAAATAAACCTGAGTAAAGCATACTTTATGAGTAGATAGACTAGCTACCTCCACTTTAGGCGACTTAGGAGGAAGAAATCCTCTTCAAAAATACCTCAAATTCTACCTTTATCTATTGATTACTCTCAGGAGAGACATGTCCTTCCTCTGTTAAAATTGGAGGAGGTAGCTTATTAAAATATTAGATGTCCTTAGTTTTTTAATCAGCTCAGTGTAACAGCAGCTTGCCTTTTGGTATATAGTATACAACACGGTGGGTAAGAGAGGGTAACAGCGAGAGAAATCCAGACCACACTTGAACCTGAAAGTTATCAGCTGGTGAGCTTGCTGGACTGTGGAGTCCTAGGCTAGAGCTTGATTATTTGCATTTCTAACAAGTTTCTAGGTGATGCTGATGTTGCTCTCCTGAGAGCCTGGTTATCAAGGTTCTATGTGAAACAAATGAGGGAGGGAAAACGGTGCCCAGAGACACACCTGAGAACAAGATAGCCAACTTCATGCGTTACCCCAACACCTTGCAGGGCTGGGGTTTGACAGTTAATTCAGCCACCCACTCCCAAAGTCAACTCTCATATCCTTGCTTATACTTTCTCTTGCATCAAATGGAGAAAATTGAAAATCGTCTCTTCAGCTATCCGTGAGCAAAATATCACATGGATTCCTAAGACTTGTAGTTAATAAAAAATCTGGGTCATATAATTTGGATAACTTGTATTATTTCCAAATAGGTAGAATGAAGCAGCAATTATTATTAAGTGGAGTTTAGACCTACTTTAATGAATCAACAAACATTATTTTATTTTACTATATCATTGTTAAAAATATTATTAGCTCATAAGATACTGATGTTCAAAAATAATTTGGTATCTTAGGTAAATTAAGTCTTGTGTTTATACACAGTTCTATTTGGTGGTAACCTGCTTAGAAAACCACCTTTTCTAGGAAAACAAGAGGAAACCTTACTTTCTTTATAGAGATTTAAAGGAAAAAAAAAAGGTGATGGACAAGAGTCCAAATATTGGTACTTGTTTTTCAGAGAACACTGTGGAAATCCCTTGTTGTTTCTTATTCTTTGTTTCTTTCCGGATGGCAGAGCCACTCCTAATGAAAAACTAAATTCTCCTGAATGGGTAGTAATGGCCGCCAGATGATGAGTTGATATTCATAACTACAGGCACAAGGCAGATAATGTAGCGAATGAGTATGTATGAAACTGTAAATCACCCTTGCTCCTTCTTTCAGCCATGAAAGGAGCCCTTGTCCTATAGAACATTAAATTGTGTTCATTTAATCCAACAAGTCCAGTAGAACAAATCGGGCCCATGCAGATTTATCACGGGGGTTATTTAAATTCAGCGGTGACCTTTGCATCCATGTGAATGTGCTCCACATGAACAAGGACAAAGGGAACTTTTCTGCATCGTTGTTATGTCCCCAGGGAAGCTGTGCTGTTCCCCAGTTGATCAGCTCACAACTGTGGGTTGAAGGTGGGGGTCGTGGGGTTCTAAGGATGCGGAGGGCTGGGTCAGGGTGGGCTGTCTGGCATGGGAGAGCGTGCTCTATTATATAGCATAGGAGAAATGATGCTCTTGCCCTGGCTGGGACCTTACCCTGGGAAGGGACAGCTCAGAGGTACTTCCTGGAAACTACAGTTCATTCTGGGAGAATAATCATGTTGCTCTGTGTTCCATGCTGCTTCATGTGCTGCTAACCCATGAAGAAAAGGTAGCAATCGGGTGGTATTCCTAGATAACCAGCCTTCCTAAGAGTGTAGACTCTCTCTGGCTTCATGTGGCTTGTATTTTTTGTTTGTTTGTTTGTTTGTTTTTTGTATACTTATTGTGAATGTAAGTACCAACTTCAGAGTTTCTCAACCTCAATACCGTGGACATTTTGGGTCAGATGATTCTTTGTCGTAAGGAGCTGTTCTGTATATTATATAAGATGTTCAGCAGTGTCCCTGGCCTCTACTAGATGCCAGGGTCACCCCTTGCTTCAGTTGTGGCAACCAAGATATCACCAGATATTATCATATATTCCTCGAGGTGGAAGGAATTGCCCCCATTGAGAACAAATGTGCTAATGGGGAATACTTCACAGAAAACCCCATTCCATATGGCGCCTAACAAAGCACTCTGTGCAAAATGAGTGACTGGCTATTGAAATGTGATGGCATTGTTAACTATAACTATTATATATAATATGTGTGGATGTGTGTATATATGTACACATAAATATTATTAATAATAAAACAAAATACCTAGAGAGAAGGAATGTGACACAAAGAGGCCTTGGTAAGTGTCTCTCAGTTTATTACCATTAGGACGCGCCCTCTTTGTGCAGTCATACGTCTACACAGCTGTCTATTCTTCATCAAACCTAAACGTAAAAATAACACAGTTTTACCCTTTGGGTTTTCGTTGGTGAAGACTCCTGTGTCATATGTAACTTCAGTTAAATATATTTCTACGTTTTCCTTTTGTTAACCTGCCTTTTGTTACAAGTTTTTAAAATTTGAAAAAGAAGAAATCCAAAGCTGCCTCTCACTTTCCTCATACTCCAGCTTCTTTGTTTTTTAAAGGCTCTGTAAATACTTGAAATCAAATCCGTTAGAGAAAATAATAATAACAATAACACAACTTCAAACAGAATACATGTGAATTAAGTTATCATTTTCTCAACTCTTAGTATTTGGAGAGGATTTGGCTGGTGACAAAATTCTCATCAGAGCCCATTTTAACAGCTTTCTCTAGAAAACAGCATGAAGGGATTAATTTGAGAGTTTCAGGGTTTCTTCTCCTGAAATGCTTAAGCAGCTTCAAATCCTGTTCCTGCTTAATGCCGGCCTTCTGACGGATCAATATGTGGACTGTTTCATCACTGGAATAAAGGTAGATGAAAAGAAGGGCAGGAAAATCCTTGTGACCTCAGATAGGGATTCTGCAGTCATGTATCTAGATTAAGGCTCTTTGAGTTGTTGGCATCCCTGTTAAGCATGCAGTGCCCACTTATAAGGCCCAGGGAACTGCAGATGCATAGAGACTTAGACAAGTGTCCCAGACCATTATCTGTGTTTTTTAAGAGACAGAGTCTCCTGCTGTTGCCCAGGCTAGAGTGCATTAGCACAATCCTAGCTCACTACAGCCTCAAACTCCTGGACTCATACAACTCTCTTAGCCTCCCGAGTACCCGGGACTACAGGTGTGTGCCACCCCACCCAGCTATTATTTTATTTTTTATTTTTAGAAATGAGGTCTTGCTCTGTTGCCCAGGCTATTATTGAACTCCTGGCTTCAAGCGATCCTCCCGTCTTCCCACGTGCTGGGATTGCAGGCATAAGGCACTGCACACAGCCCCTGGGTCACGCACTGGCTCCCCATCTTCCAATACATCGTAGGCTTGTGATGACTTGGCCTAAGTGGTAACTAGTGCCACCATCAGCGATAGGAAATAATCTGACTCCCCAATTAAGTTAGATTCCAAAGGACAGGGCAACAGCATGTGTTTTACCCCATTTATGAGAAGCAGATTTGGATCTTCAAGTTAACAGGATTGTTACGTGGAAAATGATTTCTAGATGCTGTTTCTTTATAAAACTGAATTACTGGCAGGGATAGGGAGCTTAAGTAAAAGGATGAGAGAAATGAGCAGTCATAAACTAAATGATAAGAGCGTAAGAGAAATGACGCTCTTCCCATGGCTGGGGCCTTACCCTGGGCAGGGGCAGCTCAGAGGCAGTTCCAGGAGCTATTGTCCATTCTAGGAGGATAATCGTGTTGCTCCATGTTCCATGCTGCTTCATGTCCTGCTAACCCGCTGAGAAAAGGTAGTGATGCAGGTGGTGTTTCTAGATAGCCAGCCTTACCCTGGGGCTCAGCTGCATGGTGTAGCTGCTGTTGGAAATTGCTGATAATTATTTGGGAGGGTGATAGAGTCATGTAAATAAGGCAGATGATGGAGCTGTATTTATGTGTTTAAAAAAAATAGATTAAGGTCATAAATTTCTCTCTTATTTCTTCTATCTGGGTGTTATTTCCACAGCAGTAATTTACTGCATTTCTTTATTACTTTCTTCTGTTCTTCAGGAAACAGTGAATTTTAATTGAAACGACTGCCTGCGTCTCTCCATTCTTGGACACCATTGTTAGGGAAATTCCTAGATACTGCTAGGCTATGTATCCCTTGCCTCTCAGATATAAAGGGATGGCAGAAAGAGGAAACTTAACCCAGAGTACATGTCTATTCACTGTCCGAGCCATGTCAACGTGTTCATGTATTAGCTCATTCAGCAATCACTATCACCACAGTCCTGGGAAATAACTGGGGCTCTGGGCACATAAATGGCTTGACCAGGTCACCCAGCTGGTCAGTGCAGAGCTAGGATTGGTGTGATTGATGGACTTAATGCTAATTACAAATGCTATTGAATTTGAAAAATATTAACTCAATAAACACATTAACGATCCTAGAGCTTTGTGGGGAAAGTCTTCCAGATGACTATACACACCTCTGTTTTATAGGTGTGTTAGGGGTTGAATTGTTCCCTAAAAAGATATATTGCAATCCCAGCCTCCATCCTGTACTTGTGAATGTGACCTTACTTGGTAAGTAGGGTCTTTGCAGATGTCATGAAGTTAAAATAAGATTATACTGGATGAGTGTGGGCCTTAATTCAGTGACTGGTGTCCTCACAAACAGAGAGAAATTTGGATACAGAGACACAGACCCAGAGGAAAGACAACATACAGAGAAAAAATAACATATTTTCCTCAGCAATCACAAGTTTCATGCCTGAAGTACCTGTAACAAAGGGCAGGTTAACAAGAGAAAAACATACAAATGTATTTAACTGAACATAAGACAGAGGAGTCTTCAGAAATGAAAACTCAAAGCCAAGAGAAAACTGTGTTATTTTTACATTTAGGTTTGATGAAGAATAGACAGTTGTGTAGAAGTATGACTGGACAAAGAAGGTGCATCCTAATGGTAATAAACTGGGGGGGAACCTTAGCAAGGCCTCTTTGTGTAACTTTACTTCCCTCTAGGTATAAGGCAGGACACCTGGGTCTTTAGAAGAGCTAGGAGGGTAAGGTCAGAGATATCTTTATGCTTCTGTAGTTTTCTCAGTTTCCTGTAGCTTGAAATACTCAGTGTGCCAAGGTGCTGTATTTGGGGTTATTATACTGGAGACTCCAGCAACAGCCATGAGAGGATGGAGGCAGTGACTGGAATTAGAATCAGAGTTTGGAGTGATGGTGCCACAAGCCAAGGAATTCCAAGGATTGCCAGAAACCACCAGAAGCTGGGAAAAAACAGGGAAGGATGCTCCCTCAGAGTCCTGATAGGGGCCATGGATCTGCCAGTAACCCGATTTTAAACTTTCAGCCTCCTGAACTCTATGAGAATAGATACCTGTTCTTTTAAGCTACCCAGTTTGTGGTGCTTGGTTACAGCAGACTTAGGAAGCTAAAATAAGGTTAATTCAGAGAATCGCTGTGAAGGTTGAGGTTCTCCTAAGGGAGGGAGGAAGACCCCATGGCAGAATCAAGGACCACTGACTCCTAGTGCAGTAATCTTTTCACTAGACACAATGGTGAGAACTTTAGCAGTTTTTGAACTACTTAAACTTGGTTTTAGTTAGATAGTTTGTTGTTTATATTGTAGTGTTTATAATCTAGTTGAATTTATTTGGGTTGTTCTAAAAGGGAAGAAGTTGGATGAGAGACTTCTAAGTCATTGCATTACTGTAATCATTTCAAGACTTCTGAAAGATAACCCATGGATGACATCATCATGTTTTACAGGAGTGTTTTTACCAAAGGCCATGAAGTCACGTGGAATTTACTATTGACTGTCATTCAGTATGCTTCATAAAGCAGGATCTCATCAGTTTCATTCATTTTGTCATTTCTCAGTCTTTTAAAGCAATTTTCTGAAAGAATTTAAAAAAAAATCACTGACGCTGCCATCTGAATAGTTTCTGTAGGATGAAGAGTAGTTTATCCATTTGATTGTGAGAACTTGAAGTCTAGTTTTAGTATCGTTACCACTTTATATTCTGATCTTGTCCTTTTCTGTCATTTTTGAATGACTTTATTCTTAGCTTCTTGACATTTTCATAAAAATGTATAAGTGTTTTAAAATCCATAAACTTTATTAATATTGAGGTAGATTATTCTGGGAAAGCACATGGAACTTTAACAATAAAATTATAAAACCAACACATGTTGAGTGATTAATAGTAGTCCCGTTGCTTTGTAGTAGAAAGACATACTTGCTTTCTGCATTGCTGTACATGGTCGTAGTTAGGCTTCCTAATAACCTTGAGAGGGAAAGAAGCTAGATGGAATAGTATTCATGAGTTGGACACTAGAATCAAGTGTATTTGCATTTTGATCCCAGCTTCTTGGCCATGTGATGTTGGGCAAGTAACTTCTCTGAGCTTCAGTTTACTCTGTGAAAATGAATAATTATAGCAACCAGTGAAATGGCTTGCCATTAACATTAAATGTGTTAATATATATAAAGTATTTTAAAGGATATTTTGCAGGTAGTATACTCTCAGTAAATATTAAGTATTATCTGCACATGGATAGGGTTTGTTTTAGCTAATTCAGCATCTACGTTGTATGATTAAGGCCTTAGGCAGTTGCTATTTTCAAATTATGAACAACACTTTACCTGGGTTAATTACATTTCATCTTGTAAGATTGTGACCATCTGTTGATTTCTATATATGTGGTTAAATTAAGTTGTGACTGATAAGTGGACTGTTAGAGGTCTAAACAACAGACCCTTCTCTCAGACTCCTAGAAACCTCTCTCCCTAGCTTCAATATTTCAGTTTCCCAAGAGTAAAATTATATGATGCTTTGGAAACCACACTAATAGTCATAGCTTATCCAGCTTTTAGTCCAGGCCCTATCACTATTATTAACGTTTACTTCATTTCTGTAAATGAAGGCCTCAGAATCTTCACCTGTAAATCAAAGAGTTTGAGCAAGAATAAAAGCCATCAGTACCGCCGTGTGTACTGCGACAGCATTTCCTACTCCCATGCAGACATCACTGATTGATTATAATGGCCTTTCATACCCTGCCACACTTTGCATCATTTCAACCTAACCGTGAGAGGGAGCTGGTTTTGGGGAATGACATTAATTTGCTTTTGAGGGCCCTGTGACCGTCCCTATCTCTCATAGTGTTTGACTCCATATATGAGAGTGGCATTGAAGTGAAGGGAAAAAAGAGGCTAGTGGGAGAGACTATAGAAATTCAGTTAATCATGTCGTGGAGAAGAGCTGAACATGAGAGGAGAAGAAAGTCTAAAGCGTGTGTGAAAAGGAGCACCAGGTGTGAAACCTCAGAGAAGATGCCTTGATGTAAATAACTGGTGATATCTATATAGCCCATAGCAGCCTCCTTTTCTGTGAGTACTGAGCCCCAGTCTCTCCCTCCTTGTCTCAGCCAATCAGAGTGAGGTCAACACTGGTTCCAAGATTCTCTCTTCCAGGAATTTGTTATTGGGATTCAGAGATAATTTCTGGCTGTGGTGGAATTTGGTAGGGTACCTATATGCATGAAGCAACAGACAGACAGATAGACTCTGATTAGCTTGATCCTGAAGACTTTCCAATGTCTAGTCTAGGCATTACTGAAACTCAACTACGCTTCTTGCATTTACATTCCCTAATATACCCTTGTAATAATAATACATAATTTTGCTGTCAACCTTTGAAATAGGTTTCTCTTTATTTAAGCAAAAATACCTTAACAAACTGTAACTGTGGATCCCCCATCAGGAGAGAGGCTCATGTAGAAAAGAAGAGATATTCCCTGATGTCAGTTGCTGCACAATTTTGTTAAAGACTACAAGAAGGAAGCCTTTAGATTTCATAAGGAGGGGCGATAGCAGGGAAAGATATTTGCCTTTATAACTCGTGTTATTGCTGGGAGTTTTCATCTATGCTATTTGGATGTTGGCCATCACTTTTTATCTTTCATTCGTGAAATTTTGTGGATAAAAACCTAAAATGTCGTGATCTCCAACATGTAAGTGAATTAAGCCCTGTCTCTCATTATTAATAGTTCTTAGATGGATATTTGCTGGTTTAAATTTTATCTATAGTGTTCCATAAAAAATTGCCAACAATTCCATTAAGTGTATTGTTCTATTTTAGACAATTCTGCTTATCTTTAACCTGTTGAACAAGATTTGCATGATAAACACCTGTTTTCTCAGAATTTTACCCTGTGAAATTCACTAGTATACTTGCAAGAAGGATAGAATCCTTTCAGTTGGAGGCTCATTTCATTCACATACTACCCATATGACAATGGTCAAGTTTCTTAACTTAGCTCAGGTTCCCCATCAAGAAAATGTGTATACTAACTGAGATGACCAAATTAGATGGGCTAGTGTATTTTATAAAGCACTTAGCTTAGCCTTGCACATACGAAGTACTTAACCAATGTTAATAACAGTTACTGCTTTTTTTTTTTTTTTTTTTTTTTTGAGACAGAGTCTAGCTCTTCAGGCGCCAGGCTGGAGTGCAGTGGCATGATCTTGGCTCACTGCAACCTCCACCTTCCAGGTTCAAGCAATTATCCTGCCTCAGCCTCCCAAGTAGCTGGGGCTACAGGTGTGTGCCACCATGCCCAACTAATTTTTGTATTTTTTAGTAGAAACAGGGTTTTACCATGTTGGCCAGGATGGTCTCGATCTCTTGACCTTGTGATCTGCCCGCCTCGGCCTCACAAAGTACTGGGATTACAGGCATGTGACACTGTGCCTGGCCAACAGTTATGACTATTATTAAATGCATTGCTTATAATGAATCTTTTCTTGAAAACTGATGAATAATCAATCCGATTAAATGCCCTGAAAGTCTCTGATGTATACTACATGCTCATGTTTTATGAGTGCCTGCTATAAACTAGGTACAATGCTAGGCACAGGGTGTACAAGGATGAATAAAACAAGGACCTTCCCCCTTTAAGACCTCACAGTTCAAATTATTTCACGATGCACTGACATTTATTGCTACTGTCACACAGCTTTAAAATGAAGAGATTAAGTAAATAATATTAAGGTTTCTTATGGGACCTTTTGTTTCTGGCAATAATGAATGGTTATAATATTTATTGGTTGTTTTAGGAAGGAAAGCCTCTGAGAACATGAGTGAGGAGATGTAAAATAAATCCATCACACTAGAAACAGACTATTAAAGGCAGAACACACTGAGCCTCTGCCAGTAACCATTTTAAAATATGTGGTCTTTGCAGATACGTCAGTTAACCAAGACAAATCCAATTTTACCTCCTACCACTTAAGTAAATTTCTCTTCTTTATAAAATTTCCTATTTTATAAAGACATACTTCATCTTGACTATGTACATTCCAAATTGTACATTTTTTACTTACTTAAATTTTTATCTGTCATAGTGAGAAATGCTTTCCTCTGAAGAAATGATCTTCATGCACAGGAAATAGGGATATTTATTAAAATGTTTTATTAGAAAACTAGATTTAGATATATTTCTACAATTTTCGTATTTAAGTATTTTTAGTGCCCAATGAAATGACTTTCAGTTTAAAGTGGACTCAGATAATCAGTCTCCAAATTCTCACTTTTATACTTAATCAAATATAGTTGATGGATTTATATTTGCCTGCATGTGTTTACAAATATTAGAGATGTTTTCAATAGATCTCTATCAATCCTTTGCTGGGTTGTAATAGCTAGTAAATGACTTAAATTATTCTGTGCTTTCATCCCACTCTGATTTAATAAGCCTTTATGGATTTGGGATTGTGTGCAAAGGTGTGGGAGGAACACAAAAAAACAGGAAACTTCTCAGGCCTAAAGAACAAACAGGCTGTTTACGAGACAAAAACACCTCACAGTAAAAGAAAAACCTGTGTTTGAATGTGAATTTTGGACTCATTATTTAAGTTGCATCTTGAAATTTTAGTTGTATCTATGATTTCCAAGGTCAGAAAAATTCTCTATGCCCAGGGATATTCCAGATAACTGATGTTTAATATTTTGAATGGCATATAAAACAACAACAAAAAAGAGATTATATTTCTGGACCACTTTCTTTTTTTTTTTTTTTTTTGAGACAGAGTCTCACTCTGTCACCAGGCGCCAGGCTGGAGTGCAGTGGCACGACCTCGGCTCACTGCAACCTTCCAACCTCCACCTCCCAGATTCAAGCAATTCTCCTGCCTCAGCCTCCCCAGTAGCTGGGACTACAGGCGTGCGCCACTACATCCAGCTAATTTTTTTGTATTTTTAGTAGAGACAGGGTTTCACCATGTTGGCCAGGATGGTCTCGATCTCTTGACCTCGTGATCTGCCTGCCTCAGCCTCCCAAAGTGCTGGGATTACAGGCATGAGCCACCGCACCCAGCTTCTGGACCACTTTCTAAAGTGTATTAATGTGCCTTTCCATTTTCAAACATAATCTATTGATCAAAATGATAAAAGCAGGGCTGGCTTCATGGGCCTGCTGTCTATGTCATCACATAAGGCCCTGTGCTTAGAAGGGCCACTTGCTTAGTTTGGTGTGCTCCTGTCACTGTCTGGAAATTCTTCACAATTTTTGAGCAAGGGGCTTGACATTTTTATTTTGCACTGGGCCCTGCAAATCATGTAGCCCATCATGCATACAAGGTTTTCACTTGGACTGTTCGTTATTGTCTAGGATATCTAGTGCAGTAATATTTGGGTCTCCTCCCTTGAGCTCAGCTTGCCAGCATACACTTAGGATGCCTCTTTCTTCCAGGGCTCTGCCTTCTGATTTGCTGCTTCTCATCTGCTGAGCCATCCCATAAATAAGGTGTTAGAATAGTAAGTAGGCTGAGAATCACTAGGCTCTGAAGGGTGACCTTGAAGACTCCTCCCATAGAGTGAAAGTACATCCACATCAGTAGCCAAGCTTTGCTGCATTTATTTCTGGGATCAGAGGCTCCTCTCCTGAACTGATTGCATTGGCGAAGTGGCCATCTCTACATAAATAAAGGTGAGACCACGCCATTCTGGCCCATTTTCATTAAAGGAAGATTGTTGTAAACAAGCCATTTTAAACGCCTACTTTTTTTGAAAATTAATCATAGAAGGAAAGAAAGTAAGCAGGGCTTCTTTTCATGAGACTTCTGTTGCATAAATCTTACAAATTATGAATGATTCACTGTTGACCATGGCGGACCTTTTGGATTTCAGTAATTTCTGCCTCTTCAAGTTGTTCATATACCTTTAAAGTAGTGTCCATGCTTGGTGCCCTTGTGTCCTAAAGGGAACTATGGCAGGCTTTTTTTTTTTTTCCACACAGATCCTGGTTGCTAAGCTTTCCGTATAATTATGCAACTGTATTTTTCACCCTCTACAGAGACCACTACCAGCTAAAGGAAGTGGGTGGATTCTCTATACAGTGATTTCTAATTTCCTTCTGGTGCATTTTTCTAGTTTCCAGTATTCAAGCTACAGCAAAAGGAAGTAAAAAGGGGGAAGCAAAGCCAAATAATCTGTTGTTATTTTAAGCTATCATAATATAAGAAATGTATTGGCAATTATATTACAAAAAAAGTAAGATTTATCCATATAAAAGGCTACTTCTTACTCATTTCCTTACTTGCCCATTCATTTATTCACTCATTCACTCAACATTCAGTGTTATTCATTGAACACCTACTGTGCGCTAGGCACTATGGGGAGTACCAGGCTGCAGTGAGGAATAAGAAAATTATTTTACGTTCCAAGGATGGAAGCCTGTGTGTACTTTATACACAGTAGATGCTCCAAGGAAATGCAAAATAAATGAATAAATAAATGAATACATGCTTTGAATAATATGTATCACTGATACTAAGCAGGGATTTCTCAACTCATTTTTGTAGCAAAAGATTCTTGTGCCTTTCTGAAATTGAACTATGGCAGAAATTCTCCTAATTGCTTTTGTTTAAACTCCTGTTTGACATTTGAACTGTTTTCAAAATGTCATCTCTGGATCCACTTGCGTCTGAGGAATTGAAGGAAATTTTATATTGACAGAGTCTGCAAGTTATCTGAATTCACAGAGTACTAGAAATATCGTAAGTATTCATAAAGGAAAATTAAGAGATCATTAGTCTCTTTTTAAATTGGTTTGCCCTACATTCTCAAAGCGCTTTGGGAATTGCAGCATCAATTTTGTGTCAGATCTTAAACATTAACTGAAATGGTTCAAGGCTTGGCATGGGTAACACAGTGCCATGGTGCCCTTCTACATCTGTGAAACTGTCATTCTATTACGTTTGATTTTAATGTGATTTGATATGTGGGGAGAGAAAGCAGATAATTATTTGGAAAATGCCCTTTACTTTTATAAATAGGAGAAATATGGGAGTTGGTTTTTGCTAATAGAAATCATAATAGTAGTCATGATGATCATTTATATGGTGCTTCACTCTATTAAGACACTCACTTTATATATGATCGGTTTAGAATAACCTGTTTTACATGATGAAAGTCTACCTAGGGAAACTACAGAAAAGTTCTCCAAAATTAGAATTTTGTGCCTCAGAATCAAAAGCAACAGACATTATGGTCAACTAAAATTTCCACAGAAATGCCAAGAACACACAGTGGAGAAAGAATACCCTCTTAAGTACATGGCACTGGAAAAAGTGAATATCCACATGCAAAAGAATGAAGCCAGACTGCCGTCTTTCACCATATACAAAAATAAACTCAAGATGGATTAAAGACTTAAATGTAAGACTCAAAACGATAAAAATACTAGAAGAAAACATTGGGAAAATGTTTATGGCATTGGTCTGGCAAATAATTTTTGAATAAGGCCCTAAAACACAAGTAACAAAAACGAAACTATATACATTAGATTATATCAAACTAAAAAGCTTCTTCACAGGAAAGGAGACAACAGAGTGAAAAGAAAACTTAAAGAATGGGAGAAAATATTTGCAAGCTATGCATCAAATAAAGGGCTAATAACTAGACTGTGCTAGGAACTCAATTCAGCAAAAAATAAAAATAAAAAAAGATAGACATAATCTGATTAGAAAATGGACAAAAGACCTGAAAAGACATTTCTCAAAAGAAGACATATAAATAGCCAACAGGTATATGAAAAAATACTCAACATTGCTCATCATCAGAGAAATGCAAATTAAAACCACAATGAGCTATCATCCCACCTCAATTAGAATGGCTATTATCAAAAAGACAAAAATAACAAATGCTGGTATGGATGTAGAGAAAGGGGAACTCTTATACACTGCTGATGAGAATATAAATTATAGCCATTATGGAAAACAGTGTAAGATTCCTGAAAAAAAAATAGAGTTACCATATGATCCAGCTATCCCACCACTGGATATATGTCCAAAGGAAATAAAATTGGTATATTGAAGAGATATCTACACTCTCATGTTTAATGCAGTACTTTTCATAATAGCCAAGATATGGAACCAACCTAACTGTCTATCAGTGGATAAATATATAAAGAAAATGTAGTATGTATATACAATGGAATACCCTTCAGCTATAGAAAAGAATGAAATCCTGTCATTTGCAGCAACATGAATGAACCTAGAGGACATTATGTTAAGTGATGTAAGCCAGGAACAGAAAGACAAATACTGCATGATCTCACTCACATGGGGAATCTAAAAACACTGATCCCATAGAAGAGAGTAGAATAGCAGTTACAGAGGCTGAGGATGATAGAGGAAAGGAGAATAGGAAGAGATTAATCAATGTGTATTAAGTTACACTTAGAAGCAGTAAGTTCTGGTGTTTTATTGCACATTGGGGCCACTTTGGTTACCAGAATTGCATTATATATTTCAAAATGGCTAGAAGACAGGATTTTGAATGTTCTCACCACACATAAAAGATAAATACATGAGGTGATGGATATGCCAATTGCTCAATTTTATTTTTACACAATGTATTCATGTATCAAAACATCATACTGTTCCACCTAAATAGGTACAATTATTACAGGTAAGCTTTTTTTAAAGCAGCAGACAAAATCTAGGTGACTAAACAACCTGATATAGATCCTTTATTTTTGATGGCAGCTAATCATTGTATTAATAGTTAAAATAAAGGGAGAAGAGTGGTGGTAAAACTAGGGCTAGATGTCTAAAAACCTTATTATAAACAAAATATTGAATGCAGTGTGCTGTATGCCTTATGAATTTGATCTGTGTCATGAACTCATCAGAAGTAAGCTAAATTCAATACTCTCTGACCTTTAATGAGTTGATGATTGTTCTGCCTTGATTTGTATGTTAATTTTGAATGAACTAATTTAACAAATGGATATGCAAAACCTACTCTATGTCAGGCACTGTGCTAGGCCCTGGAAGCACACTATGAGTAACACGTCTTCACTCAACATAGGTGAGGTCTGTCTGTCAGAGCGCAATTCTGCCGACATTTGTGCTGCTTTTGCAGTCCTCTGTTTCACTTTTATTGATCCCTACTGAATGATAGTTCCTTACCCTTTACAGCTTTAATTTTCCCCGCATTCTAGGTTATTTGTCAAGACAAAATGATTGTAAAACAGTACTTCTGTGCACTAGGGAAGCTATTTTGTGTATGATCCCTGTGGTCAACCCTTGTGTAGAGAAGAATTTCAAATGCTTGGTTCTGTTTTGCGGCATATGGTATCCAGTTAAACATTAAGATGTTTAAATTTCTAAAGTGATGTTGACTGGGAGAAGCTGAAATATTTTCAGAGGTAAATGTTGAAGATAGGTTGATTAATGGGTACAAATATGCACTTAGGTAGAAGAAATAAGAGCTGGTGCTCAGTATATTGTACGGTGACTATAGTTAAAGGTAATCAATCGTACATTTCAAAATAGCTAGAAGGGCATAAGTCAAATGTTTCTAGTATAAAGAAAAGATAAATATTTCAGGTGATGGATATTCTAATTACCCTGACTTGATTATATGAATGTGTCAAATTATCTCATGTACTCTGAAAGTATGTACAACTAATAAGTATCAATAAAGATAAACAAACAAAAGCAAATGTTGAAGTACCAGTTTGTTATAACTGACAATCGAATGTACCCTGGGACAAACTGTCTGTCATCACCTGCCTCCCACAACTCAAGTACTAAATTGCACCATAACAGCAGGACTTTTAACAGGGTCAGCTGTAGCATGGGTGCCCCCAGTCAGGAAGGCTCTCAAGATTCCAGATGCTTCCAGGGTTCAGCATTCTCTTCTGGAGATAGGAAGGGTATCATCAAGTGTTTCAGCCCTTAGGGAGCTCCTGGTTGAGTGGGAGCAGCCTTTCCTATGTTTAGGTGCAATCACAGAGAAGATACTAGTGCTCTCCTAACAGGTTTTGAGACTTATGTGTGCCAGACCCTGTGCTAAAGTCTTACTGAATCTTTGTAGCTATTGGAGTCTTGATAATGTTCACTGTTTTACACATGCTCAAAGAAATTTGGTGTCTGGATCAAAGCCTCTAAGGACAGGTCTTATATGCTCCGTTCCTCCCCACTCCGTGAAACAGTTCATTACCTCTCTGTCCTCTTGCTCATTCCTCTTTGCCCTCCTCATGTTCCCGAGAACTCAGGCACACTCAAGCTCCAGGGCTGTTACTGTTCCTGCTGCCTGAAGCTCTCTTCTTCCTGATACCACTGTGACTGGCCCCCTAATTCTCTTCAAGGCCTTCCTCAGTGTCATGTCTTACAAGATCTTCCTTGATTACCCCATCCAGTACTGCAATTCCCGGTTCTTCGTGTGCCCCTTCCCTGCTTTATTTCTTTTTGTCACTCATCACTATCTAACAAAGTATATATGTGACCTATTTATTTTGTTGATCTTTTACTTTTTTCATGAGACTGGAAGCTCGAGAGATTTAGGATTTTTGTCCCTTTGTTCACCATTGGATATAGTTTCTTGAATGGTGACTAGCCAATAGTAGGTGTTTACTAAATATTTGTTGAATGAATAAATGAATGAATAGATAAATTAGTGATACAGTAAATTTGCTAGAATTTTCTTTCTCAAAGATAACAAGTAATATGTTTTAAATGTATAATCAGTCTAGAGGCTGTGCGTTAATCTTCCAAGCCAAAGGACCAGGGAGTAGGTAAGATTTACATCTGCTCTTTAAACATGATAGATGTTGATAAGGTTTTTAAAGGTAGAAAAGACAAAGCACTCATGAGGGCACAGAAGCAGAGAGACAACCGGGCACATCCTTTTCTACACTGTCCTGGGTTGCTTGGGAATTTGCCTTGCCAAGCATCTATTTAAGACAGCATTATCCCATATCCAGTCATGGGTGTTTTATGCTATACAACAAATCCCTTTCAGAGCCACCTCTGGACATGTAGTTGCCTAGCAAATAACCTTTCCATCTTGAGATTATAACTGATATTTGAATGTGACTGGGCATTTCTAAAATTAAGCTTTTGATCCTGGAAACATTTCACAATTCTGCTAGAGAAATTGTCATTCTTTTCCCATTCCTCTCTCCACGTGCTTGTTAGATTTTTCCATACGTTGTTTATAATAACTTTTCCTTGTGGTTAAAGATAACAGATTTTTGCTTTAATTCAAGAAATGTCGTCTGCTGTAATGTTTTGCAACATGATACTTTCCAAGTTTCAAAGCGAGCTTGTGTTGTGGGATTGTGTTTTTGCATCTGAAACTGCAGAGATGGTGATAATACCCGATCTACAGAGTGCAGATGCTCTGCCCTTCCATCCCTGTCAGTGTGGTTAAGGGAACGTAAAGGATTTTTTTGTCATTGTAATTTAAATTCAGACGGAGTCTATTTGTATGGTAATCATGTGCTAAGGAAAACAGTGTTTCATTTCTCTCTGGGATTTGTTTTCTGACATCTTCACATTCTCTACTACTTTAACCTGGCAACAGCATATTAACAGCAATTCATACTCTGTATTTTAACATGTAGAATAGTACCCAGAAGATTAACACATGATGAGGAGAAAGAAGAAGGAAGGTTGAGGCCATAATTAATTTTGCTTTCATGCACCATATGCTGGTATTTTCTGATCTTAACTGAAATTAGGGTCACCATTAAGTTTTCAATATTAAAATAAATGACGGCACATAGTGAAGAACAAATAAAATTTCCCTTCATTTGAAGATTCAGCTTCCAACTTGGGGATGAAAATGATATTCTTGTTGTTTGGATCCATTATTATTCTTCACAAGGCTTTTTTAGGGCATGGGGAAAGGGGGCTACCTGTGAGAACATCGGAAAGGACTCCCCTAGCTAACTGCTCACTGGCCTGCCCTCAACAGTGGAAAGATGGGTAGGTAAGAGGCTTCTCTCCCAATCTAAGTAATTACTACATGTTGTTGTGTTAAATGAGAGAGTTGTAAGGCTAGGGGTTATATATTCAATCACACCAAATGACACTTTCTTCTTCACAAAAAAAAACCTCAGAGAGTAATTTTCCCAGATGATCCTGTTAGATGAGATGATTCACATAATACCTAAGGTCTCTTTAGATCAGGGGTCTTATGCTCAGACACCTATGTGAGCAGATAGGTAACATTAGGGAGTGAAATGTGGCTGGTCCAGGAGCTTCTCCTCCCAGGAAAGCAGGCCATTGGCTTTGAAGTTCTGGCTGGAAGCTTTACGGTAAACCAGTAAAGGTGGCCAAATAGCCAGTCTCACTCTTTCTAAAAGCGGGCAGCCACTATTTAACCCCAATAGATGATTGAGTCTGGAAGGTTGCCCTGAAATGGCCAGATTGCTTTCTTCAAGAGACTCTACAAAGTCCTGTTTTCTTGTGAAATCCCCTGATTATTATACATGTTGGTTCAAATTGAAAAGCAATCTTTTGTGCCAGCCAAGCAAAACATGCCTATAGCCTTAAAATTTGCAGGTCTGTAATCAAAAAGAGAACAAAGGGAGGCCACATACAGCAGGTGTAAAAATGTAAAATGTAATAAATAAAACTAATAAAATGTATTCTATCTTCCAACCTTGGCAGATGTTCAAACCTGAAAGACCAGGTTTGGAATTTGAGTTGTTTCAGCCCTCTGAGTAGCAGCATGGGGTAGAGGGAGGACAGCAGGCCCTATTTCCCCTGCTCCTGCCCTCTCACCTTCTCACCCCCGGCTCTGTCTGAAAGGTATGTGTGTGGAGACCCCAGGCCCACGCTCTGCTCTGTCCCTCGTCAACAGCCATGCCTCAGCCAACCTTCTGCCCTGGGCAGTAGGAGCCACGGGCTGTCCTAGAGAGGATGGATCAGGCGAAGAGACTTACTTGGCCCTGAAATAGAGTAAGTGGGCATTTGAGCAGAGAATTTGAGAATCCCTGGAACTAGAGTTTGATCTAGAATCTAGACTTTAGATGGTGTGTGGAGGGCTGTGCAGAGACTCTGGGGGGCACATCTCCTTGGCTTCTCAGGCTCCTGGTCCTGTGTCAAGAGGCATGGTAAGGAGGCAGGTAGAAGATGTCTTCTGTCTTGCCTGGAATCTAGGAGCAGCACTAGTTTGAGCACTTGATTTATAGAATATTTGCTCCAGATGAGACCTTAGAGTGTTTTATTAGTCCCAAGGCCTCAGTATACACAGAAGGATTTTGTCTGATAAGAAGAATCACAGGTTTTTAGTCAGACATATCTGAACTTAATCCCTACTCCAGTCATTTACCAGGTTGGTGATTTGTTACTTAGCTTCCCTGAGCCTTGTTGTGCCCCTCAGGAAAATGGAGATGATGTGGATGTTACACTGTCGGATCAAGGGCTTTGATCACCCATGATGCTGTTGAGACCTTTGAACACATGGTCTTCCTGACAGAACACCCTCACCTTAGGGAATGTCTATTTTATGTAACTCTCCCTCAGGCAGAGTCGTTTGCTTAAGCTCTTCTGATTAGATACAAGGACATTCTTAGGCTGCCCCTTTAGTTCCTGAATTATCTTTTTATTTTTCATAAGAAAAAGGAGCAGCAAAGAAAGGAAATGAGCAAATTGATGTTGCTTAAACTTGAAAAAGTTCATGCCTTTTCCCTGAACTGATGATGATAACTTTTTAAATTTTAGGGCCTTTATAGTCATTTTCAAAGCATTTTGTAATTTTTAAAATTAATTGTACAAAGGACTTGGCACATAGATTCTTGGCTGTTTCCCTGGAAACCTATAGCAGTGTAACTTTTCTGAATCACCTTGGTAAAAAATATTTTTGAAAAAGACTTTTTTATTTTGTTTTTGTCTTTGGAAAGTAGGGAAGAAGTAAGAGAGGGAGGATTTTCCTAAGTTAAAAAATATATATATTGTAAATATAATTTAAATCATAGCTTATCTGAAGTGATAGGACTTGTTATTTGTGGGGACTTTAAAATTTAATAAAGAAGTGAGAGAAGTTGACATTTGCAGTTTTTATTGGCCAACAGTGTCAACTGTGTACTGTTGACATCAAGCTTATAGTCTCTTATTTAGTATATTAAGTAAATTGATTAAAAACTGAAAGCCTGGCTATTTAGATTGCCGAGATCATAATGTTAACTGTCAGATTCTAGAGGTATATAAGCCCGAAAACACCTTCATAGATTATTTCTTCTATGTGCTAAATGATTCTAAATGCTGAAAAATGTCATAATTGCCCCCTTCTCCTGAGAAAGGTAATAGATGTTATTGGACATCCATTCCTTACAGACTCATTCACATTTTTCTTGTCCTGGATAGTATCCCCACTATCAGGACATTTTCATTTAGGACCAGCAATAACCCATATTTTTGTTTAAGCAGATCTAGCTGTAGATTACAATATTTCAAACCAAGAGGCCCATTCAAACTGTTTTCTGCTGCTTTAATCATAAAGGAGCTATTTACTCTTACAATGCTGGAGATTAAGGCTTTATTTTTCACTCACCATCATTTTCACTGGTACTTCAGCAGTCATTGAAGTACCTTTCTCTCCTCTTTGGTTACATGGCCTCATTGAGCTGGAAGATGGATTATGGAGTGGGACTTCATTTCATGTTATGACTTTAGCATTTACTGAAAGTACATGTTGTACAGGTTGATGATGATGATGACAACTTATATCTTGGTTTATCTTTGCCAAACATATTTAACATCTATTATTTTATGCTCATAATAACACACTGAAGTGGTATTATACAATGTGGCATTATGTAATCACTCCAAGTTTATCAGTGAAGAAATTAATGTTTAGTAATCTAACTTGCCAGAGTCGCTCAGTTAGTAAATGAAAGATCAGGACTGAAGGCCAGATTCATTGACTCAAGACCCTGGTTATTCTGTACAATACACCAAGGATAGAGAGATTAATGATCACCAACATTTTTTAGCAACGGGAACTGCTTTACATGTATACTCTCATTTTATTTCATTCCAATAAGCCAGAGGAGAGCATTAGGATTAGCTGCATTTTATAAAAAAGGATACGGAAGCTCAGAGAGTTTTAGAAATGTGCCATATCACCCACCCTGTAAATGGAAGAGTCAGGATTAATCCCAGCTCTAGTATACTCTAGAGCTTGTAGAGTGCTATATTGTCTCTTGACCAGAAAGGGGAAAACTTTCAATAAATAAAAGCCTATTTTTGTCATAAATCACTTTAAATGGTATTTCACAGATAATGCTAAGAAGTTCAGCCTTTAAAAAAACGTCAAGGTGTCTACATTAGAGTTCCCCAAGCAAAATTTCCAAAAGTGGTCTTTTTTGCAAATATAAGAGCTACTGTGTACTGTATTACCAATCAGTTTAAAGAAATAGAACACCAGCCAAGAGAGAACAGCCAGCAAGCTGCTCACTGTGGTTTTGTAAATGTTCAATGATTAGAGTAGATAATTATTGATATTATTTTGTAATTTATTTTTCAGAGGATCTATCTATCTGCAGATTTAAATATATATACTGGCTCAAGATGCAGAATATTTTCCAGGGAAATTTTCATAGTTGTCCTCGTTCTAAAGTTACTGTCTTGTGACTTCATTGCCTTAGGCTGTGATGACCACTGGGAGTATTGGCCAAATCCTCTTCCCTGCTGACCTGAGTAGCCTCTCTGCAGAGTCCCCTGCTAAGACAGTCATTCACTAACAATAGGTGGCCATTGCCAGCAATTTGAGCACAGCAGTCCTCATACTTGGCAGCAGTTACCAGCAATTGGCAAGCTATTACCCAAATCTCCTGCCAAGAGAAAGCTAGGACTTTTAGAATTACCTTGTTCCTTTCACCTGGTTGCCACATTTCTCTCTTAAAAAAAAAAAAAAAAAAAAAAGAGAGTGTTGTGTGTGCAAGTATACATCTTAATAGACTTCATGCTAAAACCGTCCCTGGCAAGGATATATTTGGGTCTTTAAAGTGCTTAGCAAAAGGAGTGCCCTTCCATATTGAAATGTAGAACTTTCCTTGGGTATTAAATTTGATTTAGAAGTCCTCATTTCTTGATATATTGATATCATCTTGAAATCACACCATCCTCAGTCTTTAAGCATGGCCGGATCTCCAGATTCTGATCTTCTCAGGCCCAGATGAGGCTGAGTCTCACACAGAGTGTTTTTACCTGTCCACTCATTATTCTTCATAGCCCTGATCTTATCCCTGTGAGGCAGGGCTGAGCTCCAGAAGTTAGTTAGAGAACAACTGGAGGTGAGCAAATACCCTCAATTTCAGCAGGTGTCTCGGTCCTGTCCGCATTTCACCTTCTGGCAGAACCTGTAGTGCAAATACAAGGTTCAAACTTGCATTCTCTGGGGCTTTCTAAATCTCTCTACTCTGGGAAAACTATTCTGTAAATGCCTATCTGTCTTGGTTGCATTTAAAACATGGGACCTCATTCTTCTCCACCTTCCATCTGATTGCATCTTGGGCCTAGGTTATCTTTTGTTTCGTGTGTGTGTGTGTGTGTGTGTGTGCGTGCACGTGTGTGTGTTCTTATCAATAAACTTTTCTTCAAGCCCTCTGCTGAAATTTGGATAAACTCAATTTTCATAGACCCTGCAGTTCAACCCTCTGTATTTTTAATGACTCCTGCTATTATAGAAACAGAAGGCAAGCAAGGGATTTTTTCCTTTTAGAATTCTCTGTTACCTTAGAATATTCAAGGAAATCATTTCTTACTGAAAGTTCTATCTATACTTGGTAATGTTATTACGGGAGACACACTATGTACTTACTTTGACAGTAAAATATATTTAGACTAAAATTTTAAATTATTCATCTAGTTAAGGTGTGTTGCTATTCCATAATACTTCTCAAGTGTGTGTTTCAACTTTCAGGTTTCTTAAAAAAAAAAAAAAAAAAAAAAACTCCATCAAGTTAGAATATATTGTGAGAAATTCAGTGTATAAGAGAAATCTGTCTTTATGTTTCTCCAGGCAAATAATGTTTTATCTTAGAGCAGGTTTCCTGCCTTTGGTGTGCTCAAAGAAATTAATTTGACTGTTTATGATGTTACTTAATTTTCAATAATTATTCAAGCATATATAACCACAGACATCTATGTAGTAGGCAGATGGATCAGCAATTGTGCATGTAATTAGAAATAATCCTTGAAATACAAAAGTAGATTTTAATATTCAGCATCTAAAAAATTGCTAACATTACAAATTGTCCATACCCTGGAGCTGCAGCCAGTGATGTAAAAATTTAAATATAAGAATTTAAATGAAAATTTCTGCCTTCTCAGCATCAAGCAGATATTGAATAACAGTAGAAAATAATGGGCAAATCACTTAAAGAACACTTTCTTTCTTAAAGATTTGATGTGTTTGTAACGAATTAGTTAATAATAAATTGTAAATAATTTAGATTGGAGTAGTCTTCATAAAAGTCACATTCTCACATGGAAAATACCAAATGGGAATTATATTAGTAAATACCAGCTCACTTTTAAGATTCCTACAGAGAAACATAAAATATTGAATTTTCAGTTCTTAAAATTTATGCCAGAGCTTGTATTTACTGTTGTCAATAAAACAGGGAATGTACTTTATTCACTTCCTATTGGGAGAGAGGGAGAGATGAAAATGAGTTCATATGGTGAAAGGAGTTCTGGTTTTTAGATTAGTGAGTTCTGAATTCAAGTTCATGGTCTGCTATTTACATGATAAATAACAAAGGTTTTAATCTTAGTCTCAGGATTTGTTGATGTTTTTCCTGTAATGCTTACTGTTCACTTTTAGCAGTATCTAACATGGTCCCTGATACTTTCATAATATATTAATAATGTACAGTAAAAAGAAAAAAAAAAAGAATTATTAGCCAGGCTTGTTGGCACGCACCTGTAATCCCAGCTACTGGGGAGGCTGAGGCAGGAGAATCGCTTGAACCCCAGAGGTGGAGGTTGCGGTGAGCAGAGATCGTGCCATTGCACTCCAGCTTGGGCAACAGAACAAGACCCTATCTAAAAAAAGAAAGAAAGAAAAAAAAACAGAAAAAGAAATTGGAAATGTGGAAGGCAATAGAGGAAGAAAGAGACAGAAAGAAAAAAAAAGAAGTTGAGACAGAAAAACATGAGCCCTTTTCAGCTTCTTCTCATTCCTAAGCCAAAAAAAATCAGGTTTTTCAAGGAGTAATATCACCATCTTATGGCCTTTTACAATAATGCTGCTAAAAATGAACATTCCAGTTGTATTTTTGCAACTATAAACATCAGTTCTTTACTCTTAGATCAAAGGTCAGATCTTGTTCATATATAAGATATTTTCTGTCTTTTCTTTTTGAAGTAATAATAAGCCTGATGTCAGGTATCGCAAATGTTTGCAGAGTTCCTGCTTAGTGTCAAAAGATGTATCTCACGTCTCTGCTTTATTAGATACAAAGATGAGTAAGTCACAAGTATTAGCTTCAAAGAACTTAGAGTTTGGGGAGGCTATTTCTTCCAGAAAGAAGGAATTCATGGCTAGTGTGCTCTGACATTGGATTCTGTAAATTACCGGGCATCTGTTCAACTTTAGAATGTGGGAAGGTTGGTATTACACATTAAAACCAGACGTTTCTGTGCAAAACAAGGAACCTGGGCCTTGGGCTGTTGGCCACATTGGGAGCAGACCTAAACTCTAGGGAGCATTGATTGGAAAATTGTAGACATAAATTCTAGAATCCCCTATTTCTTTTTTTTTTTTTTTTTTGAGATGGAGTCTTACTCTTGTCGCCCAGGCTGGAATGTAGTGGTATGATCCTGGCTCACTGCAACCTCTCCCTTCCAGGTTCAAACAATTGTCCTGCTTTAGCCTCTTAAGTAGCTGGAAATACAGGTGCCCACCATCACACCCAGATAATTTGTGTATTTTTAGTAGAGATGGGGTTTCACCGTATTGGCTAGGCTGGTCTTGAAGTCCTGACCTCAGGTGATCTGCTTGCCTCGGCCTCCCAAAATGCTGAGATTATGGGCGTGAGCCACTGTGCCTAGCCCCCTGTCTCTTATTATGAGAGGCCGGGCAGGATAAGATTTGGTTCAAAGAAGAAAGAAAATGAATGGAGGAGTTGGCAGCATTAACTGTCTATTTCAAAGCCGTAACTAGAGGGGTTACTATAGAAGTGGGAAGCAAACTTTGGCTTAGAGCATGAGATCAATGCTGATAGCAATTACAGCCTAACTGTAATCCCAATCTTTGATCTCACTTCTTCTAAACATAATAGAAAAGTCAGGAGCATATTCTCTGCCCTGCTTTTGTGCCAGGACTTACATTGTCTATTGCCCATATACGCTGATTACAGGTACAGTTTCCTTTCCTTATGAAGAACCATGTGCTGTGTCATGGTGCGTTATTGCCATTCTCTTTGCTGGTCATGTGCACTGCTATGGCTGTCACTGGAGCAGTGAGAAGCATCTTCTCTGCAGCTTCTGATCCTGCCATGTCTGCTGCACCGAAGCTCACAATTTGGAGGAGAAGATGCCACTGGCGATTAAAGAGCCGGCGGCATCGTTTTATTTATTTGTCTGACTGTGCTAATTTACCAGTATCTTAGAAAGAAGATATCTACATTACAGAGCAATGATTTTCACTCCTATGGTCATGACAAAAGCTTTGAGACCACACACACCCTACTACACACACCAATCAACTCTCATTTCAGTTTTTTCCCATGGTATCTAGGTCTAGTTAGTGCTTTAAATTGAAAATCTGTAGATACTACAAACCCAGAAAAATGTTTGCTTCCTGGAAAATGAGATGACTTGATGAGATGATGCTGCGATTCTGTGATTGTCACTATGATAATGTAACAGGGACTGTAGATAAGCATTAACAATTTCAGTAGCTGAGTGGGAAATGAGAAAATATGTTTCCTTTGGTTATGGTTAGGAGTAATATTATGCAACTTTACATTGGAAATAACTTAAACTGCGTGCCATAAAATTAGTTTTAAATTGAAATGGGTGGCTGTCGTTATTTGAAGATGTTTTTCTTTTTTATTAAGCCAAGTGCCCTCTGGGATAACAGTTTGTGTACCTCTAACTCCTGGGCCCAATCTAGTTTTTCGTTAGGGCTTGTATTGGTTTGTTCATTCAGGTGTGTCTAGGCCACCTTCTGGTCATTTCCTTTTCGGCTAACACCCACAGCCAAACTGAGGAGAGAAGCTGCTCTCTTATCACTGCCCCTGTGTGCCTTGTGTCTGAGCAGACAAGGAAAGCAGTGGCCTGTGCTGACTAATCCTGGCAGCTACCCTTCTTCCTCAAGGCTGGGTCAGAGCCTTGCTCAGTCATTGGCAGAATCAGCAGGATTCACAGACTCATTCCAAGACTTTTGTGCTGTTCTGTATTTTAATCAAAAACACACAAGCACACATAAAATTACCACACTCACCACAGACCTTACATTTATGTCATTCCTTTCTAAAACCTGTTGGCCACGAGTGTGATTTTACTTTCTCTTCCTCTTTCTTTCTTTCATTCTTTTTCTTTCTTTTGCTGTTTCTTTCTTTCT